>JAWZYV010012923.1:0-186691 GCA_038373885.1 Cheiracanthium punctorium
AAGTATAGTTAGACTATGCCTGGCGAAAATTGTTAAATAGTTTTGGTAGGCGATTTTAGTATAGATATAAATTCGAAAGAATAGAGGAAGGAAGGAAAACACGGTACATTCATAGATTAGGATGCCCATTCCAAACAGTATTTTAAACCGTAGAGGATAGTTGGAATATACTTGGCTAATGTTGTAAAACAGTTTTAGTAGGTGATTTTAAGATAGATTTAGGTTCCAAAAATGCGTTTTATTTAACAAGGAAGGCGAACACGGCACACTCATGGATTATGATGCCCATTCCAAACAGTATTTATAATGGTGAAGTATAGCTGGAATATGCCTGACATATGGTGAAGCATGAATGATTTTATGCGGACGAAAATTGCCAAGTCTAGCAACCATTATGCTTATCTTTTCAGGTTTTTTTATTAACATTTTCTAAAATATTTGGAATTTCGAAATTTAAGTCAGCTTACCGGCTTCGCCGTAATTTCGCCGTACGCCTTCGTCGAAACTCATATACCCACGGTTTCGGAGGAGATAGCAGAACAAGCTTTTAGCAGTGGAGGCAGCAGCTGGAATACCTTTTTTTTTTTTAGAATGGCGAATAACGAAAATTCTTGTTTCCCTTTAGACGGAGCTTATATCTAAAATTCGCAAAGCGCCTTTTTTACGCTATAATACTGCTAATGATTAGCTGCAGTGACGTAGCTAGGATTTTGTTTGGTGGGGGGGGAGGGGTGGTCTATGTATCAAATTGTAAGCCAAGTTTCGATTGCAAGTTAAATATCAAATTGTAAGATGAGTAATGGGTTGGATTTCGGGAGGGGGCTTCAGATCCCTCAGATTTCCTCCTCGATGAGCCCTCAAGAAACTCTTAAGTCGTATGATGAAGGATATTAATGAAGCTTTTGTCTCGTGCATATACCGTGTGTTCCAAAAATGACTGATGGATTTTGAAAGTCAATTAAAAAAAAAGGCGGAATGCGATAGATATGTATCGTTTGCGGCCTTACACTTAGGAAATCAGGGAATTTCATCCTACCAAATTTCCAATTTAGTTAACACGAGAGATGGCGCTGCAGTCGATCTGTAACAGGTATAGTTAAAACGAAGTATTTCAGCTCGCCATTCCGTAGTTCTTCGTCAAATTTATAGCGTGTGCTGTTCAGATTGCAAGTCCGCTCTACCAAAATGTTTTTTTTTCGTTGAACAGCGGCTTTTTATTGTGTTAGAGTTCCATCGCCGGGAACACAGTTTTGGTCAAGCGAGCTGCAATTTCCAAAGAAAATTTCATGTGAGAAAGGGCCCGTCAGACAATGGGATAAGGACTCTATTCCAGAAATTCGAACGAACGGGGAGCGTGAATGATGACCGTATTGGAAATGACGGCCGGCCACGCCTTTCAGTTACAGAGTCGAATGCTGAAGCCGTACAGCAGGTTATCCAACAGCGGCCCCGGACTTCCGTACGCCGTGTTGCATTTTGTACTGGACTCCGAAAAATGAGCACTCACCGTATCATGCGCCACGGACTTCTCATGTTCCCATACAAAATTCAGACTCACCAACCCCTCAGTCCAAATGCCATTAATTCACGCTATAATTTCGCGAACGCCATGCTGCAACTTGTGGATGACTGTGAACTCGATGTTGGCAACATGTGGTTCTCAGACGAAGTGTATTTTCACCTCAATGGCTATGTCAGCAAGCAGAACTCATGAATTTGGGGAAGTGAAAATCCTCATATTGCTGAAACTTCATCCCTGCATTCATCAAAAATAATGGTATGGGCTGCGGTTTCCTCCAAAGGAATAGTAGAGCCATTTTTCCGAGAGCAACCGATAAATGCTGTACGATATCTTGGGATTCTGGAAGAATTTTTGGGGATTCATACAGCTTTGGAGGACTGTTCGAATGCCTCCTGGTTCATGCAAGATGGTGCTCGTCCACATCGAAAGTCTGAAGTATTTGATTTCTTGAACGAACATTTCAGTGAGCGGGTAATTGCCTTGGATTACGAATTGCATACATGGAGTGGCGTGGCATGGCCTCATTATTCGCCAGACTTGATGCCCTGCGAATTTTTTCTATAGGGGTACCTGAAAGATTTGGTATACCGCCAAACTCCACAAACAAGTGCAGAGCTGAAGCAGCACATCTATACTGCATGTGAAACAATTCCAAGTGATATGTTTGATTGATCAGTGTGATTGAACAGATGTCTGGAAGTTTTGGGATTATGTTCTAAATATACTTCACCTTTATAAATACTGTTCGGAAAGTGTAGCATAATCCATGATTAAAACCGTATTTGTCTTCCTCGTTCCATAAAACAGTTTCTTCGACTTGAAATATATATTAAAACTGCCTACCAAAACGATTTTACAATCTTTGCCTAACATAATCTAACTATACCTCTCCTTTGTTGCAGGTAAATAAATTGTAGCATTTTCCAGTTACTAGCGAAATCTAGTAGATATCGGGAAGCTGGTCTCAGTTTATGAGGACTTACTTTTGGCGCCAAAATTGGCGGTAAATCACCAAAAAATTGTAATCCTTGGCGGCTTTCAACATTTTATTTTCTCCTTCTCCCTTCCCATTCGCTATCTGTCACTTTTAAACATTTCTTTCAATATGGCTTTCCATAGGGCGTATTTCTCACACACACATGCCTCCTCTATATTATTCTCTTCTTCAAGACATCAGCATCCGACATCATCAAATAGATGCTTTGGAACCCGTATATTGTGCCAATTGTGGAGGCCTCCACGTCTCAAACAACAGAGGATGTCCCCGAAACCCTACCAATAAATCTAAGTCGCTTAAAAACAGCAAGTCGACGAAATCGTCAGCTAACGATTCCCTGAAGACGACTCTTGTGAACCAGCTGAAAGCGATTACCGTGACTCCTATTGAAGATCAGCCACCGGAAGATTCCACAGATAAGGAAATCAGATCGGACCCACAGGAGGGCTCCTCCAAAAACTCCGTGCAAGATTCCAGACCTAACAAGGCGACCAGAAACCGCCAGAAAAAAACAAGAGGCTGCCAAGAATACTGCTCCCGTTGGTCTTAATCCTCCCAAGGACAAAACTGTACCTTTTAAGAAGAGCATAACGAAAACCACGACCAAGCCTAAAAACTACCCTCCCCCAGAGGTTGGGAACCAAAACACGATCACTCCTATCATGGAACTCTTTGCGGCCATGAGGGATGTCTCACAAATTCTCGACATCAGCCAGATGACGAATTTCTTTAAAGACGTAGCATCCACCGTCAAGAACCTGACCGAGCCCATAGACAAAGTGTCAGCCTTGATGGACTCCTACACGAGACACTTTAACACCCATAATGATGAAGAAAAATAAACTAAATCTGCTATCGTGGGACGCCAACAGCTTACATGGCAAGATACAGGAATTCCGCGACTACCTGTCACGTAGTGACATTGACATTGCTCTTATACAAGAGACGTGCCTACGATCGAACTTAACGTATAATATTCCCAACTACGTCCTGCATCGCCAGGAACGACCACTCCTACAAGGAGGCCGCATTGCATCCGGTCTGGCTATTTACGTCAAGAGAACTATACCTCATCACCGGGTGACTGACATTACAATGGACTGCTTGGATGCCCTGTCCATTATTATAGATGCCACCCCGAAGATCACGGTTTCGTCGGCCTACGTTCGTCATAATAAAGGTTTTCCTACCGAGGACATAAAAACATTATTTAACTACTGCCCTGCCAACATCCTGATGGGTGATTTTAATGCTCGTCATCTTGCCTGGGGCTGTAGGACGAACAACGTTTACGGAACGAGCCTTCTCAAACTGCTAATGGAGGAACATCTTCTGATGGCTTTCCCTACTACTCCTACGCATCTCTCGGATAATGGTAACTCAGATATTGACTTTATGATTCACAAGAACCTGAACCAATATCCGGACGTTGCCACACTACAACCATTCACGTCTGACCACCTGCCTATTGTGACCAGCGTAAACATCAGTTACGATGCTACTCTTAAAAAACCTCGTATGATCACCGACTGGGAACTCTTCTCGAGTCACCTCATTGAAGGTCCCCATCGTCTTCCCATTATGCGAAACGCCAGCGACACTAAAGCTGAGGTTTCTTCTCTCACGCAAGATATAAACAATGCACTGCACTCTGTTTCCCATCCATACAAGCAAAATTACGCCGCTGGACTTCCACAGGACATCCGCTTTCTTATACACACACGGAATAAAGCGAGACGTATCTTTCAACGTACCAGAAGTCCCATGGACCGTGCCACCTTCCAAAGATTCCAAGCTGAGACCCGCATCGCTATACGCAACTTCCAGAATCAGT
Source organism: Cheiracanthium punctorium (assembly GCA_038373885.1). Classification (NCBI taxonomy): domain Eukaryota; kingdom Metazoa; phylum Arthropoda; class Arachnida; order Araneae; family Cheiracanthiidae; genus Cheiracanthium; species Cheiracanthium punctorium. The sequence goes on from JAWZYV010012923.1 coordinate 4,354, forward strand.
CTTGGGCGAATCACCTTGCCACCCTGTCTCCAGACGACTCTTCGATCTGGAAAACGTTAAAGAGCCTGACCAAAAAGAGGACTGACTTTCCTCCCATCAAGTCAAACAACTCATATGTGTTCCAGAACGCTGACAAGGCTGAGGCTATTGCCAAAGTGTACTGTGACCAATTTACCAATCACGAACACTCGGATCTCGAACTTGATAATGAAGTGTCCACAAGACTACAAGCTCGGCCGGTGAACCCCATTGCCGGAGTCTTCCCTTCCGAGATTCTTAATATCATCACCAAATTAAAAATCAAGAAGTGCCCTGGACATGACGGGATTTCTAACAAGGTAATCCAGAGCCTCCCTGCCAACCTCATACTGAGACTTACCAGCATCACCAACGAAATTCTTCGGCTGCAGCACTACCCTGAGACATGGAAACGAGCGATTGTGTGTCCGATCCCCAAGCCTGGACAAAACCTCTCGGATCCCAGCTCTTACCGCCCCATAAGTCTACTCTGTGGACTGGGCAAGGTTGTTGAACGTGTCACCTTAAACAGACTCTCTGCTTTCATTAACAACAACAACATCATGATTCCTGAACAATTCGGTTTCAGGAATCACCACAGCACTGCCCACCAACTACTCCGAGTTGTGGAGCAACTCTCAGAAGCTATACAAATGAAAGATAGTGTGGCCATGGTACTCTTCGACATATTCAAGGCGTTCGACAAAGTCTGGCACGTCGGACTCATTTACAAACTGTTTAGTATGGACGTGCCAGACTCCCTCGTCCATTTAATAAATAATTATCTATCTGACCGTAGTTTTGCTGTACGAGTAGAAGATACTGTCTCTAACTTCTACCCGATTAATAGTGGTGTGCCTCAAGGATCAATTCTTGGACCCACCTTATATTCTCTCTACGTCAATGACGTACCGAGGAATCCATCTACTGAAATAGCGCTCTACGCAGACGATACTGCGATAATTGGCAGGGCCAGTAGCTCGTGAGTTTTGCACAAAAACATCCAGGACCACATCAACCAACTGGACTTCTGTATGCAGAACTGGAAGATCAAATTAAACCCGAGAAAATGCAAAGCTCTTTCCCTGGGCAGGAAATTCCCTCCTTCCCGTCTACAGGTCAGCAATACTGTACTAGAGTGGGCCGACAGCATTACCTAGCTAGGCATTGAGATTGATAAAAACCTAACCTGGAAGAGGCACATTGCCAAAACCAGAGGCAAAATGACAGCGGCCTTCCAGCGCCTCTCAAGTCTGATTTACACGAGAAAACGAAACACACTGAACAAAGTACTTCTGTACAAGACGGTCGTGCGCCCCATCGCCACGTATGCTGCCCCCGAGTGGGCCTACGCGGCCAAAACCAACTTCAGAACCCTACTCACCAAAGAAAACAAATTCCTGCGTACCATACGGTACGGTCATCACCATCTGGCAAATGACATTATTCTGAAAGACCTTTGTATGAAGTCTCTCAAATACCATCTACTCAAGCTGTCCAAGAAATTCTATAAGAACATTAGGAACATCCCTAATGCAGTCATAGCAACCCTACCCGACTATGAGCTCTCGAACCCAGCGTTTCGAAGACGGCCTAAAGCGGTTCTCCACGCCCTGCAGACTTAACATCCACCACGCAGCCTAGTAACCTGTCCGTGGAAGTTCACCATTATTGGTGGAGGGAGGATAGGTAAGCACCCACTGCATTTTTTTTTTTTTTGGAAAAAAAAATGTAATCCATAATAAATTGTTCTTGACTCTCTGTCTGAATTACTGCGGCCTCGCCGCAACTACATACATCCAACACAAAACATACCACACACAACACACCGGAGGTAAGCGCGCCGCGCAGGTACTCCGTAAAAAAGTTTACTTCAGTCAGTTCAGTCAAATAGATGCTTTCAGAAGAAAACTGCCAAATGAATACAGCTATTTATAGGATTTCGGAAAAAACCATCACCAGAGATTTTAAACCTCCTGTGGTCCAGGCGATCGGATTGACGATTTTAAAATTTATGAACTTTAAGAAATACATTTTGACTTAATTCTTTCTGGTGCTTTTTAATTTTACATGAAATTGACGTAATGTCTTATGAAATGCCACACTTATGTGTGAAGACAGGCTTTATTCTGGTCACTGTAAATAGTAACAAACAAAGCCATTTTCAACGCCATTCTTAACGCCATTTTCTGACGTAAACACACACACTTGTAGCAATATAAACTCAATATTTTAATCATGCCGCTCCGGTTGTGTAGCGGTTAGAGAGCACATTCTATCACACTACGGTTCCGGATTCGTATCCCGGCAGGAGCTTTGTAATTTCATACGTCCCTTCATAGGAATCAACGTTGGTCCACTTATTCGGTGCCTCCATAATAAAGAGACCAGTAATCCAGCCTTCGTAGTGGCCAATGCCTATAAGCGGCAAGTGCCCGCTATTAGGTAAAAAGTATTTTAATCATCTCAAGATGGAACCCTTTTTTCCTTTTTTTTTTTTTTTTGTTCATTTGTCACTAAGGTAACCACATAACTGCACCATTGCAAAGTGAAAAAAAAAATAGATTTGGTGTTTGCTTTCATATACTCGTTCACGCGCAAGTCGGAGAAGCTAAAAACGCGCGAAACTCGTTAGCAGTCAGCGCGGGAAATGCGCTTTACTCTTTAACCGCTAGGTTCGCTGCACGTCACTCGATTTCCAATGTTTACATATTTGAAGAGGTGAAATCCCAGCAAGGAGCTACAGACTGTTATGTTCTGTATATCTCCAACTCAATAATGACCTGGTTTAACCCTTTGAGGCGCAACCCTTTCCGCCTGTGCAGCTGGTTGTGCGGCACAGCCAGCTGCGTCAAAAAGGGTCTCTAGATCTGTGGCACGCGATGAACGTTTCGATCGTCTGCCATCTTGCTGGTAGTTAAGTCGAGCGATGGCAACGGCTGCCCTTTTTTAAGCATTGGTCAATCTATCCAGCTGTTCTCGCGTTCTTCCAACTTTCAGCAGATGTCAGTGTTGTTAAAAATAATCGTGACAATTTTTTTACGGGAAATGACGTACTAACTGACGTACTAACTGACGTGAAGTAAAGGATTCTCGTGGAGCTATGTACCCGGCAACTATTTTTATAAAAATCAAATCTATTCTTCGTGACTGGCAACAGTCAAAACGTCAGAGTTTGGTGTTCCCAGAGCGAGAGCATTGAGCGTTAAAATGTTGAAATGATTAAAAATGGTTAAATCCTCTGTCTTGAGACTAAGTCTTTTTAATATTAGAAACTACTTTTGAACAACATTTGTAATAACTTAAATTCCGCTTTTCATTTTGTTGGCATAGGCTCATATATGCAATATGAAGCGTTCTCAGAAATTAGACAGATTGACTTGAAAGAAATTTACTAACAAGAATGTACACCCTCTCAAAAAAGTATTTCAGTAAGACAGAAACCTCATACGTTGGTTTCGTATATGGAAAATTATTTATCATACAATATGAATTAGGCTAGGTGTATGCTTATAACTTTCCATATTTCTGTAGAGTTGTGCAATTTTCAAAAACTTAATAACTATTCACAAAGCTAAAATAGGATTTTTTGCTTATACTTGAATACTTTTTTGAGAGGGTGTATATATACTAAAACAACTACCCAGCAAACACACACAGGTTCTCTGAACGTCTATTAACGTTCAGAAGACGTTTTCTGAACGTTAATAGACGTTCAGAGAACCTGTGTGTGTTTGCTAGGTAGAACCTAACTGGAGACTATTTGCATTCTTTACGGTACATTCGGTTCTCGAAACTGACTCATAATCCATTCTTGGAAGTATGGAGATTTATCTTGCTTCTTCGATTTTTACTATATTCTTCTAATTTTTCTTCGATTTTTACTATATTCTTCTAATTTTTCTTCGATTTTTACTATATTCTGAAGTGTGTTTGCTTGTGTTATGGGAAGTGTACACGCGGTGGGCATCTGACAAAGAGGGTGGGGTCCTTAGGCGTATCCACGCTGCATCTTGGAGAAAACCGCTCCTAACTCCGGACTGTTAGATCGACAGCTGCGCGATAGGCCTTAATCCAGGACCTTCACACTTCAGTCATCTAACGTGTTCAGCGTCTTATCCACTCAGCCAGCTATGTTTTCAAAAGTGACTGAAACTAAATTTATTTACAGATTTTGAAGTTGAAATCAGTAGCACTCTAGTATTAAAAATAAATATGTAAACTAATACTTAGATCAATGCTTCTCAAACTTTCAACATTTGAGACCCAATCATAATTTTCATTGCCCCCCCCCCCTTCATACAATAACAATGTCTTAAATACAATAATAATATTATTGACGATACGATCTTACTACAAAAAGTACAAATTATCAAGATAAGTATTATAGTGTTTAAATGTGTGTTTTACTTTATATCAGAATGCATTTTGTTTCGACTCCTTTCACTAAATCAATAATGTTTTTAAATAATCTTTTATTTTCGAATTTCTCGATATACTTGCATCCTTCATATACACCCCCCCTCCCCCCAACAAAGTATTCGAGTAAGAGATAAATTTCCTACGTTGGTTTCGCATATTAAAAATTATTTATCATAGACTATGAATTAGGCTATCTATATAAATAAAATTAGACTTTTGTCTGTACATTTCTTGGAATTCAAAAATTTTACAATTTCTATCCGTTTCAAGCACCCGGGATTCCGATGCGACCCTCAAAAAAAAGTTTGTCTGTCTGTCATTCTGTCCTTTTGTCCTTCTGTCATTCTGTCCGTGACGCTTTTTTTGTTTAAGCATCACGTAAAAACGACTAAAGCGAATGATATGAAATTTTGTGTCATGATAGGTGGTCACTCAACTTAAAACATAGGCGTCGAATTTTTAAAAAATCTTGATTAGATTTTCAGATTAAGATTTAGATTAAGATTTTCAGATTAAGATTTAGATTAAGATTTTCAGATTAAGACTTAGATTTTCAGATTAGATTTTTTTGCGAAAATCGTTTCAAACTGCGTAAATTTGTGTTCAAGCATCACGCAAAAACGACTGAAGCGAATGATATGAAATTGGGTGTCATGATAGGTATTCACTCAACTTAAAACATAGGCGTCCAATTTTAAAAAAATCTTGATTGGAGTTTGAGATTTTGCGAAAATCCTTTCAAACTGCGTAAATTTGTGTTCAAGCATCACGTAAAAACGACTAAAGCGAATGATATGAAATTGGGTGTCATGATAGGTGGTCCCTCAACTTAAAACATAGGCGTCCAATTTTTAAAAAATCCTCATTGGATTTTGAGATTTTGAGAAAATCGTTTCAAACTGCGTAAATTTGTGTTCAAGCATCACGCAAAAACGACTGTAGCGAATGATATGAAATTGGGTGTCATGATAGGTGGTCACTCAACTTAAACTATAAGCATCTAATTAAAAAAAATCGATCAGATTTCGAGATTTTGTGAAAATCGTTTAAAACTGAGTGAATCTTTGTTCCCGCATTACGTAATAACGACTAAAGCGAATGATATGAAATTTGGTCACACAATAGATGGTTGCTCAACATAAACTATAGGAGTCCAATTTTTTAAACATTTTTATTAGATTTTGAGATTTTGTGAAAATTCTCTCAAAATGCATTTATATTTCTTCAAACATCACGTAATAACGACTAATACGAATGATACGAAATTTAGTGATATGATAGGTAGTTGCTAATCTTAATTTATAGGCGTTGAATTTTTAAAATATTTTGATTACATTTTGAGATTTTGCGAAAATCGTTTTAAAATGCTGAAAATTTGTTCCAGCATCACGAAATAAAGATTGCAGGGAATGAAACGAATTTGGTTGACAGGATAGGTTGTCACTCAACTTAAATTCTAGGCTTCCATTTTTTCAAAAATGTTGATTGAATTTTTAGATTTTGCGAAAATTATTTCAATATGCGTAAATATTTGTTCACGCATCACATAATTACGACTAATGCGAATGATATGATATTAATTAGTTACTCTCTAACCTGTAATATTTTAACAATACATAAAAATTATTTCGCTTTCTTTATTTTGGTAACATACTACATCCATTCTGTGTACTCATACAATGCTGACGAAAGATCTTGCTTTTTTGGAAATTTGCATTCACTAACCCGTCGAGGACGGGTACTTCAGCTAGTGTATAAATATGACTTTGCCGACCGGGTTGTATGGTGGGTAAAGCACCGTACTACGGTTTCGGGTTCAACTTCCGGCGGTTGAGGTTCGATCCCCGACTGGGCGTGTTTGTCATTTGTCCGTCCCTTTATAGGGGGACGACGTTGGTCCTCCTACTAGGTGCCCCCATAATAAAGTGGCCAACAATTCCGGCCCGATGTGGCCAAAGCCTTCCAAGGTACGGCCGGCCATTGGGAAAAAAAAATAAAAATATATAATATATGTATAACTTTCCATAGTTCTGTCAAGTTGCGCGTTTTTCAAAAACTCAATTATTATTCACAAATCTAAAATAGGAAATTTATCTCTTACTCGAATACTTTTTTTGGATTATGTACGGTTATCACGCCCCACCCCCCCTTAGGAGGCGCGCCTTCACAGTTTGAAAATTGTTGTTGACTTAGATTATTTTGAATATTTAAATACCACAGAAACCGTTCTAAATATTTCATGAAAAATACCTTTAAATAATCAGGAACTATGCCGAAGAAGAAAAAATTCCTCTCTTCATAAACTCGTAAAAGATTTTATCTGCAAATGGCAGAAAAATGGGCGAAAACTTAGTAGCCAGATCTCTAATGGTATGTAATAATTAAATCTCGGTTTGATTTAAAACCACATCGTTCTACACATTTTATTACTCTCTGCCCTAAAGCTTAATCGTAACTCAGTTTGGAATGGTCACAGTTAATTGAACACTTTGTCTTAAGAATGGTGGGCCTTAATCGAAACTCTCGCGGAAGGATTCAATACATATTCATCTGAGAAACTTGGGGATAAGTCTTATTGAAATGGACTCTTTTGTAAGTTGTGAATGGGATTAAATTTTTCACTGCATCAAAAACTTTTAATGATATGGTATGCATTTCCTTGATTCGTTTAAAAATTATTTGACGCCGTTAAAGCCGAATGGTGAAAGACTCTGAACTAATTGAAATAATATCAGACAGTAGGTTTTCTGAAGGCACATGTAAATTTAAGTTATCTTGAACTTACATCTTCGGCAGTGGTGTAGTCCTTAGAAAGAAAGTGGGGGGGGGATACTCATTTTTGTCGAAGTTTAACCTAAACTTATACGATTAATTGAATGTAATTATTCCTTAAACAACAAATGAAACTAATTTAACTATTATAGGTTTATTATTTAATCAAAATTTATTAATTGTTAACTTATTAATCATTTAATAATAGTAAAAACAAAGTCATTTTGATCAATAGCGTAAGCTACTTAATGTTTTCATCGATATTTGTCAACAACCGGATGTAAAAGTGACAGATTTTTTTAATGACTATGTCATTTTATCTCTCGTCCCTTTTATTGAAAATTGTCCGAAAAATGTGCCCCAAAAAAGCGACATAAAATTGCGACATAATTTTACATATATTTAAATATGATTAGTTCAAAACAGCTTTAATCTATTGTTACAATATTTCGTAAGCTGTAGAATATGCATCACATGTATATTTTATATATTAATGACTATGTCATTTTATCTCTCACCCGCTTTATTGAAAATTGTCCCAAAAAAGCGACATAAAAGTATGCGACATAATATTTAAATACTATTAGTTCACAACAGCTTTAATCTATTGTTACAATATTTCGTGAGCCGTAGAATATGCATCACATGTATTTTTTACATATATTTAAATACTATTAGTTCACAACAGCTTTAATCTATTGTTACAATATTTCGTGAGCCGTAGAATATGCATCACATGTATTTTTTACATATATTTAAATACTATTAGTTCACAACAGCTTTAATCTATTGTTGCAATATTTCATAAGCTGTAGAATATGCATCACATGTATTTTTACTTCCTTGTACGTAGTATAAGGAAGTAATGTGATCCCGAAAAATTTTGGGGGCCAAATTTCGACATAAAAACCGATTTTGACTACCTCTAAATTGAATTTAAAAAATTTTTTCGATGCATCTCATCGTAGGCTAGCATGCACGATCATATTAACGCGTCTGCAACTCATTTTGACCAGTGGCGAGTCTACTGTGGCCAGTTTTTCCATGCCGTCTGTACGTACGTACGTACGTACGTATGTATGTAACTCGCATATCTCAAAAACTATTGGTCGTAGAATGTTGAGATTTGATATTTAGGATTGTTCTATGATCTAGTTGTGCACCTCCCCTTTTGGTGGCAATCGAATGGATAGTTTATGTACAGGACCGCCCAAAAGATTCGAAATACATTACGCTCTATGGGCCGAAATTCATTAAACTCGCCTAACTCAAAAGCTATTAGGCGTAGAATGTCGAAACTTCATATTTTGGATAGTTGTAACATCTAGTTGTGCACCTCCCCTTTTGGTTCCATTCGACTGGATAGTTTATCTACAGGACTGCCAAAAACATTCGAAATACATTACACTCAATGGGCCGAAATTCATTAAACTGGCATATCTCAAAAACTGTTAGGCGTTGAATGTTGAAACTTTATATTTAAGATTGTTGTAACATCTAGTTGTGCACCTCCCCTTTCGGTTCCATTCGACTGAATAGTTTATCTACAGGACCGCCCAAAAGATTCGAAATACATTACGCTCTATGGGCCGAAATTCATCAAAGCGTTTTTTAGAGGTATTGGGCTATTTCAAACGACTCAGAAGTGATATATGCTGTAAAGAGTTAGAAAATGAATTTCTCTATTAAAAAAAGTGTCTTTATCATTTATAGTTCTGCTACAGGAACACTCAAAAGATTTCCAATACATTACGGTCAATAGCAATTTTAGGGGCATTCATCCATTTCAAGCACAATACCGTCCTACCACATAAGTTAGGTAATGGTCCGACCACGGTCACGTGCCTCCCTCAAGAACTATGCCAAAAGTCGCCAAGATTGGCGACTTTTGGTGTACGTGTGTGCATATTTAACTCTCAAATCTCAAAAACTATTATGAAATTTCATATATAAGAATGTTGCAACATCTAGTTGTGCATCTCGATTTTTGGTTTCAATCTACTGGAGAGTTTATTTACAGGACCACCGAAAAGAATTTCAGTACCTTAATGTCTATGCACATCTTCATTATAACACAACTGTAGACAGTCATTGTTTGGTACATGCCCAAAATCTCGCCGTCTGTCCTCGACCTTGGCGAGTTTTGGCGAAATATCGCCAAATTTGGCGATAGTCAGTCATTTCGTCCATGCCCAAAGTATCGCCATTTGTCATCGTTCTTGGCGAGTTTTGGCGAAATATCGCCAAATTTGGCGATAATCTGTCATTGTTTGGTTTATGCTTAAAATCTCGCCAAATGTCGTCGACATTGACGAGTTTCGCCGAAATATCGCCAAATTTGGCGCCAAAAATTATTTCCTATTTTGTATAACTCTAAAACTTTAACCCGTAGATTTTTTTAACTTTGTATTTAGAACTATTGTAATATCTAACTGTTTTCAATATCTTTTTTGACAGCAATCGACTGAGAATTTATTTACATGGTGAGCCAAATGACTTTGAATACATTGAGGTGTATAGATGCATTCAATTCATTGAAGGTCTGTGCTCACTGACTACTTTGGCTATCCCCAAAATCTCGCTGACTATCTCAAGTTTGTCGGCTTTTGGTGAAATATCGCCAAATAAAGTGTCAGAAGGAAATCTTTCAAATTGAACTCAGCTTGGCGATATCGAAATATTTGGCTAGAAATTGCTAAACCTTACTATTATTGATATTTTATCTCTTTTAAACAAATAAATTTAGAGGAAGTGCGTCGAAAATATTTTTGATCTAATGGACGTGCAAGGAAGTCATGTGTTGGACACATCAGATTTTTTACATATATTTAAATATGATTAGTTCAAAACAGCTTTAATCTATTGTTACAATATTTCGTAAGCTGTAGAATATGCATCACATGTATATTTTATATATTAATGACTATGTCATTTATCTCTCACCCGCTTTATTGAAAATTGTCCCAAAAAAGCGACATAAAAGTATGCGACATAATATTTAAATACTATTAGTTCACAACAGCTTTAATCTATTGTTACAATATTTCGTGAGCCGTAGAATATGCATCACATGTATTTTTTACATATATTTAAATACTATTAGTTCACAACAGCTTTAATCTATTGTTACAATATTTCGTGAGCCGTAGAATATGCATCACATGTATTTTTTACATATATTTAAATACTATTAGTTCACAACAGCTTTAATCTATTGTTGCAATATTTCATAAGCTGTAGAATATGCATCACATGTATTTTTCTATAAATACGTTACAATCATAAAAATTTCAACATAGGGTTGCCAGGCGAAATACACGAAAGATGAGAGATAAAATGACATAGTCAATTAATATAGTTTGAGTATGGCAATAATGAAACTAAAAAATTAGGGGGGTGCAGGGGGTGTCCCCTTGACGAGCCTCGAACAGCCGAGTTTCTTTTAAAATACTATTAGTTCACAACAGCTTTAATCTATTGTTACAATATTTCGTAAGCTGTACCCAGCAAACACACTACAGCCCGCAAAATGACAGCCGGGTACCCATCGTGCCAGCTACCCGTGGCAAAGTGCCGTATACCAAGAGCAAGGTAGATTGCCATCGTCAAGTCACTGGATTACCAGTGTCTGAAAAGTGCATATGCGGAGTAGAGTGGAGTAGAAGATGAAACTTAGTCACAGGTAAAGGTCTAGTTCAATAAAAATTTAAGTAAAAAAGGATAATGGTGACAGTTGTGATGCCCTAAAAAGAATTTTAAAAAATACTTCTAGGAAAATATGCTTTAAAAAAAATTAAAGTTTCGATACTAAAAGAAAAATTATTACAATTCCCCAATTGGGTATAGGGGTTCATATGAGTGTTGGTAGGGGGCAGGGTTGGGACAAGTTAATGATCTTGCCCCAGAAAGATATTGTGTTTTAGTGTTGAGCCGCATCTATGTTATACTTGTACGCAAATTATTACGATAATATATATTTCTCTGCAGAGCAAGTGGGGAGCCATGGCCCCTCTCTGCCCATGGTACTGGTGCCCATGCAATTGGATACTGAGGGTCGTAAGAAGTTTATATACTAAACATTACAGATTAATTTCATAAATATTCAGTCATTTACTATATTGATGAATTAGCGATTATCATAACCTCCGGATTTACGTTACATATACATTAACCAATTGCTTATAAATTGCTGTGCAATTGTACTTTGTTTTTGAATAAATCAAAATAAGCTTTCAAAGTACTTATCCATTTACTAATCTCTTTAATGACTTACGTTTAGTATAATGAGGAGGAAAGAACACTGGGCGAATACTTACTTCCTATCTTAATATCCATTTAGCATACATTATTCATCATGAATTATTTATCAGCGATTCATTAATTAGCATACTCTGAATCAGTCTGTAAACTTTGATAGCAGTTTTAATGTCCTCATCTCATTTGTTTGCATAAGGATTAAGAGGCATTTGATACTATAAATAAGTTATTTCAAATTTTGATTTCAAACATCGCGTCGTAATCATAACGTAAAATCCGAATTGCCCGTGATTGATGCTGCCGTGTTTTAAGCTTGATGCTATCTGATTTTGGAGTAATCTACATTTTGATGTAGTTCGTTCATATCTGATCTATGAAAGACCAGCCTGTCTGTCCGGTTTTTGACCGGACCTTTGGGTAAAAAGGCCGGATAGCCTAGAATATTGAGTATTTTGTCTCAGTATTAATAGGTACAACAAAAAAATTGTATGTAAAATCAAGCTTTTTTGATTATTACCATGAATCTTGTTAAATTCTAATGAAATATAAATAACATCGAATGCCAAATTAGTTCAAGTACTTTATTACTAATCAGCCAAAGTCACCAGTAAAAAGCCTAATAAAAGACAGACACCGTTAAGTTTGTCAGGACACGCAATCAAAAAGCCTAAATATGCCCGGCTTTATCCGGACGCCTGGCAATGCTATCTGTATAAATATTTATTGAGTCCAAGTTGTTAGGTTAATTAAGGGGAGCCTCACAAAAACAGATGTATTTATATTCTTCATATAATAAAAGCTAACAAAGGAAGATCTGGAATTCATTTATCACATCATATTTCACGAGAAAAAAAAAATCTGCTTAAACTCAGATTACATATTTAAATCCTCCATTGTACAGCAGGAGAAAACAGTTTATTTTGTGGCGGACAATCTGCTGTGGACCCACTTAAGCGTAAACGATTGATCACCGGATACAAATGTGTAAGTTAGCAGTCGAAATCTGCAGGTGTGAGTCGCCAGTCGTCAAGTGCCGGATTTTCAACTGCATTGGTTTCGTACGGTATGCAGATGCATTTACCACAGCGATCATTGAAACGATAGGAAAGGGAGCAAAAAGCTTAGTTCTTCAGTTCCACATCTCCTACAGTGATCTTGGTCTTTTTGCAGCCGTTCCAATCCGTTCCACGACAAGACCAGGGTCTGACGTCAAGGGCTACCTGCGTGAGTTCACACGCCATGATGTATCCCCGATCTCGATTGTCTTTAACCCTTTGAGGCGTGGTGTCCTCGCCGTAAGGACACCAAACTCTGACGTTTTGACTGTTGCCAGACAAGAAGAATAGATTTGATTTCTATAAAAATAGTTGCGAGTGACATAGCTCCACGAGAATCCTTTACTTTTTAGCACGTTCATTTCCCGTAAAAAAATTGTCACGATTATTTTTAACAGCACTGACATCTGCTGAAAAATGGAAGAACGCGAGAACAGCTGGAAAGATTGCCCAACACTGACAAAAGGGCAGCCGTTGCCATCGCTCGACTTAACTACCAGCAAGATGGCGGACGATCGAAACTTTCATCGCGTGCCACAGATCTAGAGACCCTTTTTGACGACAGCTGGCTGTGCGCGCACAGCCAGCTGTCGTCAAAAAAGGGTCGCACAGCCAGCTAAAGGGTCGCACAGCCGTCAAAAAAGGGTCTCTAGATCTGTGGCACGCGATGAACGTTTCGATCGTCCGCCATCTTGCTGGTAGTTAAGTCAAGCGATGGCAACGGCTGCCCTTTTTTCAGCATTGGGAAAGGGTTGCGCCTCAAAGGTTTAATGCAGTAGAGCCATGATACGTTGGCAGTCATGTTCTACGAACCCGGTTTGGGTACTTCCTCTAGCGTTTACTACACGGACTGTCTACGCCAAAGCCCACTGCTGCTGTTTCTCCTCATATAGTGCAGGGATGGTCAACCTTTGGAAATTTCGGGCCAAACTTTAAGACGTAAGCGAAATCATGGGCCTTACAACTGGGATTTATATGTGATATTGAATGGTTTATATGGGTGGGAATTTGAAATGTTCCGTTGACCGACCGCATCAAAAGCCGTGGCGAACCACTCCCGGAACGTAGGCTGGGGGTCGCCCATATATGATCTAGATCAAGAGTTGCTCTAGCTAATTAGCAACTTATCCAATCGTAAACAATGTAACTGCAACTACTAAGTTTCAACTTTTGCTTTTTTCTGTGTGTTAAAAGCCTTTGTGTGTTCCTATTCTACTAATTACTTGCTAATAAACTGTTTAGTTTAATTTTTTTTTGTGTGCCGTGTCACTCTTTAAGCATTTTTTTTTTTTTAACGGAATCAGTTTGGATGAGTAAAAGAGTGAAAAGACTAACCAATCACACCCTCCAATTTATTTATCTCGTGAAAAAATGTCAAACTGTGTAATATAGAGGAACGATTTAGAATCTCTCAAACTGCGAATAACACGCTACTTTGCCACAAAAGTACACTTGTTGGATAATGTGAGCTATACATCTAAACGAGCGTTTCAGATTTAAAAAAAAATTTTTTTTTAGTCCTAATATGGTCCAAATCACTGTCACAGTGCGGCATTTGATCACGGTTTCCAAAGTCGGGTTGCTTTGAGATCGCAAAGCTCAGCTTCGTAGAGAAAGTGAACCCAGTTCTCTTGAGAGTCCATGTACGCTAGGTACAATCCAAAGAAATCATAATGTTCACTGCGTTGATGAGACCATTTCGCTTGGAAAGCGTGCAGAAGATCCATAGGGACCTTTGCATCTGTGTCCTCACCCATGTGTGCGTCGCAGTAAGGGCGAGAAGAGAATGTCCAGGGGGCACCGTCCTACCCGCGCATGGATGTCAAGGGAGTATGCCCCAGAATCCTGGAAGCGCTAGTCCTGGAAGACAGCCGAAGAACCAGTGGTGTGTGGAAAGAAGGACCAGGAAGAAGGATTACCAGTGCACCAGAGGTGCGAAGATCCAACGGGGGTGCCGAATCCAGTGTTTAGTTGAGCCGTTCAAGGAAATTCTCCAAGGCTAAAGCGGGTCTCAACCATCTTCTCTATGTAAAAAACACTCAAAATACTGGTGTTAAATGATAAAATAAATAAAAACTTCGTGAAAAAACACATAAAATGTTACTTATAAGACGCTACGATCGTTTCGACCAAAAAATTTTTTCGGTCTTCATCAGACAAAGCCCTCCGTCTCACTAAGGAGAGGGAACTCCTTAGTGAGTCCCCTCTTGAGTTTCTATTTATTTCATCTTCACTATGCTAAATATTTTATTTATTTAATCTTCTCTATGCTAAAGGAATGTCAGTGGGAAAGAAGATATTACTTTATAAAACAATTCTTCGACCAATTCTTCTATACCCCTCATCTATTTGGGGTTGCATGGCTCAGTCGAACCTACAAAAACTGCAAACCATGCAAAACAAATCTCTTCGTTCTATCTGCAGAAGCTCCTTGGTATTTCAAAAATACACTTATTCATTCCGATTTTGGAATGGAACCTATAGAAAAATTATTAAGAGAAAATCCGATAATCTCTTCAGAAATATTTATACGATTCCCAATGAATTACTCTTTAATCTACCCGGCTACGACAGTCGAATGTATCCCAAAAGACCCCGTGCTATTACTCATCTTCCTGACTCCATTCATGATCGATAATCTTTTACCGTGCTAAACTAAAGCTCTTCTTATTTATTTCTGTAATGCGCACTTCCGTGGAGTTGTCCGGAAGCTAGGATGCTTCCTTTCCCTTCTCTCTCTCGCTTTCTTTCTTTTCTTTTCTTTTTTTTCCCTCAGCACCCCATTTTTTATTGTTTTCCAATTTTTTTTAATAACTGTACTTACCTGTAATCTAACAGTGATAATGTCTATGAGGTGACAATTTTGATTACCCATGATAAGAGGCTTCGTCTCTTGCTCCAAAATGTGTTCTACGTTACGTTACGTTATGCTTGTTGGTATCAATAGATTTTTCTAATACTACTTATTCTCGGAAAACTCCTGGCCTGTCCTACGTCAGTTGTTTGGAATGAAACACATGGATTGTGCAGGTTCTCGGGCCGGCCCTTCACATCTTTGCTCAAATTACTATAGCACGACTTCGTCTTGAGAAATCTCTTGGCGGTCGGGATGATCTTAGTCCTCGTTCTTGTTATTAGATTTTAAAAAAATGAATCAATGTTATGGTAGACAAAATCGTACTCATATTAAAAAAGGAAAAAAAGCGATCAGGGCCTTTAGGGCGAGATTCAAGTGAAAAGCGCACGATCAAGTTCGAATCGAACGTTTTTCAGTCCCTAGTTTCCAGTTCAGTCCCCAGAATGCTTCCAATGAACAAACCTATTGCGCTTTCACGTGATCAAAACACGATTGTTTTGTTTCAGTTGAATAAGAAACATTGACATATTTCGAAGTTTCCCCTGTTCCACGAGGAAAACGTTCGAATTGTGTTTCACTTGAATCTCGCCCTTAGTTGGTGCATGGAGCAGTGATTTATTCCTCAGTGAGTCAAGAGATCAGACTTTTTTCTTTTTGGAAGGCCTGCACACCTGTTGCTGACGGAAGCCATCTGAGCGGTTTGGTCTTTGGTTTGGATCGCGTTAGCCCATGGATGTTAGTATGGGGGTTAGTACCATGGCCCATGGATGCCATGGATAGCCCATGGATGTTAGTACCAAAATTGTACTGCAATTTTGTACTTCGAAATAAAGATGATCTTGTTTTTAGGAACAAATGAGATGAAGGCCTGGAAGAACCCAAGATTTTGATAAACTTTTGCTCTTTCTCAACTCAGATACCAGTGGTACATTAATACATGTATGTCATTTTCTTCTCTTGAAGAAATGGCGAATATTTTGATTTCATTTCATTCACAACTTCATTCCCACTAGCGACAGTTATGATATTATAGCAATGAACCAATTATTTCTATATAGTCAAACCTCGCTATTTTGAGTTCCACAGTGGCTTATTCACTAAGCTCCGTTCCCATGTGAAAACGGAGAGTGAAGGAGCACTAATGTGGCTAGTGATTGGGAGGATGAAAACCTCTCTTGGTTGCGCTGCTGTGGACCCGTGTACGATAACGGGAGCTGGTGCACGGAAAATCTGTTCGTGGCTCCAATGTCCTCCATTTTCAAACAATAATACTGAGGGTGCTGATATCAGGTGCCAGGTCTCTCATGAGGAACTGGTTCAAGATTCGGAGACCTAATAGTCTCCTCCATAATGAAATGACTAACATTTGCGGCCCTGGTATTGATCAAGCTTCCAGTAGACCGCTGATCTGGCCATTAGAAAGAAAAAAAGAACTCGATATTTCGAATTCAAAGGAACGAAAAAAAAAAAAAAAAAAATTCGAAATGCTGAAAATTCGAACTATCGAAAATCGCATGCTATCAATAACAATAAAGATGCCTTTTTTACAGCTTTTTAGTATTGGGCAATATTCGTATCTTTAAATATATTATGTTTATGTTTTGCAGAGTCACTGCTGTTTGTTCTCCATGGTTAAACTGACCCGTTCTACAGCCCATCGTTAATTAGGACTCCTCTACTTAAAATCAAGGAAAGCTACCTAAGGTGAAAGTTATCAGCGATAAGACGAACTCTCTTGCTTTCATGCTTCAACAAATCCAATTATAATCAGTCCATCAGGTACCAATGTAATAAATGATGATTAAACACTTAACATATGAAAACAGTAAATTTCAAGAAAATATACTTTAGGCATGTGTTTTATTGCAAAGGCGGATCCACATTCAAGGTAGGAGCAGGTGTAAAACTCAATTCAGGCTCTTCCTTCCTGAAAGTCGCCCTCAAGCGGAAATCTCCCTATCGCAGCAATTTCTTCCTGAAAAGAGAGACACTGTCATGGGTGCCGGCAGAATATTTCCCAGGGGGGGGGCAAAGACTACTTCAACGTATGGCTACCATATTGGAAAGAGCAAAAAAGCAAGAGCAAAACACTGCATACAAAAATCCAGGGGGGGAGGGGGGCATTGCCTCCCCTTGCCCTATGCTGCCGGCGCCTATGGACACTGCTGCGCTAGTGGAATCCCCCGCCTCATGCCATACAACTTGTTAACCAATTGAGGCGTAGCTTACGTGGGGATGTCTAAATAGGCACCTTCCTCCAAAGCCAATGTTTTTAAATGTAATCTTAATATGGAATTGGGGAAAATAAACATCCTACATTTTACCCGTTAACTTATTGCATTTATAGAATAAACAAGATAATGAAGCCAGGTCCCGATTTAGAAAAAAATTTCACTATAGGCACAATTCGGGATGGGGGGCCCCCTAACACTAATGTAGGCTGTGTGAAATTTTCAAAGGTAAATAAATTGCTGTCGGATTGTGCCCTGCTGTCGAAAGTCTGCACTTTTTCCCCCTAAAATGTCAGTGTCAGTCTCTAATAACTCTCATGAAAAATTTAACAAACAAAACCAAGCTGTACCTGTACTTTATATACACACCGAATTGGTTAAACGATCCGGGATTCTTGAGACTTGGCAACTGTAAATAAAAGATGTACATACTGAGCATTATATCGGACAAGAACATGTTGTATCGGGAGTACCCGGGAAAAACATCCCACACCTCCCTTTTAATTACAATTAGGGTTTACTGGACTTTAAGAGAATTAAAAAAGCGAAAAATTTGGAAGAAGTCTCGGCGAAGCCGAGGGGAGGAAAAGGAAACAAAGTGTTTATCACTGTTGTCGGGGATTTCACTGCTACTTCTTTGTTTATTTACGCTAGGGAGATTACTTTGGCTGTCGGTTTGACTGAAAAAATTAAGAAAGTAAAATAGTTACTAGCGTCTAGCCCCCGCACCCCTAACAAACCAACTTATCAATGCGCATGCCCTTATACTTCCACGAGATCCGCTCAGGAAATGAATGGTGCCGCCATCTACTGATTAATTTTGGAAACTTTGTTTTTCTCCATAATAAAAAGAAAATATATCAAATACTTATTCTTTACTGATAATCTATAATTAGCAATACGCTTGCTGGTTAATATTCCTAAGTCAGACGAGCTTTTGTTTGTTTTCCCTTTGTTTGAGCGTGGTTGGGTCTTATTACCCTTTTTCTTTTTTTGTTTTGAAGAACTGTTGGATTTTTTAGTGGCCGGTCTGGCTATAATCATGTTTTGTAGGCCTTTGTCAATGGAGTTGGACTTAGAATTGTCACTTTGTTGTTTTCCTCGGGTTTCGAGGAGATTTCAGCTTGTTCAGGAGCTTGTGTGATGTCCATGTTGTTTTCTGGGGCGTCGGTGTTGTCGGGGGTCGGTTCAATCTCGTGAAGCTCGACATGATTTTTCCTATTGCCGACAACTTGCTAGCTTGTTGGGTCCTTCTTCTTGAAGGTTTCCAAGGGTTTCAGGTATGGTTTTTGTGGTCGTTGTGTCCTACTGCCTTGGGGTGCTTGCCCCTATTGGCAGGATTACGTGGGCAACTGCCGTAAGAAGCCACGTGAGGGCCGCCACAATTGGCGCAGAGTGGCTCGTAATTAGGTCCTTTAATTTTGCAATTCTTGAACAGGTGGTCTTGGGCGCATTTTAAGCATTTGGGCGTTAATGAGGAGTGGCCGAAACCTTGGCAATTATGACATTGATTGATTTTTCGGCCACGGTAGGGCTCAACAGTGATGTTTAAATAACTAAACTGTGTCAACGAGTATATTGTGTCGAGGTTTGGCGTTTTTCTGAGATCCGCTATGCAATATGGGAGCAGTTTCTTTTCCCTGTTTCTAAGGAAAGCAAGGTGTATTGGGTCGTACCCATTAGTTACGAGAAAGTTCTCAATTCGGGGTTTGGGTGTGTCGGTAGGAATACCTTTTATTAGGACTTTGATCGGTCTTTCTTTCTTGGGATCGAAGGTTTGACAACCAATTTTTTGATCCCGCAGATAGTGTTGGACTTCTCTAAATTTTGAGTCATCCCTAAGATGTACCATATAGGTCTGTCCAGTAAATTTGCATACGATATTGTAACCTACAATATCCGAAATTTTACTGCAATGTTTTGGGTATGAACCAGCTGGGAATTCACAGGAAAATCTGTGTTTGTTTGTGTGTGTGGAGTCACGTACAGGTTCAGTGCGATAGTTTTCATGTTCACTGGGAGTTTCAGTGTGTTTTTCAGTGTGAGTGTCGGTATCCTCCATCTTCTTAGTGTCAGATGGCACCTGAATATCGTCTTCCTCGTCCTAAGAAGTGCCACTGGAGTCCGAATGTTCAATCCGATTGTTTTTGGAGCTGCTAGTAACAGAACTCCCAGAGTTTTTCCTTTTATGTGTCCTGGGCCCTTGTGCGTTCGGTAACTCAACGTGCGCAGCGCTGATGCACTGTTTGAATAAATTGTA
This sequence comes from Cheiracanthium punctorium, assembly GCA_038373885.1. Classification (NCBI taxonomy): domain Eukaryota; kingdom Metazoa; phylum Arthropoda; class Arachnida; order Araneae; family Cheiracanthiidae; genus Cheiracanthium; species Cheiracanthium punctorium. The sequence continues at coordinate 24,226 of JAWZYV010012923.1, forward strand.
CAGGGGCGATGCCGCTAGTACACTAGAGTCAGGATTTTGAATGAGTGTCCTCAAGTTTTCATCTAATGACGGTATGTCAGTGAAAAGGCTGGGATGGTACGCAATCTGAGCGTCGACTAACTTGAGATAGTCGGCTATGTAAATCATCTCGTTGTTTGTGTCCTGCTGATGAGCACGAACAAAAGTTCGTAATAACTCAAATCTATAGTGTGAGTATGTGTGAGAACGTGACTGTAAGGTAAGTGTCCCTACGGGGGGATCTAAAAGAGAAAACTGTGTTGGCAAGACATAGGCAGTAGCAGGGAGGGGGCTATACGCCGGCACTTGTCAGTGGCAAGCCACTTCTGACCAGTCGCAAGCAACGCGGAGGCAGAGGGCGACGTCGGGTGCAACGTCGTAAATGCCAAAGAGCAGGATCGCCGCCCGTAAATAAATACGGTGAAACCGGTCTCTGGATCGCCGTCCGCGTACAAGTTTCCAAAAATGTCTCTGAAAAGAGCCAGTCCCTGTCGATGTACGCGGCGTAACAGTCGGCAGAACGGCAAGATCGTCACCCGATTAAGTAAGAATTAATCGGTGAAAGAGAACCACTGGATCGCCGTACACGTGCGAATCTATTTTACCACACGTGGTGAACAGCTGTCAGGCAGGCGAGCGAACGTCGGGGGGGGGGGGGGGGAAACGAGAGGCTGGGCATAGCGGATTAAATTGCTCTCTGGCGATTTGGCGTGCAGTCAGACTCCTTTGGCAAGAGTCGTTTCTCCCGCTGTTATACACTCCACGCTAGGGGTTGCCGCCCGCACCGCAAGTTGATCCGCGAAAAACAGCAATATATATATATTTTTTTTTTGTTGATTAATTGTTCTAAATATATATTTTAATGCATTTAAAATTGCAGTCTAAAATTACAATTTTAGCTTTGAAGGTAATATGATACGGAAATAAAAAAGAAACAGTGGACAGTTAAAAAGCAATCATCATTTGGCTTTTGTATGAAATTTACATACGATTAGAGAAAACCCTTCTTTAAATGTTTAGTCCGGGGTTTTAGCAATTAATAGATATGGATTATAGATGCAGATAAACTCTTCGGGTTTAAACCTATATGTTCCCATGGATGCAGATTGAAGCGAGGACGAAAATTGCATTACTGATTCTTGTAGGATACTGAAAGATTAATATGGGCTAGCAATAATGTGTGTAACAACAAAGAATAATAACCGCTCGTCTTTGTAAAGGTAAGAAAGTAAATGTTAAACTTTGTGTAAAGTTCATTTACATATAATCTATATTTATAAAATGCTAAATTCTTTTAATCAAGCACAAACTACTAATTCAATGAAAGAAAAAACTAATTCGTATTCAAGAACGATTTTTTAAGACTTTCTTTGGACCATTTTGTTTCAGTGAAAAATTCATAAGGTAAATAGCTAAAAACTTAAAATTAAAAAATATATATATATATATATATATATATATATATATATAAAATGTATAAAGCTGTGAGATTTAGGGATCGGCCCCTGTTCTTAAGGGGCCCCGGGCTGTTGCTCCTCTTACTCTTATGATAATCGGACTCTGATGAAACTCACAGACCCTACGAACTGCATACATCAATTCTACATGCTATAGATAAGCAGAAAAAGGAAAATCTATCCCTAGATAAATTAAAGACAAAATAAATGAATGAAACAATTCCAGCCTCTTGATGACATAAAAATACTAAGAATTTGGATAAATAATAATAGACGGTAAAAAAATTAAAAGGATATATATATCTACAATCAGTATTTAATGTACATATATATAATGTTCATTAGAACATAAAGTGTAGATAATTAACTATTATATCGCTGTATACAAATTTATTAGCTCATAAAAATGAGTAAAATTATTTGCATTAAATTTTAAAACATTTCCTTTTTCCGTAAATATTCAAGAGTGGCTGATCGTTTATCAATTATTAGGCCAAGAAAATTAACAGAAGTGCGTAAACTAGAATTTTTAAATAATTCTAATACATAATACATAACATATGGAAAGATATAATAGGCCGGAGATTAAATTTCATTTCTTAATCTCCGGTAATTCAAATGTGATATCAATATATCACATTTGAATTACGAAAATCACATTCTGAAGAATATATAGATTGTAAAATAACTAGAGGCAGATAGATTCTACTTGAGATGTACCACTATAGTATATAAAGACCTTTATTATGATAAAATAATTAAAGCATTAATTTAGTAAGACTTCCAAGCATTGTACAATAATATTATTATTCATATTATAAAGCATTATTTTTATATAGTAGATTATATTTAATTTGATCAATAAATCAATAGGAATAATGTAAAATGAATCTTTAAAATCATATAAAAAGCTGAATGGATTATTGATGGTTTTAATTTATTTAAGCAGATCAATTTTATTCATATTTAGTAGTTATTGGCATTAACATAAAGTTAATTATAGTTACTTTTTAAAGGAGAGAGAGAGGGGGGGGGGGGCAGTGGCGCGCGCGCGCACACACACACACACACACAAAAAAAAAAAAAAAAAAAAATCTGGAAGGAGGAGGGGGGGGTGCAGAAAACATTTTTTGTCACATTTTCTTATGAAATAACTTCAATTTACAAAACAAGTCAATCTTCTATATAGTATAAACTTAGTTCGTCTGAGGGTGGGGGTGGGAGCACGTCACGTACCCTTGTGCCCTCCCTGTAGATCTGTGATGGAGGGGGCATCACCTGAGCTTTTGACTGTTTTTAAATAATCGGAAAAATGAGAAACTCAATCATTTGAAATGAATTGATGAAATATAATTGATGCAGATCCCATATATTGCATTATAATTTTTTTAATTTTTTTGTCTTAATTATCTGTTCTTTTAAAATTCATTCGTTCTTATTTCCCCCTTACTTTGGCTTTTAAAATTGCTATATTTTGTATGTTTCTTTTTAAACAAACAAAATCCTAAATTATCCTATACAGTATCTTAATGTTAGCAATTCTGAGGTCGTTCTATTCTAATCGAAAATTCCCACAGCTAGGTTTAGAGGATGGAGAACCGATATTTTAAACACACATTTCTAATGAATATTTTTTGCTTGTAATTTTTTTAAAAGCACACTTCATGTAATACACAAATGAAAATAGATGTAGTTTACATGCAAATGAACTTTACAAGTCATAACCTGCAGGCTCTCTACTTTACAATGTTTAAATTAGGATAGTTAGGATGTTTAAATTGACTAGTCCCCTTATGCGTCCAGCGTTGCTTCCTAACTTTAGTCTTTCAATGCTAAAGTGCGGAAGCAATGCAATTATTTGAAATGAAAAATTGATGAAACATAACTGATGCAGATTCCATAAATTGCATCAATCCATAATCACCCCACAGGCCTCAGCGTAAGGCAACGTTGAGCGCTCTGTTTATAAATCGAAAAGAGCAGAAAAACTATTTCGTTTGCATAGATCAGCCTTTCTTAAAATGTGTTCCAATTTTAAAGTTTAATATCTCTTAAAAATCACTTATCAACACCAGTCAAAACATTGTCTATGTATAAAGACAGGAAAAAAAAAAAAAAAAAATTGAACGGTGAAATCTGGAAATTTCTTGTATTGTCAATGACATAAGTAAAACATTAAGAAAAAATAAAAAAATAACAAGAAAACTGTAAATAGCTGCGAGATAAAATTTCATGCGGGCGGCAACCCCTAGCGTGCAGTGTGTAACAGCGGGAGAAACGACTCTTGCCAAAGGAGTCTGACTGCACGCCAAATCGCCAGAGAGCAATTTAATCCGCTATGCCCAGCCTCTCGTGTGGGGAAACCCGTCCTTCCGCAATCAATCAAGACGGGAAAACCGGTTCGGTGGAAGCCCCAGAGAGATCTGTTTCCGGCTGACACTCCGGCTGGATCTTCAGAATGCTCGTATATTTTAGAAGCTGAACAATTAAACAGATATTTTTTTGTTTTTTAACTGGTAGTTAAAAAAAAATATTATTTTCGATTAAAGAAATTTAATGCCTAACCTGAAAAATGCTGTTTCATACATGTATAAAACTATAAACGAAATCATGATAATTTCACTATAAATAGTTAAAGAGATTTACTTTTTATTTAGCAGTCTCTAAAAGTAATTTAACTTAAAATAAAACTAAAAATGATTTAATGAAAATTAATATTAAAATATTAAAACAGAAAAAAAGGCATTAAACCTATGTTTGGAAAAAATTAACTCATCTATCATAGGTATCTTATCCAAATATATATCTTATTCTTAAATAAATAAAAAAGTATGCATTTCTTTGTGAAAATAATCTGCAATTATAGACTGGCCAGTAGTGCACACATAAAAAAAATATTTTAACTTTTTACATTTTAAGTATCATTTTTTATGTACAAGTATGTGAACAGACTTAGAATTGAATTATAAGTCAATTATTAAAAAATACTTTAATGAGATGTAAAACTAATTTGCAATTTATTGTTCTAGTGTTATTATATAATAAAAAATGAAAAAAAACACACTTGATAACTAAATACATGTTTAGTGCCGGATATCCGTATCCGGCAACCAAAGGAGTTTCGTATATCCAATATCCGGCAAAATCAATATCCGTTACATCTCTAACTAAAATATTAATTTGCCATTCATGAACATTCAAAATATAATAGCCTCTAATGAATCATTTTTAAAGATGAATTATGATGTTTTATTTTAATGATTTAATTATTCACTAATAATTTTCTTTATTAATTCGAAACAAAATCAAAGCATAATTTAAAAAAGAAATTACTTGCCAAAAAGTATTTAATGATAATTTTCTTTCCTTTATCAATTAAAAACAAAATCAATGCATAATTTAAAAAAGAAATAACAGGCCAAAAATTATTTAATTATTTCCTGATAATTTTAAATGTATATTAATTTAATTCTCACTGATAATATGAATATATTTTCTAATTTAAAAGGGCTGCTGTTTATTTCACAAAGTACATTAGTTAGACTTTCACATTAACTGGCTATGAAAATGTTGCATTTTCATAGACAGTAAAATGAATAATCTAATATAGAGTATTAATATTAATATATAAAATCAGTAATGAAAGGTTTTGAAACAAAGAGCATTAAATATCAAACAAAACCAAAAGTAGCAAGTAACTTTCTTAGTGATATGATGGCGCCAATTTTGATTGATTTAAATAGGAATCATGGACTTAGCCATGATTCCACGATAGGAATCTAGTGATATTCGGACAAAACGGCGCATGCACATTAATAAGTTGGTTTGTATGCGTGCAGGAAGCTAGACGCTTGTAAAAGTTTTTTTCTGTTTAGTGTTAAAGCATCTGCCTAAGCAGCTGAGTTCTTGAATTTTCAGGCTATTGGCATAACGATGAACATTATTTTCGCGGGAGCATATATTATTTATTTAAATTTACTCTTTTCAATTTCTGGTGTTTGTACTTTTTTTTCGGTTTCAACTTTTCCTCCGTAGAAGTAAAAGATCTCATGAGATTTCCATAAAAAAAACTACACTGCCGTTTTTATTGAGGTTAGTGACTTTATTATGTTTCTAGTTGTTGGAACCAAATAACTTTGGGCCAACAATCAAACTCCTAGCTCTGCACGTTTTCAAGAAATAGGGATAGCTACCTCTCTAACTTCAAAACCGTTTTCGTACAAAACTATAACAGATATTTCATCGAAAACAAAGTCGCATTTGTGCTATTAATTAGAATTACATTACGGTTTTTTTTCATAACTTTTAGGGATGGACTGATACCAAATTTTAATCGATAGAAGATACCCATACTTTATCTACGATTTCATCTATATACAAGGTGAACACCTTGTATATAGTTGTTGGTTCCAGTGGCGCACACAAGGGGGGGATCCAGGGGGTCCGGACCCCCCCATCGGCTTTGATTTTTTTTTTCGATTGATTATTATCCTATATCAATAGTAAATAAAGCAATTCCAAAAAAGGTAGTAATAGTTTCAGTTCTAATAAATAAAAAAAGAAATTTTTTTCTCGTTTCCTTAACTTTCAAAAACGAACTGAAAGCGAACATAAAACACCATCTTGTTCTCAAAACTGAACAACTATTACTTTACTTCCCATTGTACTGTGTAGTGTATTCTTAGGGAACTGGATGGGACTAGTTTTGATGAATTCGATCTAATGAAAACAAGCTCTTTCATCACCGATTTTTGACAATCTGGAACATCCCTAAAAGTTGGACCCCCCCAGCCAAAAATCCTGTGTGCGCGCTTGGGGTGTTCCTAAAAGGTGGTAAAGAGCTTTAATTCTTTATCTATTAGAGATAAATAGTCAGCGTAAACTGAAAAAAAAAAAAAAAAAATGTTCTAAATAAGGTTAGAAATAAGATTTCATTCAGAATAAATCCCTCTCGTTAATATTCAAAAGATACACTTTCTAAATTGGTATACGACCCCCGTACAAGAAAATTCCCAATTACTAAAATGAGCCCCGTACGCTCATGAGGTAACATGCAAAATTTGAGAATTATACTTGAAAAAGTGTCAGAAATATGAAGTAAATGGAATGTTGTCTTAAACCACTGTGGCGGCACGAGATCACCTCTGCGCACACAACACCCGGCATTATAAGCCCGGCCGAATAGGTACTTTTTGGCCGAGCCGGATTGCGCCTCATTCTACCATCCATAAGTCCCTGGGTTCAAACGCATCTCTCGCCCCACGCTCTCCCTTCACCACTTTCCAACGACACTCGAAGGAAAACATCTCTAGCAATAAAAGTTTATATTGAAAATTATGTGTAGTCCCCTATCATCTTTCTTTAAAGATATCTCTGCGATGTTGTATGACGAAAGGCTCAAATTGGGTACATTAATTAAATTTACTCTATGGACAGGGTTCTCCGAAGGGCACGAATTTTTATTTTGAACGTTGGCAATAATAGTGTTGTCAACGAATTTGACGTTTTACATGGATTTAACATATTTAAAATAAGAATAATTACTTATAGCATGGTGTAAATATTAAATTATTATTAAGTCCGTCCAGTGGCGGATTTAGCTCTTGAGAGGCCCGAGGCGCTGACCATTTTAAGCCCCACCCCACCCCTCCTGAAAAAACGTTCACAAACCTTACATTTTTACATTGCACGCATGTTTTATTACAGCAATTAATGTTTTACTTAATCACACACACACACTTTATTTTAAATTTACTACTTATTTGTATTTTTAATGAAAAAATAATCTACGAATAAGACAGTATTTGTAAATTATAATAAATTTCAGTGTTATTTACTAATAATAACGGGGGGTTACTTTGAACAGCTGTTAAAAGATTTTGAACATAAGTTAATTAATTTCTTTCTAAAGATTCGAATTCATTTTTTGGAATTTCTGGGAATGGACTATTGAAGAAGTCCAAACTAGAACGTAATTGTAAGTAAATTAAGTCTAAAATACACATGTTAATTTATATTTAAAATAAAATTATTTTTAAATGTTTTCACTTCATTTATATCTAATTTATGTCTACAAAGGAGCATTAAATTTTAAAAATAATTTTTATATTTATAGGTTAGTATATTTCAAAAAATCTTTTACCTCATGAAACAATTTTTGAACTACCTTTTCACTTTTCATGTTTATCACTAAATAAACAGCATATGTCTAAGTATAATACAACAAATGCAATTTCATATTGGTTTAATTACTTGATTACATTGAATCACTTTTTGAGGACCACTGGTATATGAGTCTTGTTTCAGTCATGAAAATTTTGCGTACTTAATAGGAACTTTTGAGGATCAGAACAGGGAAAACTTCATGAGAAATATGACTGAAATCACAAAGCTTAGAAGAATTTTTTACTTGGATAAAATGAACCCAAAATTCAACATCCCTGCAAAAACATATTCATAAATATTTAAATATATACATAAATTTCCTGCTTGAAACTGCAAAACTGTAAGCAGCAGTTTAACGGTGAAAGTAAAATTTCTGTTCAGCCTAATTATTGTGTTTATTCAAAAACTGGCAAGAAGTTTAGGACTAATAGTAATGAGTAATTAGGTATGAATTTAAAAATTATAAAAATGCTCATATTCTACAGTTTGCATAGAATAAAAAGACTAGAAGAGAATAAGAAAAAATTATTATTTTAAGTTGTTAAAAAAATATTATAAAAAACAAATTCCTCTTTATATTGAACATGCGTATGCTTTACGCTTCTGCCCAGAATTTCTTATTAATGTTTACCATTTTCATCTGTGACTATAAAAAGCATGCCGTATTTAAAATGTCACCAAGGCTATACATCACTACACTCAAGAAAGTTGGAGGACCTACCTAGAAGATCTCACTCCAACGGACGGCTCCATCCGGACAGCGGTCAAACGCATTACTAACAAAAAAACTGTGCTTCCGCCTAATAGGCAATACAACACATTTGCTATTCTTGACTGTGACAAAGCCAATGCGCTCGGCAGAGGTTACACAGAACAATTCTCTAACATCTCTCACACACATAACAGCTCCAGGGCACAGGCCATTACTGAAGCTGTAAACTCATTTCTCAGAGCCTCTCCCACACTACCCATACAGTCTACTCTTCCCTCTGAAGTCGTCTCTGTTATAAAATCTTTACCACTCAATAAGTGTCCGGGGCTGACGGCATCACAAACAGGATGCTCAAGAACATACCTCCCAACATCTTATTTAACATCACACACCTAGCTAATGCCATACTCACGGTCTTACACTTCCCAGCTTTTTAGAAAATTGCCACCATCTGTCCAATTCCCAAACCTGGGTTGTACCTTTCACGTCCCGACTCCTACAGGCCCATAAGCCTCCTTAGCGCGTTAAGCAAGGTTGTCGAACGTATCATCATGAACCGTGTTGACAAACGGTTTTCATAACAAAACAAACGGTTTTTATATCCTGTAAAATGACCTCATCATTCCCGAACAATTCGGATTCAGAAGATCGCATTCTACTACACAACAACTCACCCGAGTAGTTGAGCTCATACACGACGCCATACAATCCAAGCAACACGCCGCCATACTCCTCTTAGACTTAAAGAAAGCCTTCGACAAGGTGTGGCATCACGGCCTACTGTATAATCTGATTCAATCACACTTCCCGGACTCTCTTATACATCTCATACACGATTACTTACATAACAGAAGCTATCGTGTAAAGGTTGACAGCTCCCTGTCTGACCCATTTCCTATCAGCAGTGGTGTGCCCCAGGGGTCTATCCTGGGCCCCACACTATTCAACCTCTTTATCAATGACCTGCCAAGATCCAAGAACACAGATCTTGCTCTTTTCGCAGACGATTCTGCCGTCATCGGACACGCTCCCAACAAAAACTTTCTATGCAAATACATGCAAAAACACATAACTGAGATTGAGAGATGGATGCACGACTGGCACATGGAATTAAATCCCAAGAAGTGCCAAGCTATCTACTTCACTCGGAAGCTTCCTCCCTCCAGACTTTACGTATATAACCAACCTGTTGAATGGGAGCACTCGGCCAAGTACTTAGGTGTCCTGCTCGACAAAAATCTCACGTGGAGGCATCACGTTACGCAAATCAGACAGCAGATGACTGCCGCATTCAATAACATTTCTAACCTCTTATTCAATACTAAAATCAATGCTCGAAACAAAACCCTCCTATACAAAATGTATGTCAGACCTACGGCCACTTACGCTGCCCCTGTGTGGGCCGGTGCCGCCAAAACACATATATCCAGGATTGAATCGAAACAAAACTATCTACTGCGAAAAATAAGAAACGGACCACCCTTCATCGCAAACCAACTGGTCAGGAAGGACCTTAAAATCAACACCATTAGACGTGAGATACACAAATTGTGACATTCTACAGAAAACTTAACTCTCTGCTAAATCCAATACGTGCGGAATACCCAGACTACGACTACAGCGACCCCCTCCACGCTAAACGCCCCAAGGCGGCCCTGCACTCTCTCCAAATTATTGATGCAACCATTGTTTAAAGGATGCTCTGGCATCACGGCTTCAACCGAGTGACCTGTCCTGCGAAGTCCGTGCTTAGCGGGGGGAGGACAGGTCGGTTGTCCCAACTTCTCTTCTCTCCTCTTTTCTTCTTCTTTGCAAATATTCTACACTGACACATACATGACGCAACACACGCTCAACTGATAATGGAGTCGCTTCGAATAAGAATGACTGACAATGAAGCACTCCTTATAGCGAGACCCAGTAGAGTCATTTCAATCTCCCTACAACTAGCTACCCGACACGCGGTCCAACGAACCGTAGCATATACATCTACCCCGGTCAGATAGGGGTGCTTACGACAAGATTCCAAAACACACTGAAAAATACACACTGGACGTTATAGCCTACTGCTACGGTAGTCCCTTAAAAACCCACTTCGGTTCGCATGCCGTATTTATAATATAGTTATTATAGTACACATGAATTATATATTGTTCGGTAATGTTCTAGGTATTTTCATATAACTTTCCTTGGAATTTAGACACCACAGCTGCCTATTATTTTCAAGGAACGTTCCTGGATTTCTTTATAGGTCTTGTAATTTTTAAGTGGATCGCCTGTTTCTAAGCGAATTTTGAGAGCAAATAAGGTTAAGGTTAAGGGACAGGTTAAAGGAAACAGTAAAGCTTTTATATGGGAATGTTTACTTTCTGTGTAGTGTTTGAGAGTCTAACTTTCCAATTATTTCCAAGGAATGTTCCTGGATTTTTTACAGTGAAATAAGGAATTAAAGCTCTAATTTCTTATAAACTAAAAATATCAGTTATTAAAGTATGAACTTAGATTATGATTCAATGCTGTTAAAAGGGAAAGGATTGCTCAAGGCCGCTTTCTACCCTAGGAGCAATACTGGAATATGAACAAAGTTTCCTTCATTTGAACAGAAATTTCTTTTTCCTTTATTCTTATCACTTTGCTCTATTTTTCTTTTTGAGAACCGATTTTTGATGCCACTTAGATTTGTGTGGCCCGAGGTGCGCGCCTCATACTCAGTAGGAAATCCGCCACCGAAGTTAGCTCAAAAATGTTGTGTGGGCGTTGATCTTAATAGTAAGTCAACACCTACTGTACTATGAAACCGGAAATCAGTTCAAGTGGGCGGTTAAACTGACAGTTCCCGCCTCCAAAAGTGCGTTTATGGACATTTTTGCATAGTATTTAAGCTATTTAAAGTGAAAACACACTCATACATGTATGAATATTTTCCATAAACAATATTTAGCTTTTAAATAAGGAGAGTTATAACTAAACTTACCCTATAAGCAGCGTTCTACGAAGGGCACGAATTTTTATTTTGAGCCTTGGCAATAATAGGTGTCATCAACGCTATCTGACGTTTGATATGGGTTTAACATTTAAAATAATAAAAATTATTTATAGCACAGGGTAAATATTAAATTATTATTAAGTCTGGATCAAAAATGTTTTGTGGGCGTTGATCTTAATAGTAAGTCAACGCCTACTGTATCTATGAAACCGGAATTTTGTTTAAGTGAGCGTTTAAATTGACATTTCCGGCCTCCAAAAGTGCATTTAGGGACATTTTTGCATAGTATTTAAGCTAATTAAAGTGAAAACACACTCATACATGTATGAATATTTCCTATAAACAACATTTAGCTTTTAAATAAGGAGAGTTATAACTAAACTTACCCTATAAGCAGCGTTCTACTAAGGGCACAAATTTTTATTTTGAGCCTTGGCAATAATAGGTGTCATCAACCATATCTGGCGTTTGATATGGGATTAACATTAAAAATAATAAAAATTATTTATAGCATAGTGTAAATATTAAATTATTACTAAGTCTGGCTCAAAAATGTAAACAGAATATTATTTCAATTATATTCCACCGAACTCTCATGTGTTTAATAGCTGCTTATTATAGTACTATACACATTTAATTATTTAATTTGGTCGGTTTACCTCGAGAAATAGCCACAAAACCACTCCCTCAAAAAAAGAAAAAAAAAAACTGCTTTTGTTGTTTGGAAAGTTACGAAAAAATATATAACAAATATCGAACTAATTGCATCAGTGCGGTTTTAGTTTCAATCAAATATTTATCATAATTTCATATATATATATATATATATCCAACTTCCACTTTCCAAAAACCTATAAATCTAGGGGTTCGATAATTGGCTCAGAATTATTTCGAACACCTAGCAATATAATAAAGGCAGCAATGTCAGCAAAGATACCAATGCAACTTCTAAACTCAGTGAGACACTTTATCAAAGCATTTTTGTTTGTATATTTAGTACACATATAATGTTTTTAAAAATGAATCACGTAAATATTGAACCTTGCTTTATTGTGGAAAAATACATTTTTTTTTTTCAAAAATTAATATTTGCTTGAGTTAAAAAATGCTCTAGTGCATATTTTAACAAAATTTATACAATGGCCACCGATATACACCCATTATGTGTGCAATAAGAATTGTAAAAATTTTGTAATTCTCGTATTGTGACTATAATATGCAAGAGGCGGAAAGGACAAATTATGCAGATAAAACGGAACACTTTTCTATGGTACTTAAGTTGATAAAAGTGTGTACACACTAATACATCTACGAATATATATATATATATATATATATAATATTTCCTTAAAAAAATTAGCTTCGAAATGAGAATAGTTAATCACTAAACTTTCCCTATAAACAGTGTTCTACAAAGGGCACGATTTTTATTCTGAGTCTAGGCAATACTAGATGTTGTCAGCGATATATCAGCAGTTCTAGTAAACAGTCTGGTTGACGGGACTAAACCCAAATTTTAATGGTCCTGAAAATTCGACGAATAATCTTTAATACACGATTCAGAAAAATTACCAAACAGTTAGCTATTCACAGAAACGTCCTCAGATGCAGTATTTCTCATACAAGAAAGTTCTTCCATATTCTCTAAAAACTCAGTACAAAATCTCCAGCAGAAGTCTCAGCTGCTCATCAGTATACAACAATGGAAAATTCAGAAACAGCCTAAAACAATTGCGCTTCACAGAACAAGCCAAAGATTGCTTATAAAAGCACATACAATACATACAGTTCTCAGGGATACGCATTTTGGTTAACCGATTTTCATGTAACAAAATGCAAAATTTAAGTATTTGACATGTAGAATACAAATTTTAGCCTGAATTTAACCCCTGAAGAGCAAATCATCCTAAAAATTCGAAAAACCCCACATTTGTTTAATATTCCCAGAAGTACCTTTTGGGGGGGAGAGGGGGCGGTTTAAAATTTTAAAAAATTCAAATTTTCCTATCTGTTATGGTACTTTCTATGAATCTATAAGTCTCTTTCCATTTACTAAATATTAAAAAGAATAGGATCTAACACATGAGAATTGAAGTTTCAGAGAAATACTTTAAAATTTTTTCCTAAATATTACAAACAAAAAATCTTCGATAAAAAAAAAATTGGAACGATCTTTTAAAAAATTAAATTATCTCCCAAATTTCATAAACTGTTTTCAACCATCTCCATGTGGAGTGAAGCCTTCCTTCTATCAATCGGCTGATGGTCGGTTTGCGGGTGGTAGCCGATCTGCGGTGTGGCGGGACTTCGGAGGCTGCTGGAGATTCCTGAAAAACAAGGTCTACAAACTGAGGGCTTTCACCGTAGCAGGGGACTTCAACAGAAGATGTGAACCTTCCTCAACTGTTGCTGTGACATCCTCCTTATCGAGATACACTTCTCTCCAGTCACTCCTGTTTTTGATTTGGATCTTTTTCTGCTTTTTTCCGGGGAATTTCTCCTCGCCATTCTCGGATTTTCTTTTCAAATCCATTCTTGGAGAGTCACTCTGCATTTTTTATCCGCCTTTTCATCGTATGATCGAGCAATCCGTTGCGAAACTCACTCTTAAAGTGGCGGGGGGGGGGGGGGGGGAATTCAGGTCGGTCTCACATCCACTCTCCTTTCATCTACCATCATGCAGCTCGTTCGGCTCAACCACTTGCTTCCTATCCGAACCCTTGGACTTGGATTTTCGGATTTTGATTTCCAGAGTGCCTGGGCTCTAGGCCCTCAACTCCGCTCATAGAAGCTATATTAGAAGGGATGAGCGAATAATAGCTGTCCGAAGACTTAAAATTAATAAAATGATGAAAAAGGGGGGGAGAAATTAGGTGCTAAGATCTTCTCAGAATGAGAAGTCTAGCGAGAGAGGGGGGGGGGGAAGAAGGCTGTTCCTGGCTATTCCATCCTACGGGGTTACCCCCTGGATTTGGGAATTATTAATCTCAAGCTTGGTAAAGAAATTTAAAAAGTGCAAAATTTTTTCCTGTCTGGAATTAAATTCCTTAAGTTCTTTTAGAAGGGTCTTTAATTCTTTTAACAGTTCTCCGATGGATATTACTCCTAATTCCTGTTCAATTTCTTTGATTGTTTGCGTGAGTTCGGGAAAGATGTTTGTGAAGTTTCTATTATTTTGTGTTGGGGGATTACTAGCTTTAACTCTTGGTAAATTATTATTAACGGCATTGGCGTAAGTAGTAGGTTGTTTTGGTTTTGGGTATTTAGGGCAGCCTTTAAAACTCGCGGTATGTTTTCCCTGACAATTACAGTAGATGGGATCTTCGGTTTTTTGTTTTCCGCAGTCTTTTGTTTTGTGGGAATCCCCACAGATGGCGCAACGAGTCTTAGCGAAACATGAATCAGCGAAATGAAAGAAGATTTTACATTTATAATATTGAGGGATTCTATTTAGTGAACGGTATTTTTCTATTTTAATGATGAATGACAGCAGGGTTTCTAATTTAAAAATCTCAAGGTTTTTATCATTATATAAGAGATGAACTTGGAAGAGAGGGAGTGTGTTTTTGTCTGTACGAGAAAGTAATTGACTGACTCTTATAGTATCGTAGCTGTTACAATTTAATGCTTCCTTGATGTCTTCGATATTAGTGTTGGTTGGGAGGCCTCTAATAACAATTTTTAAGATCTTGGCGTTATTTTTGTTAATGAAAAAATCTAAGTTGTTTTCAGTTAAGGTTTTTTGTATAAGACTCGCCGCTTCATCTGTGTGGGGGTAAATAGAAGGGAACAGGGGCGTAGCCACGGGGGGGGTTAGGGGGGTCATAACCCCCCCCCATGAGAAATTTTTTGCCATACAAAATGCATATTCTTCACTACATTATCACACACACGCACACATATATATGAGTTGTAGTAGTCGTAACCCCCCCCCATGAAAAATTTCTGGCTGCGCCTCTGGAAGGGAATTTCCCTTTAGTGCTAGCATGAAAGTCTTTAGTGGCCTTGATGTTGATAAGTTCAACAATTTCAAAAATATCTTTAGAGTCCGTGATAACAAACCTTTTAACTTTAGTTCAGGGGCTCTATTCTGCCACGTCCGTTTAAGCGAACGTTCGGATGTGTGACATCATATTGATGTCATTCGTAACCTGCTAACGTATGTCGGTATTCTGCAAGGTACGGTAGAGCTTTAGGTGCGGATTCTTCATACCGTATGTTTACATTTTAGCATACGTTTCAACCCGCCAAGAAAATCGTGGCGTTAGAGAATCCGTACGTTGAAAATGCTTCAAATGAAAAGGGCGGCAGCTGCTTTGCAGATGTTATTTTATCAGCGTGATAGAAGAGCGCGTAGAGGCATGAAGGGATAGGATATAGGATATTATATTAATAGGATGAAAAAATATTTTAACATAGGAAAAGAGAATTTTAAAAGATAACAACTCATTAATTTTTATTTCAAAGGTATTGAAAATTGCTATTCGGTGTTAAAATGAGCTAAATTTTTAGAAATACGAAGTGAAATATAGTTGCTGCTATTGTAAAAATTAAGTTGGTGCGTCTTTAAATATGATGGCCCCTTACGCATACTTTTAATTAAAGTGTACGTCAGGCCAGTAGCCGGGGGGGGGGGATAAAATTACGGGCAGTGCCCTCCCAGAAAACCCCCCCCCCCGTAAATTAAACGCTTATCCCGAATTCGAAAAATTGACAGAAAAGTGATTTAAAAAATGAAAGATTCAGTTTGAAAAAATTTAAAATTTAAAAAATCTTGTTTTACCATTACTGAAGTATATACGACAGATTGTGAATTTTCAGCATAGTTTTAAAACTCCAGCCGCCAGTTTCAGAGCCCAGAGGATTTTGCTCAGTGTCGAATTCGAGGGGGCCCGGGCCCTCTGAGAAAGTGTAAAATAATTATAAAAATCAGCTATTTTAAAACATTTATATTAACTATTGTGAAAATAAAATTTAAAATACCGGATAACCCCCCCCCCCCGAAGTATAAACCTATATACGCAACCGATTTTGGTGACTGGTTTGCCAGCATAGCAATCTTATAGATTGCTTTTACAGTGCATCATATTTGCATTATTTCTAGTGTTAAAAAAATACTACAAATTAAATATTGAGTATTTAATACATTTTGTCATGTGAAATATAAAATTTGCTGAAGATTTTTTATGATTTTGGTATGTCTGTCTGTCGGTCAGTGCTCTTACTGATGTAAATACAGAGGGTTTTTACACTTTTTTAGAACGTTTTGAGGCTGGAAATAGTTGATATGCTTAAAATATGACTATTTTTTAAATGTTCAATCCGATAGCCCTTTTTCTTGACCATAAATCTACATTGTGATTCCATGATAGATGGTCATTTATAAAAATTTCCATTGTTTTTTTATTTCACTTTCACAATTTTTTGGAGTCATTGTACATTTGGGTGCTCCTGTAAATTAACTACAAAGAATAGAGACGCTATATAGAGCTCTGTTTTGTAATTCTTAATAACATATAACAATTTTGTTCCATTTGGTTGATCGATTTTGTAATTAAGTCAAAGCTACACTAGAGCTATCTGTAAAGGGGATTGGTTTGTCTTGGGTGAAGAACGTTTTAGGAGTTTCAAATGCGTATTCATGTTACATCTGGAGAAAACCGCCCAAAACTCAAGACAGTTAGTTCGACAGCCACGTGGTAGGCCAGAACCCTGGACTTTTACACTTCAGCCTTCTACTATGTTAAGTGTCTTATCCATTCGTCCATAGTCGCCTTTTCTTTTGTTTGAAATACCGAATGTCCCTAAAATAAGCTTTAAAGAATGACTGCCCATAGAGCAAAATGTATTAATTTATTTTGAGTACTTCTGTAAAAGCTCTATGAATTCTACATGCACCATTTTCAATACGGTACATGGTACAGTGCATAGGGATAACATAGAACTTCGTAGTGGTCGATGAATATTTACGGCTTTTAGGACACGGATAAATGGATAGAACAGATTGACAGAACTGAAATTATCATCACTTTTCAGCTTTGTTGGAAAGCATTAAAACATATTGGAATCACTAACAATAGTTAAGATATTACGAAAATTTTCTAATGAAAATTAAGTCAACCACAAAAACTTGCGCGCGTTCAGGACTTTTTGCCTGCACTGGAATTTTATTAACATACGCAATTAAATTAGTAAAAACAAAGTAAATGAAATAGCCAGAAATGTGCTTTCGTAACACTTTAAGGATCTCCGAGGCGGGAAGGGAGGAGAAAAAAACAATTGAAAATACATAGCCATCCTGGGATACTGCCTCCATCTAGTCGAATCGTCTAGCTACGGGCCTGTTATTCGTAAGCGATTGGTATATGTAACTTTCCTCTTCGAAAATGCAAGTGCCTTTTTTTCCGGAGCTGTACAATAGGTGTGTTTTATGTTAATTAATTACTTATTTGTATCATGCAGTTTAACAGAACGTTATTATCACCTTCCAAAATGTCCTATATTTTTAACATAAATAAACCGTTTATAGATTTTTTTATTCCTTTTTTTTTTGTTCTTGTTGTTAATCTCACATTCAAACTTCGCTAACTGAAAATTCGTTTCTAAAGGAAGTTTTAACAGATTTCAAAGCAGGTAACTAAAGTTCGAACTTCAGTGTTATCCAAATACATTTTCACTCAAGAATAATGCTAATGATCTATATTTACAAATAAAATAATATAAAAAAATAAATAAAGAGAAAATTAAAAGTACGAAAGATTTTGAGCTATAAGGAAAACTAAGACAACAGCCTCAACGACAACAGAAAATATCTTTCATAAAATGACAGACGAATTTCACGATTAACTATTAAACTAAACTTTTATCCTTAAATTAAAAATATATTGATTTGCCTTGGGGGGGAGGGGAAATATGACATAAGTTGGTATTTACAAAAGTGTAACTTTCCATAAATGAAAGAGATGAATTTTTTCTTAAACGATTTTCTCTTTGTATTTTAAGCAATTTAATTATTAATTGACAGTAATGAAATCACTTACCTAAATAGTTTACGTTTAACTGCAATGTTCTTTAATCTATAATATATATAACTAAGTAGCCACACACCAGCAGGATTCCATACATGAAGCAGAATTAAATTAATATCTGCTCCAACGATCAGAATCCAGCTAGCAAATACTACACCATACACATGCAGTTGCGAATTTCCAAGTAGGCCAACAAGGTTATAACCAACAAAGACAGTAAAGTAGACGATGCTTTGGTTCAGCCTATAGGTAGCCCTTTTGTTCAAGCAGCAAATTTATGAATTCGTCTCTGACACCGTATGTTCCTACCTATGAAAGAATTTTAACAAAAAAAGATTATCTAGCTTAACTATGCACATATTATATAATACTGAAAAACAACATGCTACATGACACTTATGTTTCAGTCCTTTAAAAATATGTTTAGAAAATAAAATTTAGGAATTCTACTATATAGCTTATCTTAAAAATAATGAAGAAATGAGAAACATACATATCATGGTACTTGAGCAGTTTTAAGAAATATATACGTATATGTACGTACGAGTGATATACGAGTGATATACTCCGTACACGGATACAGTGTACGACTGATCACCTTATGTTTAAAAAACATAAGGTGAATAAACAATTTTAATCTTTTGAAGTTCACAAAAAATAATCAAACTACAGGCAAACTTGCAATGATAATAAGCACTCTATAGTTATATTCAATACAAATTACATATTTAGAATTCTCAAATGAGGTCCATTCTATGAAAAAGAACACCTTGACACAGAGTTTACAGTAACTATGCATTTAAATAATCTAGCACCCATTACAAAATTAAATACCATTATTATAAAGAAAATAGATTAAATAAAGTTTTTATTGTTGAAAAAAATCGCTTCAATGTATAAATATTGTCTTCGCTGATCAGATCGCTATTTACAAAACATGATTAATCCATAAAATAACAAGTAATCATGTAAAATGATACATAAAACATTTCAAAATACACAATAAATTCATAAATAATTTATAAAACAAAAGTAATACACATTTTGTTGTTATTTGTGTTCAACTATATTCATTATCAAATTAAAAAACACAAAAATATAATACAACACTAGTATAGGACTAATAAATGCCTACTACGGGTACATGATGTTTATTTCCGTTCTCAGATCGTTAGGCTTAGACGATTTCAACGATTATCAAAGAATTAATATATTTATAGTCATTCAATTTACTTTAAATTCATACAAGAGTTAAAACTTACTGCACTGTAGTTGAAAATGAGGTGAAATGCCTTATTTTTGTCGAATATTAAAATTATCAAACAAATAAAAACCTTTTGGGAAATCAACATGGAAATAAGTTTGCTTGGAGTACCCACAGCCCGGCTGTAACTTATCACTTCGACAGTTTACAAGTTTTCACTGCTTTCCGAAAATCATCTGCCGAATTTTCATTGGCTATAATCAATAGGAAGTGACGTAAAAATCATCACTCTTGTTTGTGTGACATCGGCGTTTTGGGAGGAACTGTTTGGAATTTGCTCCGCCTTCCGCAAGCTGTGGTCTGTTTCGAATGTTCGTTTGGAGGGCTTCCAGAATACCAATTTTTCGAACGTTCGTTAACTAGGATGCGGCACGTATAAGTTTTGGATGACGTCACAAATCCAAACGTTCGCTTTAACGTACGCGGCAGAATAGACCCCCATGACTCAATGAGACTCTTGGACTTGTCATTTGTCCAACGAGCTAGATTGACCGGGGCCGTCGTTATTAGCAACGGGCCTGCGTATGAGTTGCCATCACTAAAAATGAGTTTATCATTGAGGCCTGTTTTCCCCCAGTCACAGTGTTCTATTTTATTATTCTAAGTATTATAAATGTTATATTATTTTATTATTTTAAAACAATTTTTTATACCTTTGTCGTACTGAAGAACTTTAGATGTAGGTAATCGTTTTGTGAATCTTGCGCCATTTTCTTTCATGAAAATTTATCCTAAAATTCGAACATTTTGCTCTGAATGTAAAGGTACGTGAACACTTTTATAATGTATTTAAAAATTCTAAAAATATGTATGTAAATCATGTTTAGTGAATAATTACTCATGTGTTATTTATAAATAAATTATTTTAATCAGAAATCGCGTATTACTTACTTGAGTAGTTTTTATTCTTGTAAATAAGCACCACGTTGTGATACTATTTAGACAATTTAATTTTGCCAGTTGAAAATGTTATTTATCAGTTATATATGCCTTGATTATGTGATTCAGACTTACATCTGGTACAGTGCAGAAATACAGTAAATTATAAATTATTGATTTTTGCCCGTTTATACAGAAACTTCAAATGTAGTTAATATTTTGTACAAGCGTTCATTATGCTTGCTCAATTCCAAAGTTCGATTGAGAAAGCGACAAAAGAATAATACATACTACATGAAATGTCTTTATTAAAGAATAATTAATTCAGGGATCGCGCTATAGAGCGTATTTTATCAATTTTCTCGAATACTATACAGGATATCCCGAAAACACTGAAATGCGCTTTAATACATAATATGTTAAAGATTAATCTTGAATTGTTTAAAATAACATAGGAAATACGACTACGTTCATGAAATATTCATTATAAAAATGTCTTGTGTATTTAGTTATTTTAAAGTATATTAAATATCCACTTGTGAAACTAAAATAAGCAATCGTGAATCATGAGAGTAAGCGCTACTTTGTTTTCCCTTCAAATTATATGTATCTATTTTCTTTATGTCAATATGTATCATAGCAAACAAATTAATCATGAGTTCGTACTTGAATTAGTAACACAATTACTACTTAAAACTATATTAAATAACGTTTGAAAGCACTGGGAAGGTTAAGAAATGCCTGATGTATACGTGAAGACTCGAGCATCCGTAAGCCTCTTTGGATGGCTTATCAAAATACACGCGCAGGCCCGTTACTAATTGCGAAGGCCCCGGATTGACACGCTTTATTTAAATCTCTGGTGGTAAGCACCCGACTGCAGATACTCCCTTAAAAACCATTTTTGTTCGGTTCGGTTCAACCATCTTTCAAACTAAATTTTTTGATAATAAATTAATAGAATCTCTCTCTCTCTCTTTTTTTAGGAATTACAAGAAAATATTGTTTTTTCTTCTCAATTATGAATATGAACTTATTCAAGTAATTATTTAATGCATGGAGAAAGAACAAATACATACAGAACCAGCAATGCCACTCATCAACACAATTAAAGGCTGATACGATACAAATAGCAGACAAAAGAACGCTTGCATGCGCATAGTATATAACTTACCCTTAACCACATTAAATACCTAAGAATTTACAACTTTTTTCAACCACTGGTTGTAAATGCAGTCATTGAGCAGATTAGCAATTTATTTAAAATATTGTTTGAAGAATTTGAAAGGATGCGTAAAAATCTGGTATTAAAAAAGATAAGAAAAATTGAATTGGGATTTTGTTTTGGGATCCGCCGACATTTTGGGGCCCGAGGACCGGGCCTACTGGAAAATGAGAGTCTGAAAGAAGCTCAGAAGTGTATTCGTATAGATGTTGGAATTTTCCCGAAGTAATAAAATGCTCACTTGCTAATTGTAATAAAAGAATAATACAAAATAATACATAAATAAAGTATTTTTTACATACTCGCTGGGCGTGAAAAGCTCCGCCTTCAGAGTGAATACAGAACGCCCACAATACTTACATCTTTAAAATCTACAATAAACAATATAGATCAGATATTTACTTCAAATTGAGAAAGAAAGAAAGGAATATAGAAAAATAACAAATCATAAATTCATAAAACAAATCAGTCTTAGATCTTCGATTCTAAGACTAAAAAGTTTATAGGTGTGGTTTATTGCAAAGGCTGGGCTGCATTCAATGTGGGCGAAGATTCTGAAGTCGCCTACCTGCAATTTGAATGGTGTGCATGCAACACTCAAATGTTCCACTTGACTTAGTTAATGTTCAGTTTTAGAAAATGCAAAAAAACTTAACATGACATATTTGCATAATATTTTGTGTGCGATGCGTATTCGTTGCCATGACAACTACTTGCACAAAGTCCTAAAACTGTAATAAATATGGTACTGCTAGAATTTAGATTAAAATTTGGAAAATGTGTGTTTTTTGAAACTAGAAAATAAGTTTTGCATATAAGTTTATTCGAAGTTCTTAGCATGATTTCTTTCTCAATACTTATTTTTGTCCAGTGTTATTTTACGCAGTGGGCGAACACAAGGGAAGAGTCTCAGAAATTGATTTCGCCCATAAAATTTATCAAAAGTTTTGACAAGTGTAGGAATAAATTATTAAATCTAAACGTATCTGCTAAAAAAGATCAGTTTTATTTCAAATCACGAATTTTTACAAAATTGCATTCATAAACTACTAAGCGATAGAAATAGGATTTTAGTGATATTGTTTAATCTTTTTCAGTTATCCATTGCACATTTCAATACGCATAAATGAAACAATTGGTTTTATTAAATGCTCTTTAATCGAAGCGTTAGCATACTTTCCTTTGCATGTTGTTTGTTTCCAGGAAACTATCATCTGATTTTTCGTCTTACGCAGAGGGCGAGCACCAGGGAGGCGTCTACAGGATATGTGAACCGCCCATAACAGATAACTGTTTTGACAGATTTGATCGTTGATACCAATAGAAGAGGAATATCGTGCAGAAAACTATTGCAACCCTTAACTTAAATAAACATTGTTATGTAGGGCGAATGAAAGTTCATTTTGACGTGAAATATTGTGTTATAAATCGTGAATCGGTGTAATTAGTTAATAGAATAAAATCTTTTCTCGGTCAATTCTACAAGGAAAAGCAGAAAGGGAACACTTTTGTTTTGGTTTGATGTACTTTTTTAAAAACTCTAAATTCTGAGAGGTTCAGCAAAAACTTTAGCAGCTAGTTATTTCGCTTATTCAGAAAGAAAAAAAAAAAGCAATACACGCAGATAATCGACCGGAAACTACTGTACTTATTAATTACTTTATTTATTCATTCGTTTGATTTGTTTAAGTAACCAGTCCTTTTCTCTCTTTAATGTGTATTAGAGTGGTCTGGATATCAAACCATCTAATACTCTATTGTTATGGATGTCATTTGTGGGACTTGCCTCCAGAACGACAATTTGACTGCCTAAACATAGACAAATTACATAGTATGGAATCGTCTCAGTCTGCTCTATGTTAAAGTTAGATAACGAAATTCGAATCATTTTATGTTTCATGTGTATCTTTAATGTATGTTTCCTTAGATCTTAAAAATTAATTCATTTTATGTAAAATTTCTTCAAATGTTTCAGTCTAGTTTGGAATAAAAATAATAATGGTAATAATGCTGTGTGTTTCCAATATATTTACGTACTTAAAATTACTTTTACGTAGCATTTATTTGCATTCATTTTTTGCTTTTGTACAGCGGAGGCGTGGTCAAAGAAAGTAAAAGAAGATCTGTTTCCGCCCTCCGAAAGCTATCTCCTGTAACAGATCTATTTGAAGAGCGGTACTGATATCATTAATATGGTTTCATACTAGCCTGCGTTTGTACAACCAAAACATTTGGCTCAGAGCCAATGAAATCGCTCCATTCCCCGAGAGCAAAAAACGTCTCGAGAGAACGCCAGGATGAACAGATGCGCCAGAGATGTTGGCGAGAATCAAATTCTGCATCTCGCGGACATTTGTTTATTACTTTGAAGGAGCAGAATTTGACAAATATAATTTGCGTTTAATATATATTTCTTGATATCAATATGCAGTATAGTGTGAGTGTGTGAAAATTAAATTTTTATATTAGTATTGATTGTGTGTCTTTATATTTTTTACTTAAAAAAAATTACAGATACATTTCTATTGTTTTAAAGTATTTTCTACAGCTTTTATTAAATATAATCTTTTATTAAATATCATCATAGGCATCTATAGAAACTTTTCTAAAGTAAGGAGAGGGTTAATTAAGAAAAAAAAAAAAAAAAAAAAAACACGATCGGGACGTGGAAATTTGGACTTGTAAGTTTCGATTTTGCTTTGCGATGCAGTTTTGTTTACATTATAAGTCGATACGTTAAAGCTCGAGTACCCTCTCTCTCTCTCTCTCCCCCTCCCCTTATGGCCACCCATGCTTATGACATGCATCATTATAGTATCTTAAAGAACAATTTGGGGGTTCCCTTTTTTTGTAGAGGCCCCGGGCGCTTGCCCCGAATGCCCGCCAGGGAATCAGGCTCTGCCCATATATCTCTATCCCCTATAACGTATTAACTTCAAAGTTAACTCGTCTCTACTTTTGGTGACCTTAATAAATTACTGTACTGTAATTACTGTGTCAAATTATTCATCATTTCTATCCCAACTTTCTCAATATAAATATGAACAAAAGCGACATATTTTACTCTAACTTACACGGAAATGAAATGCAGCAGGTTCGTATGTTAAATGTTCTGCATCACTGTTGTGTACAGCAAATTTTCTCATAAAGTGTCTTTACACTGAAAACAGAAATTATGAAATTTAACTGGAGCGACTTGTCTTCTTTTTAATTCGTATAAATTTTATTATCGCTTTAAAGAAAGAAAAATACTTTAAGTCAATCAAAACATCTTAAAGTGATAAACAATAATGTCGATTTACTATTATTGCCGTTGGTTTTTTAATGACTATTTTAATATAACTGACCTGCTTCATCCGACTTAAAAAGAAAAATCCCGGCAAAAAAGAAAAAAAAAACATTCACGATGGAACAAAACCGCAGGTCTGATTCCTCGCCAAATACAAGCTACCGAAACTTCCCATCCGATGACACTGCAACCCTAAGTTTCGCGCTCCAGGAATGGAGCAGTTTCATTGGCTGATCCAAATGTTGTGGTTGTACAAACACAGGCTAGTTGGTTACATTTAAATATATAAGTAACAATGAACACTCGAAAAATATTTAATAATCTCTAGCAACTGTATATGTATACATAATAGCAACACAACAACAAAGAAGAGTAGTTTTCAAAAGTATGTAAAAGTATTTAGAAACTTCGAGTAATTCTAAATTCTGAGAGGTTCAGCAAAAACTTTAGCAGCTAATTATTTCACTTATTTAGAAGAAAAAAATACGTAGTAATCTGCCGGAAACTACTGTATTTATTAACTAGAAGACCCGCACGGCGTTGCCCGTGAACCCCTTAAATTATGTGATTTACAAAATCTGACGACTTAGTGCAGTTATTAATTTTTTTGGCGTCTGCTTATTAGAAAGTTGGGTTGGTATTTTGACTAACTCGGGATACGCTTTAACATTTTTTGGCGTCCGCGACAGGACATTTGTGAAAAAAGAATAATGTTTCAAGCTGTGAAAGGTTACAGGAAAGAGGATTTGAAGTTCGTTGCAGAAGAAATTGGCGAAACTGTCCCGCCAAGCATTAGAGTAGCTGGTTTGAAAAAACTAATTCTTGATAGCGATGAATATAAAACTGATCCAGTTTTTGTAAAAGATCTTTTATTTGCGGCAGTTGAGGATAGGAAGTTAAAAGAACTAAAGGCGTGTGAAAAAGAAAAAATGGATCTTGAAAAAGTTAAATTAGAACAAGATCTTGAGAAAGCGAGATTAGAAGAAGAAAAAGCGAAAAGGGAGCACGAATTAGAATTGGCAAGAATTCAAGCACAACATCAAGGATACGCAGGTGAGCCAATTGCATATAATTTAAATTCTGAAGCGAGTAGGGCGAAACGGAAATTTACTTTACCCAGATTAGAATTTAGACAATTTGGCGATGATATTAAAGACTGGCTACCCTTTTGGAGCCAATTTGAACAGATTCACAAAGATGAAGAAATCGCCTCTGAGGATAAATTTCAGTATTTGATACAAGCCACAGTTGTTGGTTCTCGTGCGAGAGAAGTAGTCGAGAGTTTTCCGCCAACTGGCGCCAACTATGAAAAGGCTATTGAGAGTTTAAAATCGCGCTTTGGTAGAGAAGATATTTTAGTCGAAGTGTATGTGAGAGAGCTATTGAAATTAATTATTTCTGTTCAAACAAAGGAGAAGTTTTCGTTAACATTTTTATATGATAAATTGGAATCTTATTTACGCGCTTTAGAAACATTAGGTGTCACTACAGATGTAAATGCTGCCATATTATATCCGATGGTTGAATCTTGTTTTCCCGCTGAATTTTTGAAGGCTTGGAATCGCAGTAACACTTCCAGTTCTAAATATGATGCTAAAGAGCGACTTAAAAATTTAATGGAATTTCTTAAAACCGAGGTAGAAGGGGAAGAGAGAATTAGTTTAGCTGTAGCTGGTTTTGGCTTAGCAAAGAGCCAAGATAATAAACCGTTTAAGAAAAGGTCTCATGTTTCGAAACAGTTAAGGAATAAAGTACCGACAGCTGCAGGTTTATTAACAACTACTTCGACAGCAAAAGTTAAGAAATCTTGCATTTTCTGTGAGGGAAAACACATGAGTTCAGAATGCTTTTCAGCACAAAAAATCAGTCTATCAGAAAGGCGGAAAATTGTGAAAGATAAGCGCTGTTGCTTCGCCTGTTTGGCAGCTGGTCATACAGTTAAAAGATGTAAAGCTATTTTAAGATGTCTGGCTTGTTCTAAGAAACATGTTCCATTAATGTGTGATACCCTCCAACCACAATATAAACCTCCTCAAAAGAAAGATGAAGGACAAGCTGTTGAAAAAGAAGTTAACATGTCTAACTTCAGTAAACTCTGTCCAAAGGTTTTCCTCCAAACTTTGAAAGCTAAGTTAATATCTGAAGATAAAGAAAAAACCGTACGATTACTACTGGATTCGGCGTCACATAAATCCTACATTTTGAAAAGTGTCGCCAAGGAAATGAATTATATACCTCTTCGCCAAGAAAGACTAGTCCATTCCCTTTTTGGTGGCATTTCGTCCAAAGAGATTATACACGACTGCTACAAAGTAAGATTGAGCAATCTGAATGAAAACTTTAGTTGCAATTTTGAAGCCATGGATCAAGTAAAAATTTGTGAAAATATTCAACCAGTTAGCTCAGGTTCTTGGATTCGAGAGTTAGAAGAAAGCAATATTACTTTGACTGATGTTAGCGACAAAAACGAAGTAATTGATGTCCTTGTCGGTGCTGACATCTTGGGTAAGCTGCTAACTGGTGGGAGAAAGACATTATCATCTGGTCTTGTGGCAATTGAAACACACCTTGGCTGGACTTTGATGTGAAAAGTACCACAAGAAGAGATTTCGAATGATGACTTGGCGATGACGGTGATATCAATGTATGTGAATGAAGCTGACATTTCTAGCTTGTGGAAATTGGATTTATTGGGCATTACTGATCCTATCGAAAAGAAGTCCAAATCAGAAATTGATTCTCAGACAAAGGAGCATTTTTTAGAAACTGTAACGGTCAACAGTGATGGTAGATATGAAGTATGCTTGCCTTGGGTTAATGATAATTCACCTTTACCTGATAATTTGAATTTGGCGAAAAAACGGCTGTATTATACTACTTCAAAACTAAAAGGCATGAATTTGTATCAAGAATATGAAAATGTATTTTTAAATTGGCTCGATGAAGGTATTATAGAAGAAGTGCCACGATCTGAAATTCTTAATTATGGAAATTATCTACCTCATCGCCCAGTGATAAAGCCTAGCAGCACTACAACACCAATTCGTCCGGTTTTTGATGCCTCAGCTAGATTACCAAATCATCCGTCATTAAATCAATGTTTGCAATGTGGGCCTAACCTGATTGAACTTATACCAAATCTTCTTCTGCGTTTTAGAGAGAGAGAGTTTGGCTTGATAGCAGATATTAGAAAAGCGTTTTGCCAAATTAGTATTCGCCAAGAAGACAGAGAATTTCTTCGTTTCTTATGGTGGGAAAACATTGAGGAAAAGAAACTGAAGGTTTTCCGCCATGCCAGAGTAGTGTTTGGGATAAATTGCAGCCCTTTCCTTTTGGCCTCAGTCATTGAATACCACATTAAAACCAGTGAGGAATACGATGAGATATTCAAGAAAAGACTTGCAGAAAGTTTTTACGTTGATAACGTCGTGACCAGTGTTGAAAATAGAGAGGAATTAAGAAAATTCATCCATGATTCCACTACGCTAATGTCTAAAGGATGTTTTGAACTAAGAGAATGGGAATATTCTGGTGATTGCGACATTACAACTCAGAAGAAAGAGACACACGTTCTAGGTTTGATTTGGAACAAAGAATTGGATACTTTAAAAATAGATATGAGCTGGATAGATGATTTCAACATCGAGAAGGTGACTAAACGTGGGATGCTTTCTTCAGTGCACAAAGTGTTTGATCCATTTGGATTCGTCTCACTCAGTCATGCTATGTCCGAAAATAATGTTACAGAAAGCATGGAAGAAAGGAATCAGCTGGGATGAAGATATCAGTTGCGAACTACGAGCAGGATTTCTGCGATGGTTTCAAGATCTGAAACTGTTGAGAGACATCGAAATTCCAAGATGGATTCAAATCACTGAAGAAAATAGAAGTAAATGCACCATTCATACCTTTGTTGATGGAAGCCAAGATGCATATGCAGCTATGACAGTTTTAAGAATCGAGAATGAGGATAAGATTGAAACGTTCCTTCTAGCTTCTAAGTCTAGAGTTGCGCCATTAAGAGGTGCCACTATTCCAAGAAAGTAACTCCTTGCGGCAGTGATAGGAGCCAGGTTGACGAATTCCATCGTTGAAGCTTTGCAATGGGAAACTATAGAAAGATATTTCTGGAGTGATTCCACCACTGTGCTGGCATGGATATTGAGAGAAGAAAACTGGTCTGTTTTTGTACGTAACCGTGTTAAAGAGATTCGATATCTGAGTGATCCCTTATCTTGGAGGCATGTGCCTGGAGAGAAGAATCCAGCAGATTTGCCATCTAGAGGATGTAAGGCAAAACATCTTATTTCTTCCAAATGGTGGGAGGGTCCTCAATGGATGAAAGATCCAACAGAATATAGCCATCTAATGAATTCCTCTGATCATATTTGGAACGAAGAAGAGATTAAAATGGAAAAGTCTAAGTGCAGTTGCACTTTGCTTACTAATCAAATCAATAATAACAGCGATTGGTATTATACATATTTTTCAAGCTATGAAAGCATTGTCCGCTTAATTGGATGGATTCTTCGCTTTAAACATAATTGTTCAAATCCAAAGGATAGGAAACTAGGAGAACTGACAGCGGCAGAATTCGAAAAAGCTGAAACAAAAATAATACGTATGATTCAAGAAGAATCGTTTACTTCCGGAAGTGATGGTCAGCTTAAAACTCTTCAAGTTTTTAAAGATGAGCAAGGAGTTATTCGACTGAAAACAAAAATAACTTATCGGAAAGATAGTGAAGATTTCCTAAAACCTGCAGTACTTCCAGGAACCCATGAAGTAGTGAAGCGATTAATCTACAATGCTCACGTTAAGAACTGCCATGTTGGAGTGCAGATGCTTTTGAATATCCTTAGAGAAAAGTATTGGATTTTGCATGGAAGGAAAACTGTAAAACGAGTGTTAGCTAACTGTGTTATTTGTAAAAGATTTAGCTCCAAAAATGTAGAAACCTAACTCCTCCACTTCCTGAAAATCGTGTGAAAGATGCAGCAGTATTCCAAATTACCGGCATAGACATGGCTGGTCCGCTATTTCTAAAAGACAATAAGAAAGGATGGGTACTGATTTTTACGTGCGCCGTGTACAGAGCAGTTCATTTTGAACTAGTTGCTTCAGCTTCAACGGATGCTTTTCTGATGGCATTTAGAAGATTCGTGGCTCGCAGAGGAAGATGCTCAACTGTATATTGTGACAATGGCTCCAATTTTGTCGGAGCTGCTAACTCATTGAAACATTTGGATTGGGATCGTATTCAAAAGCATGAAGCTGTTAATGATATTGAATAGAAGTTCAACCCGCCTACAGCTTCCTGGTGGGGTGGCTGGTGGGAAAGACTGACCAGAGTAATGAAAGATCTACTAAAAAGAGTGAGGAAAGGAAGAGCAAGTTTAAATTATGAAGAAATGACAACTGTTTTGGCAGATTGTGAAGGTGTCATTAATTCCAGGCCTCTGACATACATCACAGAAGATGAAGCCATTAAACCTATATCGCCATCATTGTTCCTTCAGAACATTCAAGAATACAATCTTCCGGATGTTGATGCTGTCGATCAGAAATCACTCACAAAAAGAATCAAATACAGGCAATCGCTACTCAAGAATTTGAGAAACCGTTTTAGATCAGAGTATTTAGGAGTACTTATCCAACGAGGGAGCAGAAAACATTCAAGTAATACCGTTTCTGTTGGTGATATTGTCCTGGTGGGATCTGACAATAAGAAACGAATCAACTGGCCTTTAGGACGCATATCGGAACTTATTCCAGGGAAAGATGGAATTGTTCGGCTCGTGAGAATTCAAACTTCGCATCAAGAATTACTTCGTCCAATTCAAAAAATATATCCGTTAGAGGTAACATCCTCTAACAGCTTGTCCGCCCCGATGATACCTAACGATTTGAAGAAGTCAAATGTCATCTCCGAAAAGCCTGACGGAACTCCTGATCGTATTTCTGACGGTGAGATGAAGTTTAGTCGATACGGAAGAAAGATTAAAGTGCCAGAAAGACTAAACTTGTAAACTTTATGAACTAATTGAACCTTTTAATGTCTATTTATTTTTTGTTTTTATTTTTTGAAATTTAATTGGAGAATTGTGCAATGTTGCCATCATTACACTTCCCATGTTTTGATTTGTGTTTGAAGTTTCCTGTTTTGATTATTATGTATAATCAAAAGGTGGGAGGATGTTGAAAATGCATTATCATTATCATTATTATTTGATTTTTATTGGGATGGCAACGTTATCCACAAAATATGAATTTAAGTATCTCGTTTTGCCGATGGCAAATAGTTGTAAAAATTCTATTCTCTGATGAGTTTGTGAAGATTTCCGTTGGGAAATAAGTTTTAATTAAAAGTGTTTTAAGAGTTCTAACGTTTTATTTTCTTGATTGTGTATCGTTAGATCGTAGCTAGTATTTATTTTTATTTAAAATTATTACTGCCGTGGTGGTATTTGATGAGTATACAAATGCCAAACGCGTTTTAGATAAACGACTTAGTGCAGTTATTAATTTTTTGGCGTCTGCTTATTAGAAAGCTGGGTTGGTATTTTGACTAACTCGTGATACGCTTTAACACACAGTATTCGAATGGCAGAACAATTTTTCACAAAATAATTTTTTAAACCACAGTTTTCAAGTAATTTTTTTAAAAAATTGGCCAGTATTGTAAAAGGAATAGATATAGATGAAGAAAAATAAACATATAATTTGCTTTAAAATTGCTGGAGTTATTAAATATTTCAATAAATTAATCAAATTAGCTTGTAAAATCCAGGATTTTCGATTTAAATAAAGAAATATCGCCAAATTTGGCGTAAAAATAAGTCCCCAAAATTAGGTTTTCGAAGACCTACGACCTATAGAACCCGAGATTTCCAGAACATTACATATCAATGCAACAAAAAGCAAAATTTAACTATTTAACGCATAGAATACGAATTTTGAACTATTTTAAACCCCAGAACAGCGGGTTGCTCCCAAAATTCGTAACACAGGGTAAGAAAATTTCCGTTTTAGAACGGTTTTTAATTAATAATTAAAAAAAGTAATTAAAATTTTAAAATTCTGATTCTCAGGTGCACATTATCGGCATTCATGGGCTTATATATTCAAATTTTCAGAGTTCTGTGTGCAGTAGATTTGTCTGGAGACCGCACACAGACAGATGTACAAACATTCATTTTTATTATTATAGAGATAGATAGATTTGGCGTAAACCTGATGAAATTTTCGTGCCATTTCATGCTTCTCAAATGCAAACGATCTGTTTTATAGTAGCATTCGGGCGAAACTCGCCAAGCATGGCAACGTTAAAAACGGTTTTTTACTTTTGCGGTTACCACTTACTTCAAGCATAAATCTTTTCATGAGGCCAAAGTTCGCCAAACATGACGATCTAAAATCGGTTTTTAATTAATAATTTAAAAAGTAATTAAAATTTCAAAATTCTGAGCCTCAGTTGTAGATTACCGAAGGAATGGGCTCATATGTTCGAATTTTCAGAGTTCTGCGTCCAGTAGTTTTTTCTGGACATTGCACGCATGCAGATTTTCAGACATTCATTTTTATTGATATAGATTGGCGCAAAACTGATTAATCACAGTATCATGCTGGCGAAACTCGCCGAGCATGGCATCCTGAAAACGGTTTTTAATTAATAATTAAAAAAGTAATTCATATTTTAAAATTCTGATTTTCAGGTGCACATTATCGGACTCATGGGCTTATATATTCAAATTTTCAGAGTTCTGCGTGCAGTAGGTTTGTCTGGAGACCGCACACATACAGACAGACAGATTTACAAACATTCATTTTTATTATTATAGAAGATTACTATAATTTATTTATTTATTTGTTTGATTTCTTGGTAACCAGCCCTTTTCTCTCTTTAATGTGTGTTAGAGGGCTCTGGATATCAAATCTTTTAATACGGTATTGTTATGGATGTCAGTTGTGGGACTTGCCTCCAGAACGACGAATTGGCTGCCGACGAATTTGAGTGCCTAAACCAACAAAAATTACATGGTATGGAATCGTCTAAGTCTGCTCTGTATTAAAGTCCGGGAACAGCTTTATAGTATTAGTCCTTTTTGGCGCGCTTTTGTTTTGGCGACAAAATCTTGTCGCCAACGGAAGTTTTCCTTGCCGATCCCAATTGTAAACAAATGGCAGAACGGTTGGCGCTGGTTTCCGAGATAATTGATCCTCGCCGTTAACTTTGGAGATTTATTTTAATGGCTTTTAAATATTTTTATGAAAAAATAAATTATAAACAAAGTACAAGCTTACATGTGCATATAGATTCGGTTTAATAAAATTTAATTACTTTTTATGTGAGGGGGGGGGGGCTGTGCCATCCTAAACCCCCTCCCTTTCTCTTAGTAGAATAAATTTAATAATGCAAACAAATAATTATCTGAAGATAATACGTCACAAAAATAACATAAATAAAAAAGACATTAAAAAATTAAAATATATTTTAACTTTGTGACAAAAGCATACGTAAGCAAAAGTAAAGAACTCGTTTAAATCATAAAAAATATAAGCAAACAATGCCCATCTCATACCTTGATTAAAATCGCTAAATTATTGCAATATTGCAATAATAAAATATCAAGTATTATTTCACGGTATAAAATATTAATAACGTAATTATTTGTTGCTTCTACAGTTAACAAATAAAAAGGAAAACGAAAATATTAACCTAAAAAGTACTATCAAAAGATGTTAATTCATACTAAACTGTAAATAAACAGTCAGTATGATACTAAACATCTATTTTAAATTAAACAATAATTAAATAATACAATTTAATTTAAAATAAAGCCAAAAAATAAATAAAATAAAAACAAAGGACGTCGTCAGCCAGTAGCCATTTCTTGGAAGCCGGCTTTAGGATTACCATGTCTTAACTTCCGATCGTCAAACGGCAGGGTTACCATAAAGGCGTCCTTTATCGCGCCAAGAAAAGTCGCCAAATAAAATAGCGCCACAAAGGACTAATACTAAAGCTGTACCAAAGTCCGATAACGAAAATTCGAACCATTTTATGCTCCATATATCTTTAATGCATGTTTCTGGGGATACTTGGGTCTTAAAAATTAATTCATTTTATGTAAAATTTCTTCAAATGCTTTC
This sequence comes from Cheiracanthium punctorium, assembly GCA_038373885.1. Taxonomy (NCBI): domain Eukaryota; kingdom Metazoa; phylum Arthropoda; class Arachnida; order Araneae; family Cheiracanthiidae; genus Cheiracanthium; species Cheiracanthium punctorium. The sequence goes on from JAWZYV010012923.1 coordinate 58,402, forward strand.
GTCTAGTTTGGAATAAAAATAATAATGGTAATAATAAAGTATGTTTCCAATATATTTACGTACTTAAAATTACTTTTACGTAGCATTTATTTGCATTCATTTTTTGCTTTTGTACAGCGGAGGCGTGGTGAAAGAAAGTAAAAGAAGATCTGTTTCCGCCCTCCGAAAGCTATCTCCTGTAACAGATCTATTTGAAGAGTGGCGCTGATATCATCAATATGATTTCATTTAAATATCTAAGTAACAATAAATACTCGAAAAATATTAAATAATCTCTAGCTGCTGTATATGCATACATAATAGCAACACAACAACAAAGGAGAAGAGTAGTTTTCAAAAGTATGTAAAAGTGTATAGAAACTTTGAGTTCAAATAGCATCTGCGGTTTACGAGAAGGAAAAATCATGTAAATGTCTATGTTTGAGAAGAGACGTTATTTGAAGGGTGTAGATGCAACAGTCACATTATCACTTTTTAAGATATTGAGTTAGTATTCATATCATATCACCGTGCTCTTCCTTTTAAGGCGAATCGGAGTGAATATTGACTTAGATCATTATGAATACATCGGGGGGTAAAAAAATTAATGAAAACTTTTGATGCAAAGCTCTGAGGTGGCTGCTATATCACAAAATGTTAGTTGTATTAAAAAAAAATCTGGAGTGACTCCACTCGACTTTCCGAACACTTACGATTAAGATCATTACCAAGCATTTAAATAAATTTTAATGGATGAATAATTCAAACATATATACCAAATTGAAACTCAATCGAATGCACCGTTTAAACGCTTGCGTACTTTCAAGAATTTCTCCCCATATGCCATTATGCCATAATATAAAAGAAATTTTTGTCATATCCCTGTAGAAAAGCTGTAAGTCTTATACACACCAAAATCAATCCCGGTCTTAAGTTGGTGATTTATAACATATATACCCAATTTCAGATCAGTCGAAGCTACCGTTTAAACGCTAGCGCACTTTCAAGAATTTCTCCCCATATGCCATTATGCCATAATATAAAAGAAATTTTTGTCATAGCCCTGTAGAAAAGCTGTAAGTCTTATACACACCAAAATCAATCCCGGTCTTAAGATGGTGATTTATAACACATATACCCAATTTCAGATCAGTCGAAGCTACCGTTTAAACGCTAGCGCACTTTCAAGAATTTCTCCCCATATGCCATTATGCCATAATATAAAAGAAATTTTTGTGGTAGCCCTGTATAAAAACTGAGTCTTATACACACCAAAATCAGTACCGGTCTTAAGATGGTGATTTATAACATATATACCCAATTTCAGCTCAATCGAAGGTACCGTTTAAACGCTAGCGCGCTTTCAAGAATTTCTCCCCATATGCCATTATGCCATAATATAAAAGAAATTTTTAAAAGAAAAAACTATAAGTCCTATACACACCAAAATCAATACGGGAACATATATACCCAATTTGAGCTTAATCGAATCTACCGTTTAAACGCTAGCGCACTTTCAAGAATTTCCCCCGATAGGCCAAAATGTAAGAGAAATCTTTGTCGTAGCCCTGTAGAAAAACTATAAGTCCTATACACACCAAAATCAATACCGGTCTTGCGACGGTGGTTTATAACATATATACCCAATTTGAGCTCAATCGAATCTACCGTTTAAACGCTAGCGCACTTTCAAGAAATTCCTCCCATAGGCCATAATGTAAAAGAAATCTTTGTCGTAGCCCTGTAGAAAAACTATAAGTCCTATACACACCAAAATCAATACCGGTCTTGCGACGGTGGTTTATGACATATATATCCAATTTGAGCTCAATCGAATGCTCCGTTCAGGAGCTATCGTGTTCACTCACATACACACAAACACACATACACACACACACACATACACACATACATACATACATCTCGTAAAAATAGCATAAATGGATTCAGAAGCCCTCAAAACGTGTAAAAACACCAAAATCTCGAAGTCGATTTTTTTCATGATTACAATACTTTCCTTACATGGTACATGTTCGGAAAGTAACTAGCTGCATGCCCATTCTTCGCACAGTTGGAAACGAAAATTTTCCTTACATGTGCAATTCGAACTAATTCCAGTAATGTGGAATCTAAAAAAAAAAGCAAAATTATTTGATTCTTGACGTAAAGTTTGCGCCATGAGTACTAACCTCGCACCATTGCAATATAATGATTCAAAAAACTACGTCAGTGCCATTCGCGATCAAAAAATTGAAAATCTTAAAGGTTTGCAGAGAACTGACTTTCAAAATGTCTTAGTTCTACATCATACTGTTTTTTATAGACAACCGTTTTTTTTTAAATAGCTGCACACCCCCTCTTCATATCGGAAGAAGTTCGAAAAAGACAAAACTGTCTTATCCCCCCCCCCCCCGCCAATTGTTATATATGTTGTCTGGACTGAAAGTGTTCGATTCATATTGCTCCCTTTAATACAATGCTTATGAGTGGAATTGAGGGCCGTTCTAGGGCCCAGGCACTTCCGACCAAATTAGAAGAGAAGAGAATATTTTACTAAATTCACATCTGCATGTGAAAAAAACATTTCATTTTTTAAAAAAGTTCAAGTAATCTCATCTGAACAAACTACTGCGGGACATACTAACGCAAATTAGAATTACTGATCGTTTAGTTGGCTGTAAGACAACCGTTGAAAAAGAATAAACAGAACACTTTTAATTTCATGAGATATTTATTAACGTGGTGTATTGCGATTTATTCGTATTATCCTTACAAATCTACTAATACTACCTATTACGTATATCAATACTATCTATCTTCGCTTCTCCCTCTTCAAGGATCTATTAAAAGAAACAGCTTAGATTAAGTGTTGGAAATTATCTTCCACACGTAAACAAAATTCTAACAATTATCTTATATAATAAAATCCGAGAGTAAACATTGTATGTAGCTATGTATGTAGGTATGTAGGTAGGTAGGTAGGTTTGTGACCACCGATATTTTTGCGCGCGTCTCTGGATCGCATTGCGCCAAGACGGTTTGTCGCAGACCTACCGAATTTTGCATACGGCTTCACTAGGACAGATCCTAACACGCCTCGGAGAGATTTTTTCGAAATTCGAATTAAAAAATGTTTTATTTTATGTTTTGTCCGATTTTTAGCGATTTTTCTCGCTTAATACGTAATAACGCCGGTAATTACACTCGCAAGAAAGCGAAATTCACATCATAGGATAGAGGAGAAAATTTTCTTTACAGCCGCTATACATGAAATTCATGTATTTAAAGAAAATACCAAACCCCCACAGCGGTTGTTCTCGTTTCGTTGAGACTCCCTGCTTAGAAGATATTTACGCCTTAGAAAAGATTTTTTGCGTTGTAATACAGACGGAAACATACTACGGCTCCAAAGTAAAACAGTGTTATAGCTGTCAAGTCTTCGGTAAACCATTCTCGGGCAATTTCACCATCACAACTATAGTCGTGTGCAAAACTTTAAATAAGAAAATCAGATTTAATGGAATTCCGTAACAAAAACATCTGTTACAAATGAACAAAATAGACTTCCAAGGTTATTGAAGCACAGTCAGTATTTTTTTTTTGCCGGACCTCCTTTATTTTTTATCTTTACTGAGAGGAAGCTTGAAAAATCTCTGTACACCACACGTGCTTTATTGCTCCAACAAGTTCTGTAGCACTGGATGATAATAATGTTTCTGTCGCTGCGACTTTATTTTTCACAATACACCACGCATTCTCTATGGGATTCACATCTGCGCTGTTACTTAGCCAATCAAATACTTGCATTTGAGTAGCCATCAGATAGTCCTTAACAATCCTTGTCCTGTGACGCGGAGCCCCACCATGCATGAAACTTGAGCATCTGTGAACATCCATGTGAAGCTTCAACTCGTCACATAACAAATTAACCCTTTGAGGCGCAACCCTTTCCCAATGCTGAAAAAAGGGCAGCCGTTGCCATCGCTCGACTTAACTACCAGCAAGATGGCGGATGATCGAAACGTTCATCGCGTGACACAGATCTAGAGACCACTTTTTTGACGACAGCTGGCTGTGCCGGCACAACCAGCTGCGTCAAAAAAGTGTCTCTAGATCTGTAGCAATGCGATGAACGTTTCGATCGTCCGCCATCTTGCTGGTAGTTAAGTCGAGCGATGGCAACGGCTGCCCTTTTCCAGCATTGGGCAGTCTATCCAGATTTTCTCGCATTCTTCCATTTTTCAGCAGATGTCAGTGCTGTCAAAAGTAATCGTGACAATTTTTTTACGGGAAAGGACGTGCTAAAAAGTAAAGGATTCTCGAGGAGCTATGTCACCCGCAACTATTTTTATAGAAATCAAATCTATTCTTCGTGACTGGTAACAATCAAAACGTCAGAGTTTAGTGATCCCAGAGCGGGAACACTGCGCGTTAAAGGGTTAAGGTGCCGACTGCCGTTCATCGTGGTTTTAGATGGCAGGAAGTACAGAGCAGCAGCACCAGACGCAAATTATTGCACTCCATATCATCTGGCTTGGAGGGGGTTTCACAGTTGGAATCATATATCTGTCATCATATCTTTTTCCAACTGGGCGGCGAATACATTTAGCACGCGCGGAAAATTACTGCGCACTTGACTCATCGGAAAACAACAAGATGTACTCCACTGTTGTTCGGTCCAATTCTGATATTGTCTGGCGAAAGTCTGTCATTGTTTTTTCATGCTTTGAGTAAGTTGAGGTTTCCTTGCAGGTTTACAGGATAATAAACCAAAATCTTTAGTCAAACGTCTTGAATTGACGTATTGGTACTCGAATTGACGTTGGTGCCCTTTGCAGCCAGAGCAGCTCTAATTTTATTCCAGGAGGTTGTTGGAGATCGAGTGACAATCCTTCTTATCACATGAGCATCACGTGCACTAGCTTTTCTTGGGCGACCGCTTAAGGATCCGTAAAATTTCCGGAAATTTTGAATTTACTGATACATTGATGCACACCTGTCTTGCTAACATTTAATTTTAAGCTTATTTCACGTTCAGAAAAGCCAACTTCATGCAGAGCCACTATTTTTGCCCGTTTTTCAACAGTAAATTCAGATTTTTTACCCATTACAACAATTATACAACAGCACTATGTACGCAAAATCCAATAACGAAGTACTGATAAACGAGACAGGTACGTTTATTTTTAGCAGTAGAAAGCGTCTGATGCAATCAATGCATGACATGACACAAACCCGAGCGAAAATGATGCATGCAGTCTGTTAAAATACAGGAAAACGGCTACTGGTCTTAAACTTTTGCACGTGATTGTAAGTGTCTAAAGTGCACGAGAAGTGCACAACTTAACCTATTTGTGCCCAGATATTTTTGCGACTTTCTTCGATTTCTGCTAATACCAGCAATAATAGATAAATTTCTGATCTCAACTTCTTAAACAAGGGATGATTTATTTTAAAATCATTATGTATAAAAATGGAAATGTCAACATCCTACTGGGTCATGTTAAAATATTTTGTGGAGTTGAGGTTCGGTACTCGTGAATAAAGGCTAGGAAAAATAATAACGTTTTCGACTGATAGGGAAATGCCGTTCCCCAAAAGGGACACTAAGCATAAATGAATTAAAGAACTATCCAACCAAGGGAACCTATCCCCCCGGTGTGTGAGCTGCGGTGGACCACACTTTGCAAACTACTACAGAGGCTGTCCCAGAAATCCCGTCAACAAACACAAGAACCAATTCCCCAACGCGGCTTAGAGAGATTAATCTGAACGAATGAGCCACATAAGTCAAAAAGCCCCCTTAAATTTAAATTTTCATAATTTTGTTTCTAAACTTTTAAAGCAGGGCAGGTTATAGAGTTACTGTGAATGTATAGTGGTTGTTTTATTTTTAAACTAGGGGCCAAGGCCCTAGATTCGCTATGCTCGCTTTTCGTATGAGGCATTCGGGCCCCTAATAAGGCTTATTCGTAAAAAAGGAATAATTTCAACAAACCAAACCCAATGATTGGATCAGATAGAATGTTACCGAGCTACACATTGCTTGATTCTTGCATGTTCCTTGGAACATAAAAATTTAAACTTTGCACTATTTTTAATTATGTGAAACCCATGAAACACCTTGCGTATTAGCCAATTACGGCGAATTTTCATATTTTGGTGACTTGCGTATATGTATAGTTAATAATTAGCTCTAAGAAAACAGTACTTCATATGTTTTCTTTTATAAAAACTACGTAACGGCTTGCCACCAGCGGCGACTTTTCATTGTTTGGCGATTTACACATGCTCACAACCTATAATTATACTGGCTCTTGTAAGATTCCCGGAAAACCGTTATCCATATTTTCATATACATAATCCTTTGCAGATTGACGTATTTAGCACGACGAATTATATCATCTCGCCGCGCTGGCAAATGTCCAAAGTGTACTAAATGCTATAATGGCATAGTTAACGCCACCCAATAATTCTACTGGTAGCAAATACTCCAGCTGGACAGAACCGGCTTTAAAATAATCTGCATTTTAATTATTTTTCATTTTCAAGATATTGGGTTTTAACATTTTTGAACTCGCGATTTAGATTCACCCTGCTTGCAAAGATACTATTTTGCCAGATCGTACCTAATGCCAAAATGGCGCTTTTAAAATCAGTTACAATTAGTTAATCTGTTTTGAAAAATCGAATAATCGCTCATTCTAAACTCCTGTTGTCTAAGCGAACTTACTATTTGAAAATTGTCAACTTTGTGTAACACACTTCGAGTTATTTATTTCATATACTTTTTAATTTGGCGTAAAATGGGTGTCATTCTACTTTATCTTTGTAATTTCACGCGATTCTACGTACTTGGAATTGCTTTGTTGCAAAGTAATGAATGATTTTATGCCAAATCTGGACACCATTATGTTTTATTTTTTCAGTTTTTTATTAATATTCTCTAAAATAATTCGATTTTCGAAATTTAAGTCAGCTTATCAGGTTCCTCGGAATTTTCCGAATCCGTGGACATGTTTCTCGAAATTCAAATCCCATGGTTTAGAAGAAGATAGACCAACCAGAACATTTTTAAATTAAAGCAACTTTCCCCTAAAGAAGCAGAATGAATGGTCTAATCAGTTAAATACATTTAAAGGAATGATCTAGTTCCAGATTTTGAAAGGTTGTAAAACACTGTTCTACAGAGTCCATTGCTCTGGTCTACGACGCGGCTGCCGTTCTAACTGTCTGGAGTTTTGGCCGGTTTTACCCAGACATAATGGAATGCGCATTAAAACCCCTTAAAAAATCCTCCGACCAGGACATTCCTCCTTTTGGCAGATAGCCTAAATGTGCTTTGCCTAACAGAAACATTATTATCATAGCTCTACTTTGAATACTGAGCTTAGACATCTTCTAAATGCCTAACGGCCAAGAAAGTGCTCTTTTATGGGTGTTATGTGCGATAAAGTGCTCTAAAGCGTGCGTTCCGCTTGCTCTTTCATCGACAGCAACATTTTATAACGCAGTTTCCCCTTCAACTCTGAAAGTTTTTGCCGATAAAACTGAGATGAAAATCTTGTTTTGAGATATTTTTATTGTGTGCACCATCTACTTTTCTTACCTTCATGAAGACCCTTGTTACTCCTGTGAGGGATGTATTATTTTTGGTATTCCCTTCTTGACACTTTTCTTCTCTTGGACGAAAAAGAATGATCTTATTTATTCCATGGCTTAGTATTTTCCCTACGCATTGCTATATAGGCTTTTTGAATGTATTTCGTTTACAAGACTCTAATTATTATTATTATTACTTTTAATAATAATAATAATAATCTGGGAGAATATTATATTTTAACTAACACAAGTGTTATTTTTATTTTAAAAAATTAAAACTTAAAAAACAGATGTTTTACTTGGTAGCACTTTCACGACATTCTTTTGAATGTCCATGAACCTTTGGAAGACGTTTTAACGTAGGTGCTGATTTTTCACCTTTGCTCAATTCCCTTCTCACCAAAGTACTATACCCAAGTTATCCGGGGGTCGGATCAAAAAGTCGGGGTGGGACACATCTGCCCCCCCCCCCTCGGGCCAGATGTTGCCTTTATGTGGTCTGTAGTAGTGTCTGGAGTGTAGTAGTGTCCATATGTAGATGTGGCCCAGATGTTGCCAAAGGTAGCGGTTCGTCCCGCAGTGGTCAAGTCACTACACTTCGTTCCCGTAAGAACACGGAAAGTGAAACAGCATCAGGTTTGGCCAGTGATTGGGTGAACTCCTCTCTCTGCTCGACTTTTGTAAGAATGTGTACGCTAATGGGAGCTGGTGCACGTAAAATCCGTCCTGCCTCCAATGTCCTCTCTGTTCAGACGATACCTGCGGGGGTGCCGATTTCAGGTGGTGGTTGGTACCTTATCTGGAAATGGTTCAAAATTAGGGACCAACAATCAGAGGCCCAATCCCCTCGGGTCAATGGCAATTTTGAGGGATTATGCAATCGTCTATTCATGGACACGAGAACAACAGCAACAACAATATATGTTTCTCGGACCTAATGAAAAGCCTGGGGAGAGACATTTCCGGCCCACGAACCAGATGTTGCCCCAAAGGAAATGGTTAAGTTAGCAATCGACAAGTAAATCTCTGTGTGTGTGTTTGGTAATATTATAATCCGCCGATTAAAATTTTGCAGTAAAGACAAAATTAAGATTGAAACACTGTTACTTTTAGCAATTTTAACCTACCACACGCTACCTCCTACTTACGTTAGTGTCCGGTATTTAAACTTAACAAAAATGGTCACTATGGGAACTTTAAGAATTTTTTTTTTGAGGCGAGGAATTTCTTTGATATTATCTGCATAAAGCTCATCGTATTTTTCAATCAAACTTTGTACAAACTTGGGAAATTCATTACCTGAGGTTTCGAACTTCCTCAGATTACACGCAAACTGATCTGATATACATTCCATACTTTGGTAACGGGATGCAATATAGGAATACATTAAACGCTTTAAATGGTGTGTGTGAAAGGGGGGGGGGCAGAGATAATTTTTATAAGACCAGAAAAGTAGTAAGCTTTTTTCTTAAATTGCTTCTGTGACTGAGGATGTATGCATTAGAAATGAGACGGGCTCAGCCCGTCTCATTTCACGAGATTGGACATTATTTGATAAACATGGATATAAAGAATTAGAAAGTGCATTGAGAGCTTGAAACTATATTTGTCTTTAATTTGCACAAACGGCAAAATTTATTGTATCCTATCAATGAAGTAACTGAATTTTATTTATCTTTAGCTGAAATTTCGAGCTCGGGCGGGCTCGGAATAAAAGTCCTCGGGCTCGGGCTTCCAAAAATGAGCCCGAACTCATCTCTAGTATACATTACACAGTTCAAGAACAATTCAAATGAATGTCCTTGCCTCCTCCATTCTTTATTCTGGCATTGTACATAAATATCGCTAAAAAGACCAGTTTTACAAAAATAAAATCTTTCGTCGCCTCATCTTTCTATATTTTACCTGAAGTTTTGAGTTTAACCACGACAGAACTGATATATCTTACGAAACAAGAAAGCACAATCGTACAACAAGGCAATGGCGGATTAATGAAAGCTTTTCGGGGGGGGGGCGGTTAGTTAGTCGGTGGGGGTTGTTAGAAGATAGACATATACATCCATTTTATGGAAGAATAATAGGATCTTTTACATTAATTTCTTTTTTCTCGGGGGGGGGGGTCGCACCCTCCGCCCCCCTTTAATTAGCCCTTGCAACAAGGGTTGTTTTGAAGCGAAAGAAATATCTTTTTCTGTCACCTAAATCTGAACATTTCATGGTTTAAAAGTAAAATCAGGCATCTTTATAACATGATCCACGTGTACCGCAAACTCTAGTTCCGTCATTTTCTGGAACCTTAGGTTCATTTGCGACTGAGTAATCCACTGGAAAGTGATGCCTTATTTATGAGAGGAAACTGACATAATCTCATGTTCACGTCACGAGATAAAATCTCCAGAGAAGACAAGGAATGAACTATCAGTTGTGACAGCGGACTGAGTTCGTCAGATGATCAAGGAGTCCGTGCAAAATCCTCAGGCAGGCTGCGTAACCACGCAGGTCCCGATTAACCCTTTGAGGAACAACCCTTTCCCAATGCTGAAAAAAGGGCAGCCGTTGACATCGCTCGACTTAACTACCAGCAAGATGGCGGACGATCGAAACGTTCATCGCGTGCCACAGATCTAGAGACCCTTTTTTGATGACAGCTGGCTGTCGTCAGAGCGGGAACACTGCGCGTTAAAGGGTTAACACTCTCTGATACTACTATAGGCCCGCTATCATTTCGACGTCTTCAGTTCCTTTCCACAAGACATACATTTTACTTAAGACTGTTCTCAAATCTATACTCAATTTCTGATTTATTCCAGAAGTCATTTTTAATCGAAAATGTATTTTGTTTGTCGGCATGCTATTCTATTATGTACTATAATAGAAAATAAAATAACTCTAAAGGCAGTTGAAGTTTATTTTTTCCAATCACGAACATTTGCATTAGAGTGGTGTGTATATGTATGTATTGCAGTTCTGAGGCCCCCAGATTTTTACTTTCCGTACATGTGCATTGTAAGGAAAGTATTGTAATCCTGAAAAAATTAGACAATTTTGGACAATATTGAACTAATTGGAAAAATTGCATAAAGAAAATTTTTCTAAATATAACTGATAGGATCTGGGGACCGTATAAAAATTTAAATTTCTTAATTTTTATAGAAATTGATTTATTGACTTTAATTGTTCCTGTTATAATAGATTATACAATTTAAAGCATTTTTGCAGTTGGAACTATGTGTGTCTGACTAACGGTTTAGGAAATAGCCATTGGACAGCGTTAGTACTGGACACCCTGTATATGTATGTGCGTATTGCGCATTACATATGTATATATACTATTTCAATAAAATACATTATGAGTTCATATTAATTAATAATTTTATATACCTGCCGAAATTATTTAACCAAAGTGAGTTATAAACAGCTTCAGCAAGTTTTCTTTTTGTTATAAACTCAAATGACCTTTTCTTGTTTTTTTTCGAAAATACGGACATTTCGATAATCCGGGCAGGGTCCGGTCACAATTAATTCGGATTATCAATGCTCTACTGTAGCTGAAATATTGCTGTATTTTTTTTCCGTAAATCTTTCCAGGTAATAATGTCTTGTTCCTTTTTATTGGCTGTGGGAAACTTACGCTCCGGATAACCTTCGTATACTGTTTTACATATGAGCCCTATTTTCCAAAGATATTCACGAATGTTCGCTAAAATTTTCAAGCCTGTTCACCGAATATTGAGCCTAGACATCTTCAGAAGATGTTATGAGCATACAAGTGCTCTTTTATAGCTGGTATTCGTGATAAAATATTCTAAAATGTGAGTTACGATATCCGTTCCAGCTACAGGAGCATTTCACAGGAGGGAAAAAAATATTTATTTGAGAGGGTTTTCGCAGATAAACATAAAATTCAGTAGAAAACTCGTGTGTTCTGAAACAATTTTCACTGTATATGCACCGTCGGATATTCTTACTTTTATCACCGAAGTTGTTACCCTATCCTATATGAATGTATATTTTCCAGAACAGAAGGAAAAGAACGAGCTTTTATATATTTTATTGTTTTGTACATATTTTTAACTATCTTTTTTAATATGGTTAGTTTAATAGAGTGTAATTAAAAAAATTTGAAGCATTATGTGCTAGAAGTATCAAAGTACAAAATGGCTAGTTGGAAGAGAAGGCTTTTTCTATTTCTCTAAATATTCTGTTGTCTTCTCTGCTTTTACTTTTACTTATTTTTTTGTTTCTTTTACTTCTATTAATTAATTAGTTGCGTAACCATTCATCGTAAGAAGGAATATTTTTTTTTTCTTACTTATATAACTGGTTGTTGTCACTACAAAAAATCCCACTTCACACAGACAGGTTGTTGGAAATATCAATAGGGATTTAAAGAACTGTAATTTTAATTCATAGTCTTGAAATGTGTGTAAATCTGTATGTGTGCGATCTCCAGACAAATCTACAGCAAGCAGAGCTCTGAAAATTTGAACATATATGCCCAGGATTTCTGTGATGTGCACCTCTGCGTCAGAAATTTTTTTTAATTTTAATTACTTTTTTAATTATTAATTAGAACGTTTAAGAAGCTTTTTCTTGATTCTTTCCTACTATGCGACATAGCGTCAGACCCTTTATGTCGGATAAGGAAGACTCTACTAAAGAGAATGGATTATGTAAAAATTCATAAAATTAGAACAAAGAATAAAAATCAGGGAATATCTGAAGCATATATGCGAAATCCCAGGCCGGATGTGGCCCGCCACGGCTTTTCATCCGGCCTGCGGAATATTTCAAATTCCTATAGAAAACCCATTTAAACCATTGAAAATCCCCAATGAATCCCATTTTTATTTCCCGGGACTTCGCTGACATCCTAAAGTTTGGCCCACAACATTCCAAAGGTTACCCGTTACCCATTCTTGATCTACGTGTAAATAATGCAACAAAAATCATATTGGGGGTGGAAAAAAACCAATAATATATAATAATAATAATAATAATAATGAATCATGAAACGAACAAAATTTGAAGAATCCTAAAATTGATTGAAAAATGAAATCGAAGTCTGGCTGAGCTCCAGGTTTCAAAATACATACGAACTTGATGTAATCTCCTATAATATATTATCCAGTGAATTATGGTAAAATTTTACTTAAACATCTTTTATTTTTGGATTTTTTTAAATTGAAAGATGTATTACATCCATTCTATTTGTCAGCAATGAGAATACAAATTCTATTGCTTGGGTGTTATTTGTTTAACATTTGCATACAAAAGGTTACAATAAAAAGGCATAATGGATTCTTTAAAGAAAAAGTTTAGTACGTGCTTATAAAAAGAAAAAAATAAAGTGTCGTTAGGTAAGATTTAAATATTAAATGAAAAATAAATAAATAAATAAATAAAGGGGTGTTATGGGCATTACGTGAATGCAATGTGTATTTATTTCTTATATTGCTTTATTCTTTTCCTTTTTCTTAAATTATAAAGGATTATTTAATATTTAATGGATAATCCATTTATGGTTGGTCGGTAAAAGGTAGTTTGCCGATGGCACATTTAAAGAATTAAAAACTCGAAACGCAAATCATCAGTTAAAAAAATCAAAACTCGGAAAAAGTTGAAAAATCCGAGTGTCCCCGCTGCCCTCACGAACTTATTATTATTATTATTATTATTATTTTCATTGCAAATTCATGATTTCTGTAGCCATTTTTAAAGACAGCCACAAGAACGAAAATACCTTTGGATGCGAAGACTGACCCATTCGCACTATTTAAAACGCCACCTAGCGGCTCGCCATTTGCGTTCCGCACATACTTTCTATGACGAAATTTGCCCGTATTGATGCGTTCTATCATTCCATAAAGTGTTGGGAATTTTTTCAGACTCAGCCTGAGTATATTACTATCGCAGATGCTTTCATGATAACGCATTTTTCCAATTGTTTTAGAAAAATGTGCAATTAATAAAAGTTTTGAATTTGTATCCAGGCATTTCCCTTGAATTCAACAGATTTTCTAAAATGACGCAATTAATATTGTATTGGTAAATGGATGTAGTGTGTATATTCAAGGTTCTCTAATGGTCTGGAGTTTTGAGCAATTTTCTCCAGATGTAACGCGAATGCGCGTTAGAACCTCTTAAAAAGTCCTCTTTCCAAAGCACTCCACCCTTTATCTGGCGGCCCTTGTGTTCTTTGCTTTAACAAGACAACAATCCATTAATATTAAACTTTACGTTGACTGCCACCGTAGTAGTAGCATAAATGGTGTGTGCTTTAGGCGAAAAAAATTACACAATTAGGGGCATTGAATATTTTATCTTGGCCACACTAAATCTATGATTACAAGAAGTATATTCATGCTATGAAGTATATTCATGCAAACATAGTAGCCATGGTGGTTGTCGTATTTGTTCCAAATACAATATGCAAAATTGTTTTCCTTGAAAGCGCTACGAAGGAGTACTACTTTCAGACCAATTTTTCAGGTGATTATTGGTCCCGGTATGTAGGAACACTATTAAACAGTGACGGCAAATAAACGTTGTATGTTCTTTGAAGTTCTCCAAGAAGCATTTTAACAACCTTTTGTTGGGCAAACAGTTGTATTTAGAAACAAATAACCAATCAATGAAATACCTTTAAAATTAGAAATGCAAATATTTTTGAAAAACTTTGTATTTAAGCTCAGTGAATTTAAACCAAACAAAAGGAAACAATATTCTGATTTTGGCCTGTTGCCAACGAATATTGATAAAATCTATCAAATATCATACGTGTTAGAAACTTAAGAAAATTCTGAGAACAATTTATTTTACTTCTTTTATGACTTTATCGATCATCGATTAATCTTCATTTTCTCTTTTCTTTCCCTTTTAACTTCTTAGAGAGTTTTAATATAGAAGCAAAAGTGTTTATTGCTTATTAAAAACTTTATTACTTTGCTCTGTAGCATAATTATAAGCTAAGGGGAATAAATGATATAGCAAACAAATTAAAACATAACCTGAGTACTTTGTATTTTTTTTATGTTGTAGTCTTAATTGATAGATCTGTTACGCTATTCAGATATATATATTTTTTTTTTCAAGATTATAATGGTGTAGTTACATTTAAAACAGCAACTGTAATTATTTTTAATGAAAATCAAAACGATATTATTAAGGCTGTTCTTTCTGGATATCATATACCTTTTGAACAGTTTCTGAAGAATTTAATTGCATTAGAGACTCGAAAAAATTTAGAATGTCTCTTTACAAGATGTACTATGAAATGTTACAAACAATGGACCTGTAGGAGTTATGAAGCACTTTAAAAGAAATGCTAAATATGGGGAATTTGCAATGTTTCTCTACAGGTAACTTATCGGACTTTTTTGAATGTCTTTTCGGGATCATGAATTTTTATCTGAAAGTTGCATGGAACATGCAGCTTGACTGTTATTATTAACGCACAGTGTACAAGGTAAAAAAGTATTATTAACTTGTTCGAAGGATTAACATCGTTCCCTTGCTTTTAAAACTGTTAAAAAGTCCAGAGACGGCAATCGGTTTTTATTAGGAACACCCTTAATTCGTTGACTATTTTTAACAGCTTAAAAAGTTCAACAAATTTTCAATTTTCTATGTATGCTAGAATTTCGTAGGAACAATAATTGTCTAAACGATCATTCTTTAAGCAGCAGAATAGAGTTGAGTGAAGAATAATTTTTAATACGGCCGAATTGCACAGACTGTGGCAGACTGTAAGCCCCGTCCACTTTAGAGAGCCCGAAATGTAAATCAAAGGAGTAAAACGTGTAGTAACTAGTTATTAGTTAAAAACTTAACACAAAAATACTCTTAAGTATATATATATATATACAGTGAAAAAAGTGTGAAATAAGGATCGTGGTTGCCATGTGTGGCGATTTTACCGAATAAAATGTCGTTCGTATACAAATCCACAAAAATGGACCTATCGGCCTGAAATTTAGCACAGATATGTAAAATAATATCGAATAAATCGTAGTCCACTTTAAAACTTTGAAAGTCCACCCGTTCCCGGAATTTAAGAGATTTTTTATGCTATTCACGCAAAAAACTTTCCGTAATTGTAACCCCTGTAGTGAAAAAAATGTGAAATAAGGATCGTGGTTGCCATGTGTGGCGATTTTGCCGAATAAAATGTTTTAAATTCTCAAAGTAAAAATAAAAGAATAATAATGATTCTTTAGTTGTCAGTTTATATTCGTAAGGTTATTTTTTTTTAAATTATAATATCGTGTGCATGGGAAATCAGAGCAGGAATGTAATGCTTTACACGCAAAACAATAAGAATTGAAGATTTCCGAGGCTAATAGGTAAATTATTTTAGTTTGGCGAAAAAATAAAATGGCTCAAATGCCGATTTTGTGAAAGTGAGTTCTAGCGGTTTGCACAGATTTCGGCTTGGCGCAATTTATTGAGAGCTTAAGGAAATAGATTTTTGAAAACAAGTGCAAAGGTCTTATTAGAATACAGCGTTAAATTTTAATGATCCGTGAAGAAATAATGCAGTTATTAAAGGGTTACAATTGATCTATCTCCAGAATTCTCGCCAAATGAGTACATTGATTTAAGTTGGGGGAATTCCGCCAAATTTCAGAAAATTGAAATCTTCTCATTTAGTACATCGGAGTAACGATGAATAAAACACGTTATAGTTGATAATTTTAAAAAATTCGGCTGTATTAAGGGATTCAACTTTTCAAATAAAGGCTTGCTTTACTTTTTCGCGGTCGAACCATTTCCCATATATTATTGTTGCTAAGTCAATGCTTCGAATGATTTCCTGAAAAAACGCTTGCAAAATGGCGTATGTTGGCACTTTGGCGAGGCTTAGATTTGAAACTGGATTTTATTTGAGACTGGGATATATAATGACACTGGTTATAGATAAAAATGAATGTTGGTATGAGTGTATGAGGTTGAAAAACTCCAGCACCGTTGAGCACCGTTGCACCATGAAATTTGGTTCACCTAAGTCTTTTATCATGGAGAAGCTTTTTATGCTATCCGTTTTCCTCTAACATGCCACCAGGTGGCGCAGCAGAACGTCGAATTCTATTCCGTTTAGCCGTTTGCTATGCGAATATCGTCCAACCGATTTCGATGAAATTTGGTACACGCGGATATTAGAACACGGAGAATATTTTTCATTATCCATTTTGCTGTAACTTGCCGCTAAATGGCGCTGAAAAGCATCAACTTCTATACCGTTCGACCGATCGGCATAAAATTTTTTATACTTACACATTTGAGCACGAAGAATATATTCTAACTGCGTTCCTTTTGATGTTACTCACCACTACATGACACTGTAATGCATAATTATTTTAACTCGCCACTAGATGACGCTGCAGCAGGCCAAATTCTTGACCATTCAAACGGTCGCTATGAAAATCAGTATGCATAGCTATTTGAACAATGAGAATATTTTGGCGTTATCCATTTTGCTATAACTCGTCATTGCTATAACTTGGCGCTGTAGCAAATCATTACTTTATTGAACCACTGGATGGCCCTGCAGTGTATCACTTCTTGACTGTGCAAATGATCGTTATGAAAATTGGTATACATAGATAGTTGAACACGGTCGCTATGAAAATCAGTATACATAGCTATTTGAACAATGGGAATATTTTGGCGTTATCCATTTTGCTATAACTCGCCACTTGACGACGCTGTAGCAAATCATTACTTTATGAACCACTGGATGGCCCTGCAGTGTATCACTTCTTGACTGTGCAAATGATCGCTATGAAAATAGGTATACATAGATATTTGAACACGGGGAAGTGTTTGGCGCTATCCATTTTCCTATAACTTGCCACTAGATGTCGCGTCAACACATGAACTTCAGGACTGTCCAGCCGATAGTCATGAAAATTCGTATACATCGATATCTGAATGCGAAAAATATTTTCGCCGTATCCGTTTTGCTAAAACTCGCCACTAGATTGCGCTACGCCGCATGGCCTTCTGCACCGTACAAACGATTGCCTTGCAATTCGGTATGCATGATTATTGGACACAATATAACGCGATATCCACTTTGCTATATCTGTTTATTACAATGAATAGTAATCACCAAAAATCATAATATCAAAAAGTCCATTCATTCCCGTGCGAAGAACGGGTACTTCAGCTAGTATATATATATATATATATATATATATATACATATACAGGGGTTGTGCTGTTTTTTTTTTTAAAGTTTCGCCAATCCAATCGCCAAATTAGATTTTGCCAGACATCATTGAGAAATGCAATTGCCAATATTTTCGCCAAATGGTATTTCTTTCTCCAAACTAATTTTATTATCGCAATTTGCGACGTTGGCGATCGACAGCGCGACCCCTGTATATATCTATATATACTTAGTATGATTTATAATGTTATATAAAGGGTGATCTTTTTTAAAGTGACAGTGTTTGGAGCGCCCTGTAGCGCGATCTAAAAGCCGAAATGGCACCAAACTTGATATTTAGACTAATCAAGACATGGGAAAAAGGATTCCGTGAAAAAAATTTAGTTCCAAACAGCGCCTCTAGGGCATTTTGTAGCGCTGTACAATGTATAAAATGTGAGAAAAGAAAAATACTAACACATACAATCGTACAGTTAAATTATTAATGTTTATTTACTACATTAACTTCCCCGGTGAGGAATTAGACCACATTCAATGTGAGCACCGTTCTCAGAAATAACACCGTGAATTCTGTGCACAACGTTCTCCACAGCTGTATGTAACATATCACGAGGAATATTCCGCACTGTCTTTGTTATGTTATCCTTTAGAATAGACAAATTTGATACTCCACCAACATAAACTTGAGATTTCAAATAACTCAAAAGAGGCAAAAATCGCATGGCGTGAGGTCAGGGGAACGAGGCGGACATGCAACTGGAAAACTACGACTTATGACTCTATCATCAGTGAAGTTTTGGCACAACAGCTGCTTTAGCCTATTACTAATGTGTGGCGGAGCACCATCCTGCATAAAGATTGTCTGTTGGAGACGGTTTCTTTGCTGAAGTTGTGGAATAACAAACGTTTGCAGCATTTCGTGGTACCTTTCTGCATTTATGGTGCACGTTTGGGGTCCTGTCGGAGTGATGGTCTCAAAAAAGAATGGCCTAATTACGAATTCGGCTGTGAAACCACACCAAACAGTGACTTTTGGGGGAATTTAATGGGATTCGTGCACGGTGTGGGGCTGCTCAGAAGCCCTAATTCGGCTATTTTGTGTGTTTATGGACCCATTGAGATAAAAATGGCACTCATCTCCCCACAGAATGTGCCACCCCGGGCGGTGCTAGTACCAGCAATGGTTCCAAGCGATCCTTCGACAATTCCAGTTGCCACATCAGTTATTACATCTTTCTGATACTGGTTTACGTCCTCTCCCAGCGCGAATGATCAGTGACCCCGTTTTCTCGAATTTCTTAATCATTTTCTTAAGACCATTCAGTGATAAAGGCCCCTTTCGTAATTTTTTTTTTGGTTCGAAATTCTCGAAGAGGTGCGGATGCATTACATTGATTCATGTAATACAGCTTCACCAGAAACGCACGTTCCGATAACGTGAGAGGCATGTCCACTGGAGCTCGTTTACTTCTGCTGAGATTATTTGTCAGAGCTGTCTACTACTTGCTTTTATAGCCCCTATTACTGGCGCTGTCATCGCAAAACATTTGTATTTTTCTTTGATACCCGTGTTTTATGCTGATTCTCGTTATGTGTGTTTTTTACAAAGTTTTTTTTAATTACTTTATCGTTTAACACCAGTATTTTGAGTGTTTTTTCAGTGAGTTTGTTTGTTTGTTTGTTTGTTTGTTTATGACGCTTTCACGCCTAAACCGCTGAATCGATTAGGATGCATTTCGGATTAGATATAGATGGGACCCTGGAGTTGGTTATAGGCTACTTAGAATTTTAGTTTTTTAATTACTTTTTTAATTATTAATTAAAAACCGTTTTTACGTTGCCATGCTTGGCGAGTTTCGCCCGTATCATATGATTCATGTTTTGAGCTAACAGGAATGCTATTACTTCAATAAAGAAGCACGTGCATCTGAAAAACATTAAATAATACGGAAATTATGCCAGTTTTATGCCAAATATATCTATCTCTAATAATAAAAATGAATATTCTTCAGACAAATCTACAGAAAACAGAGCTTTGAAAATTTGAGCATGCCTGGACCCATGACTTCGGTAAAGTGTACCTGAGACTCGGACATTTTAATTACTTTTCTAACTAATAATTAAAAACCGTTTTATCGCCCGCACAAAATGATTTATGCTTTTGAAATAAAGCAGAAATTCTATTTGCAAAATCACATGCATTTGAAAAACATAAATAAGTATGGAAATTATGTTGATTTTACGCCAAATTAAAAAGCATAAATACAGAAAAGTGTACTTACGTATTATCCCGGCGGTCCGCCAAGACGAGCGATTTTTTGCCGAGATAAATGCCGGGCACATGAAATTATTAATGGTTTTGAATACGATTGGCAACAGTTTGGCAACTCATTTGACGAAAAAACAGTTTGGCGGGAATGACCGCCGGGATAATAGGTAAGTACCAAGAAAAGTCGAGATGTGTTTCTTAAAGTTCGTAAATTTCCAAATCCTACAAATAATATAAATGTGTACGTTTATGTGTTTGGATGTTTTTGACTGAATCACATAAAAATGGTTGGAAAAATTTGTAATGAAGATAGCTCATGCCCTGGATTAACATACAGGTAACCTTTCAAGCATATAGCATAAATAATTCTTTTACAAAGACACTCAAAATAATGCTAATGCATTGCGCTCTATGGAAATTTTTTAGCAACTAAACCGATTTTAAAACTTTCTTCACTGATTGAAAGTCCTAGGCCTATATGGTCCTAGGCCTATAGGGTCCTCGGCCTATATGGGGAATTCCTGTGTGTGAAATTTTCTAAGGGATCCTAGCCCGTATTTTCGCGAGTTTTTGGAAAAAAACACGGAAAACTGCGAGCGGCTAGGTCGACAGGCGCGACCGGAGTTTGAACCTGGCACCTCCCACCTTCCAGTTTTGAGAGTAGAACCTCTTAGACACTGGGGGGACCCTGAGCGTTATAGACTACCTTTTATGCATATATCACAAATAGTTCTTTTACAGGGATACTAATAAGAATTACATTACGCTCTATGTGTATCTCAGTAAGTACTGAACCGATTCCAAAACTTTGTTCACTGATAGTAAGCTGCACTATTCTTGAGTATTATAGGCTAAAATTCATGCACGTAGCGCAAATAGTTCCTTTACAGGAACACTCAAAATAATTCTAATACATTACGCTCGCTTGGTATCTCTTTAACTACAGAACCGATTCTAAAACTTTTTCGCTAATAGAAAGCTGCACTATTCCTGATTAACATAGGCTAAAATTCATGCATATAGCATAAACATTTCTTTTACAAGAACACTCAAAACAGTTCGCAAATACTGTCAAAACTGTCTCTATTCGCCAAATGCCTGAAAAAAATCTAAATTTAGTAATTCTGCATACTCTCTTATTTTAAATGAAGTATACTACCATGCATTATACTTCATTTAAAATAAGTAAAAAGCAAATAATATTTAAATGCAGTTTCTTTAGTCGCAAACATATGTGTTATTCACACATACTTCGTTTCTCTGGGGACCTAATTCTAAAGCCGACGCAGACGAAGTCGCGGGTAGCCGCTAGTATATATATATATTCTAAAAGAGCTTTAGAATAAGAGTAAAAAACACTGTGTTAACCATTTCATGGGCGAGTTTATGTGCAGAGAGTCGAAAGTATTTCGAAATTTTCTGGCCCATTTTTTTAGGAATAACGTCTACATTTTTCTTCTACTTCAATATCCATCGTTAAAATTAAAGAAACAAGTGTTGCACAAACATAAATTTTGAAGGAGAGTAAATTAATTATTCACAAATCGAAGTCGGAAAACTAACTGCTGCTTGCACAAGCAATTAATATTCAAAATTATATAACTAAAAGCGATTATTCTTGTGTTCTTTTTTCAAATAACTTTGTCAGCTTTCTTTAAAAATACGAATCAAAGGAAAGTTTATAAAGTAAATCTAATTTAGAATGTATATGTATGGAAAAAAATATTTATCTTATTACTGAACAAAAAATAGAAAATTCTCTGATGATAATTAATTTTTGTAGTCAACAGACCGTAGGTGGTAAGTATGTATTCTTACCATGACCTTAGAAAGGGTTAAGATAGGACGTGTTTTAGGCTCGCATAAACAATCGAAGAATTGCAGACAGAACATGGGCTTTTCCATGTCTGAAAGTCAAGGTGTCAGCCCGAGCCCGAAAGCCGGAGGCCGGGCCCGAACCGGGCTCGGGCTCGTGATAAATTTCTCCTTTATTGAACATACTCCTTGAAACAGATTTTAAAAAGTGATTCATGAGGAAAATAAAAGTACAGTCAACTCCGGTTATAGTGAACCTCTGGGGACCAACAAATTTCGTCCACTATATCCGAAGTTCACTAAAACCCAAGTGTCTTCATGATGGATAGAGATACTGTGTGTGAATCGAGACTAATGGTTTGCGATCACTATATCCGATGATTCACTATATCCGGGTTCACTATAATCAGAGTTGGCTGTACTTATAAAAAAAATATCGGCACTGGCGCCTAGAAGGTGCGTTAAGCTCTTTGGATATTTCAGAACGGCGGCTTATATTCATTAGTTAGTCATGAGATCCGACATTATTTGATAAACGTATGGATAAATAAAGAATTAGAAAGTGCATTGAGAGTGCAACTTTATTTGTCTTTAATTTGCACAAACGGCAAAATTCATTGTATTCTATCAATGAAGTAATTGGATTTTTTTTTAAAAAATCTTTAACTGAAATTTCGGGCTCGGGCTCCGACTTAAATTATATTGCTCGGGTTCGGGCGGGCTCGGATTAAAAGCCCTCGGGCTCTGGCTTCAAGAAATGAGCCCGAACTCATCTCTAGTGCCTTGCACGGAAACAGAAATGGTTTGTTTAATCAACAATAATTTTGTTAAATCAACAAAATTATCCGGTTGAAATATCCGGTTAAACTGTGACTTAAAAAAGATATGGATTTTAAAAATATGGAAACCGCTTTAAAATTTAAGATACAAAAATATTTTCGAAATACATAAAGAAAATTTATAATTCGGTACTTTCCAGCTTAGCCTATATTCAAGATTTTTTCATCGAGCCTATACATAAATTGACATTTTTACAGACGAAGATTTTTTACATCCTTCGATATTTTGCGGCCCGTTACATTGTCGAAAGCGACATAAAAATACGACATAATTTTACAAATATTTAAATACTATTATTTCACAACAGCTTTAATTTATTGTTACAGTATTTCGTAAGCTGTAAAATATGCATCACATGTATTTTTCTATAAATAGGTTATAATCATAAAAATTTCAACATAGGGTTACCAGGCGAAATACAAAGATGAGAGATAAAATGACATAGTCAATGAATATCGTTTTAATATGGCAATAATGAAACTAAAAAATAGGGGATTCAGGGGGGGGGGTCTCCCCCCTCACGAGGCTGGAACAGCCGAGTTTATATTTATATAATATCAATTCTATTGCTAAAAAGTACTTTTTAACAGAACGTTATGCATGATTTAGTTCTGATGAGTAATTTTTTTCTTTCTGAAAACGATGTTCGGATTTGTCATCTTATTTGGTAAGTGAATACAAAGGAGGAGTTTATACGGTACAAATCCGCCCATAAAAATCTATTCATCATTTGTAACTATTTGCCAAACTTATCAACTTATAAAGAGCAGTTTTTGTTCAGAAAAAGCAGAGCCTATTCTTAAGCTGAAAATTATTTACAGTACAACAAATTATGTGATTCTAGTGGTGGTGGGGTAGGTTGTGGTCACTGGTCAAACACATAAATATAAACTTTTTTTTCTTGGAATCCATTATTTGAAGGTTCATTTTTCAACATTTTTTTTTTATCTTTTTACGTGAATACACGTCTCTTTGTTTAATCTCGAATGTTTATTTCTGATAACAACAAAGTATTATATTGGGCGTTTATTTTGTGTTTGAGGGCGGAACCTTTACCGCACAGCGCTCGATAATTTAAAAACAAACAAGCAAACAAAAAAGAAAACTAGCAATTCGTAATATAGTTAAAACACCACCGTCAATTTTTTAAAAATTCAGATAGTACTGTCATTTGCTTTAATAAAAATTTAAAAAAATAACTCATTTTTCTTTGAAATTTTAGCAGGTAGGAATTTTAGCAACAGTACTACCAACTGTATGGTGTTAACAATGTAAGAGCACTTCCAGCAAAAGGAACAGGTCCACATTAAAGTCGTATGCAGATTGTACGGTTCTACAGAATTTATGTACGATGTAAATTTTAAATAAAAGTCTATTATACCGAAGAAAGGGATTAAAACTTATTTTAGCTATTACATTTGTTGATTACGATTGACTTAACGTAAAGTAATAGACCACATTTCGGAGCAGATGAGGCGGAGTCTCATATCCCCGGTAGATAGTAAGTGGGAATCGAAATTGTCACTTCTTGGAAATTATCACTGTCGGATTACAGGTAAGTACAGTTGTAAAAAAAGAGAAAAAATTAAGAAAAAGGGAGGAGTGAGAGGAAAAAAAAAGAGAAGGGAAAGGAAGCATCCTAGCTTCCTAACAGCCCCACGGACGTACGCCGTAGAGAAATAAATAAGAAGAGCTTTTTTTTAATGTTTAGTACGAGAAAAAATTATCGATAATGAAATGCATTTTCTTTTACCGATCTGCCGCACCTACTTAAAAAAAAAAAAAAAAGAAATCTGATGTGGACAACACATGACTTCCTTGCACGTCTATTAAATCAAAAATTATTTTCGGCGCACTTCATCTAAACTTATTTTGTTTGAAAGAGATAAAATACCAATAACAATAAGGTTTAGCGATTTCTAGCCAAATATTTCGATATCGCCAGCTGAGTTCAATTTGAAAGATTTTCTTCTGACGCTTTATTTGGCGATATTTCACCAAAAGCCGACAAACTTGAGATAGACTGACTGATTGATAGATTGACTGACTATCGCCAAATTTGGCGATATTTTGGGCATGGACCAAACAATGACTGTCTACAGTTGTATCATATTGAAGATGTCCATAGAGAAGTATTGAAATTCTTTTCGGTGGTCCTGTAAATAAACTCTCCAGTAGATTGGATCCAAAAATCGAGATGCACAACTAGAAGTTACAGCAATCTTATATATGAAATTTCAACATTCTACGACCAATAGTTTTTAGATTTGAGAGTTAAATACATACAAACGTACACCAAAAGTCGACTTTTCGCATAGTTCTTGAGGGAGGCACGTGACCGTGGTCGGACCATTACCTAACTTATATGGTAGGACGGTATTGTGCTTGAAATAGATGAATGCCCCTAAAATTGCCATTGACCGTAATGTATTGGAAATCTTTTGAGTGTTAATGTAGCTGAACTATAAATGATAAAGACACTTCTTTTAATGAAGAAATTCATTTTGTAACTCTTAACAGCATTTATCACTTCTGAGTCGTTTGAAATAGCCCAATACCTCTAAAATACGCTTTAATGAATTTCGGTCGTAATGTATTTCGAATCTTTTGGGCGGTCCTGTAGATAAACTATCAAGTCGAATGGAACCGAAAGGGGAGGTGCACAAGTAGATGTTACAACAATCCTAAATATAAAGTTTCGACATTCTATATCTAATAGTTTTTGAGATA
This sequence comes from Cheiracanthium punctorium, assembly GCA_038373885.1. Lineage (NCBI taxonomy): Eukaryota > Metazoa > Arthropoda > Arachnida > Araneae > Cheiracanthiidae > Cheiracanthium > Cheiracanthium punctorium. The sequence goes on from JAWZYV010012923.1 coordinate 83,811, forward strand.
TGCGAGTTTAATGAATTTCGGCCCATTCAGCGTAATGTATTTCGAATCTTTTGGGCGGCACTGTAGATAAACTATGCAGTCGAATGAAACCGAAAAGGGGGGGGGGCTGCACAAGTAGATGTTACAACAATCATAAATATAAAGTTTCGACATTCTACGCCTAATAGTTTTTGAGATATGGAGTTTAATGAATTTCGGCCCATAGAGCGTAATGTATTTCGAATCTTTTGGGCGGTCCATCCAGTCGATTGAGACCAAAAGAGGAGGTGCACAACTAGATCATAGAACAATCCTAAATATCAAATCTCAACATTCTACGACCAATAGTTTTTGAGATATGCGAGTTACATACATACGTACGTACGTACAGACGGCATGGAAAAACTGGCCAAAATAGACACGCCACTGGTCAAAATGAGGTGCAGACTCGTTTATATGATCGAGTATGCTAGCTTACGATGAGATGCATCGAAAAAATTTTAAAAGTAAATTTAGAGGTAGTCATATCGTTTTTTTTTTTTCATCGAAATTTAGCCCCAGATATTTTTCGGGATCACATTACTTCCTTATACTCTGTACAAGGAAGTAAGAAAAAAAAATCTGATGTGTCCAACACATGACTTCCTTGCACGTCCATTAGATCAAAGTTATTTTCGACGCACTTCCTCTAAATTTATTTGTTTGAAAGAGATAAAATATCAATAATAGTAAGGTTTAGCGATTTCTAGCCAAATATTTCGATATCGCCAAGCTGAGTTCAATTTGAAAGATTTCCTTCTGACACTTTATTTGGCAATATTTCACCAAAAGCCGACAAACTTGAGATAGTCTGCGAGATTTTGGGGATAGCCAAAGTAGTCATTGACCACAGACTTTCAATGAATTGAATGCATCTATACACCTCAATGTATTCAAAGTCATTTGGCTCACCATGTAAATAAATTCCCAGTCGATTGCTGTCAAAAAAGATATTGAAAACAGTTAGATATTACAATAGTTCTAAATACAAAGTTAAAAAATCTACGGGTTAAAGTTTTAGAGTTATACAAAATAGGAAATAATTTTTGGCGCCAAATTTGGCGATATTTCGGCGAAACTCGTCAATGTCGACGACATTTCGCGAGATTTTAAGCATAAACCAAACAATGACAGATTATCGCCAAATTTGGCGATATTTCGCCAAAACTCGCCAAGAACGATGACAAATGGCGATACTTTGGGCATGGACGAAATGACTGACTATCGCCAAATTTGGCGATATTTCGCCAAAACTCGCCAAGGTCGAGGACAGACGGCGAGATTTTGGGCATGTACCAAACAATGACTGTCTACAGTTGTATTATAATGAAGATGTCCATAGACATTAAGGTACTGAAATTCTTTTCGGTGGTCCTGTAAATAAACTCTCCAGTAGATTGGAACCAAAAATCGAGATGCACAACTAGATGTTACAACATTCTTATATATGAAATTTCATAATAGTTTTTGAGATTTGAGAGTTAAATATGCACACACGTACACCAAAAGTCGCCAAGCTTGGCGACTTTTGGCATAGTTCTTGAGGGAGGCACGTGACCGTGGTCGGACCATTACCTAACTTATGTGGTAGGACGGTATTGTGCTTGAAATGGATGAATGCCCCTAAAATTGCTATTGACCGTAATGTATTGGAAATCTTTTGGGTGTTCCTGTAGCAGAACTATAAATGATAAAGACACTTTTATTAATGGAGAAATTCATTTTCTAACTCTTTACAGCATATATCACTTCTGAGTCGTTTGAAATAGCCCAATACCTCTAAAAAACGCTTTGATGAATTTCGGCCCATAGAGCGTAATGTATTACGAATCTTTTGGGCGGTCCTGTAGATAAACTATTCAGTCGAATGGAACCGAAAGGGGAGGTGCACAACTAGATGTTACAACAATCCTAAATATAAAGTTTCAACATTTAACGCCTAACAGTTTTTGAGATATGCGAGTTTAATGAATTTCGGCCTATTGAGTTTAATGTATTTCGAATGTTTTGGGCAGTCCTGTAGATAAACTATCCAGTCGAATGGAACCAAAAGGGGAGGTGCACAACTAGATGTTACAACTATCCAAAATATGAAGTTTCGACATTCTACGCCTAATAGCTTTTGAGTTAGGCGAGTTTAATGAATTTCGGCCCATAGAGCGTAATGTATTTCGAATTTTTGGGCGGTCCTGTACATAAACTATCCATTCGATTGCCACCAAAAGGGGAGGTGCACAACTAGATCATAGAACAATCCTAAATATCAAATCTCAACATTCTACGACCAATAGTTTTTGAGATATGCGAGTTACATACATACGTACGTACGTACGTACGTACAGACGGCATGGAAAAACTGGCCACAGTAGACTCGCCACTGGTCAAAATGAGTTGCAGACGCGTTCATATGATCGTGCATGCTAGCCTACGATGAGATGCATCGAAAAAAATTTTAAAATTCAATTTAGAGGTAGTCAAAATCGGTTTTTATGTCGAAATTTGGCCCCCAAAATTTTTCGGGATCACATTACTTCCTTATACTACGTACAAGGAAGTAAAAATCTGATGTGTCCAACACATGACTTCCTTGCACGTCCATTAGATCAAAAATATTTTCGACGCACTTCCTCTAAACTTATTTGTTTGAAAGAGATAAAATATCAATAATAGTAAGGTTTAGCGATTTCTAGACAAATATTTCGATATCGCCAAGCTGAGTTCAATTTGAAATATTTCCTTCTGACACTTTATTTGGCGATATTTCACCAAAAGCCGACAAACTTGAGATAGTCTGCGAGATTTTGGGGATAGCCAAAGTAGTCATTGACCACAGACTTTCAATGAATTGAATGCATCCATACACCTCAATGTATTTAAAGTCATTTGGCTCACCCTGTAAATAAATTCTCAGTCGATTGCTGTCAAAAAAGATATGGAAAACAGTTAGATATTACAATAGTTCTAAATACAAAAGTTCAAAAATCAACGGGTTAAAGTTTTAGTGTTATACAAAATACGAAATAATTTTTGGCGCCAAATTTGGCGATATTTCGGCGAAACTCGTCAATGTCGACGAAATTTGGCGAGATTTTAAGCATGAACCAAACAATGACAGATTATCGCCAAATTTGGCGATATTTCGCCAAAACTCGCCAAGAACGATGACAAATGGCGATACTTTGGGCATGGACCAAATGATTGACTATCGCCAAATTTGGCGATATTTCGCCAAAACTCGCCAAGGTCGAGGACAGACGGCGAGTTTTTGGGCATATACCAAACAGTGACTGTCTACAGTTGTATTATATTGAAGATGTCCATAGAGAAGTATTGAAATTCTTTTCGGTGGTCCTGTAAATAAACTCTCCAGTAGATTGGATCCAAAAATCGAGATGCACAACTAGAAGTTACAGCAATCTTATATATGAAATTTCAACATTCTACGACCAATAGTTTTTAGATTTGAGAGTTAAATACATACAAACGTACACCAAAAGTCGACTTTTCGCATAGTTCTTGAGGGAGGCACGTGACCGTGGTCGGACCATTACCTAACTTATATGGTAGGACGGTATTGTGCTTGAAATAGATGAATGCCCCTAAAATTGCCATTGACCGTAATGTATTGGAAATCTTTTGAGTGTTAATGTAGCTGAACTATAAATGATAAAGACACTTCTTTTAATGAAGAAATTCATTTTGTAACTCTTAACAGCATTTATCACTTCTGAGTCGTTTGAAATAGCCCAATACCTCTAAAATACGCTTTAATGAATTTCGGTCGTAATGTATTTCGAATCTTTTGGGCGGTCCTGTAGATAAACTATCAAGTCGAATGGAATCGAAAGGGGAGGTGCACAAATAGATGTTACAACAATCCTAAATATAAAGTTTCGACATTCTATATCTAATAATTTTTGAGATATGCGAGTTTAATGAATTTCGGCCCATTCAGCGTAATGTATTTCGAATCTTTTGGGCGGCACTGTAGATAAACTATGCAGTCGAATGGAACCGAAAAGGGGGGGCTGCACAAGTAGATGTTACAACTACCCAAAATATGAAGTTTCGACATTCTACGCCTAATAGCTTTCGAGTTAGGCGAGTTTAATGAATTTCGGCCCATAGAGCGTAATGTATTTCGAATCTTTTGGGCGGTCCATCCAGTCGATTGAGACCAAAAGAGGAGGGGCACAACTAGATCATAGAACAATCATAAATATCAAATCTCAACATTCTACGACCAATAGTTTTTGAGATATGCGAGTTACATACATACGTACGTACGTACGTACAGACGGCATGGAAAAACTGGCCACAATAGACACGCCACTGGTCAAAATGAGTTGCAGACTCGTTTATATGATCGAGTATGCTAGCTTACGATAGGATGCATCGAAAAATTTTTTAAAAGTAAATTTAGAGGTAGTCATATCGTTTTTTTTTTCCATCGAAATTTAGCCCCAGATATTTTTCGGGATCACATTACTTCCTTATACTCTGTACAAGGAAGTAAGAAAAAAAAAAATATTGTTACAAAGTAAAGAAGTGGTACTGTTTGTGTAATCACAAAATTTTGGCAATGAGATTTTGACAGAAAATTTGATTTTGACCATTTCGAAACTTAATTTGACAACAGTATGCGTGACTTCTCAAGAAAGATTAGTATTTGCATACGTACCACGGACTTGGATATCGGACGATCACCGCCGTTTTCTAAAAGAGCTAAACGAAATTTTCTTGTACGATGCCACTATACGTTTATGTTGTGCGCATGCGTGCCTTAGTAGTAAATTGCATTATGATTCGTCGCTAGAGTGCGCTTATGTAGTTCATTATTAAAAGAGTTCGGTTATTTTCCTTTGAGAGGTTGATGCTATTTCGCCCTTCTGACGCTGGTTAATGATCGTCCAATGTCCAAAACCATGGTACAGTGGCGTAGGTAGGAGGTAAACAACTGTTCCCCCTTAGACTTTAATTCGCTGTTTGGCGAGTTCGCATAAATGGTCAACCTTTCAGTTCTCGTCAGGTCTGCTCTTTCGAACCTTCATATCGAACCCCCTGTTTCAGAAGTCCTGGGACTCCTATCGCTTCTCAAAGATGCCACTAAAACAGCGGTTCTCAACCTTTTAACGTCGCCCCCCCCAACAAAGGCTAACTTACGGTGGCGCCCCCCCTTCACATTTTTTAGCATACATTCAGTTTTTTAATCTTTAACAATGAACATTTAGTCGAATTTTCTACAAAATAATGTTATCAGTAAAGTTTGAATGAACATTTTAAGCGAAAATGGACATATTTTTGAGTAAAAATGAGAATAAATAAGATGATTTTTTTACAAACATGCATCACTACTTGCTCTTTGGTTTTTCTCGCCCCCTCCCTCCTGCAAATGCTCTGCGCCCCCCTTGGGGGTCGCGCCCCACAGGTTGAGAAACGCTGCACTAAGATGTCCGTTTTACGGAACATCCTTAACAAATCAAAAACTTTGAGTGATGGTATGCTAATATCCTCGACAAATTGAGTCTTTACGAAATAACGTGAATCGAAGAGAGAATTTTAAGGTTTAATACATTTAAATTTGCAGTACCAGATTGTATGGTAGTCAGACTTGACTGAGGCTTAGACTGAGTTATTTTTCACCCCTTCATAAAAAGGAGGTAACGCTGCCCGCTTACTGTGCTTCCATAACAATATAATCAATGCTTTTGGGGCTCAGTAATGTCCAGGGGCGGTCCTAAGTTACGTGGCGACCACTGCAAACGTAAAAAAGGTGCCCCCTTTTACACTTTTTTCATGCTTTAGAGTCCAAAAAGTTGCCCTTTTGAAGACGGCCCACCAATGTGATGCTTACCGTATCGGGCCACGGTAATAGGGAGTTTTTGCATAGCGTATTTTCCTCCGTTAACGGTACCGCTATCCGCTAAACTGGTTTTTGACCGTACTGCGCATGCTCACGTATACCGGGCGGCAGCATAACATTAACGTAACCCGCTATTTCTCCAAGGTTAGCGTACCCGCTAACCGGTACACGCTATCGAAAACAAGATGGCCGGCAAACAAGTGTGATTTAACATTCTTAATAAAATATGAATAAATATAGCCGGCAAAGGAACGAAATTTACTATAAAAGTTAACTTATTAGTGCGATAGGAGTTTTTAGCTCGAAATCTTGAAGATTCGTCGATCTTTAAATTCTTGCATCGTTCATTTGGTATTGCCATCTAGTGTCGGGAAAATAAATTGTTTTCCAAAGGATTTTTTTTTTTCCATTTTGCATTGGTTTAAGAAAATTTCGTTTAAATTTTAAACAAAATGAATTTATAGAATAATAAATCCTCAGAAAATAGTTATAATAAAATTGAAGCAAAATTTTTAATTTAAAGCAAAAAATCTATTTAGACGAATGTTTTTTCTTTTGATTATTTGAATAACTTTATTAAAATACTGTTAAATTTTTAACGAAATTAGTTTAAAAAAATAAAAATCCAGGTTTTTATAATTTTTTTATTAAAATTACGAGTTTGTAAACAAACCCTGATTTAAAAAAAAATTTTTGAAGACGAATTAAAAATTCAGGTTTGTGAAGGTGTGTTCGCAGTGGGTTTAATTTATTTATAAATATTTTGTAGGTTCTAGTTCTAATTGCTGTTCAAACAAATGCTCCATGTTAGTGGTTTGTACTGCATTTGAAAAAAATGGGGATTTTAATTATTTTAAAAACTAATTTCGTGAAAAATTCAACCGTATTTACCTAACTGTCCAAATACACAAAAAATTTAAAAAGAAAAAAATACGTGCAAAAATAAACAAATAAGAAATTTGTATTTTAATTTTTCATTTGCTTAAAATAAAAAATTATGCTTTAATTTGTTTGAAACTATTTTCTGAGGATTTCATTGATTCTATAAATTCATTTTGCTTAACATTTTATACCATAATTTCTAAAAGTAATGAAAGCTTTTCGAGGGAAAAAAAATCGCATAAAAAATTTATTTTCTTGCCACTAGATGGCAATACTGAAAGAAAAGAAGAATATAATCTGATAAATGCTTAGGGAGCTAAAACGTTATGCAAAAACTCTCTTTTTGTTAGTACTTCAGATACCGTAAACTTTATACGGGCGCATGCGCTGTACTGTCCTATGACGTTTAACGTTAGCGTTACGGTGAGTGAAACCGCTATGCAAAAACTCCCTATGTCAAGTGCCCGGCATAGTGGAGGTTAGGGGAAGAGACAACTTATTTCTCCTTTGACCTTGAACATGAGAATGTGAGCACTAACCCAATAAAACTCTTTGAGTTTTGTAAAAATGAGATTTTTAACTAAGCCTTTATTACTTCACAATACAGAGCATCCGGTTGTTTGGGACACATTGGACAAAATCAGTTCGGCCTAATTAAGCGGCTTCCACAACAGTTAGAAGTTTAAATAAAGAAGTAGATAGGGTATGGTATATTTCACAGTGGAATTGCTGCAAGTATGTTTTTGAGTACTACACAAAATTGACAGTAAGCATATCGTATATTAACCCTACAAGCAACAATTCCCAGTTTCTGCTCGGCCAACCACCGGCATTCATCGCAACTCATCGCTCACCGAAATTCGGTACTCGGCCCAGACACGGAATTCCATCTAAAAACGATGATTGTTATGTGTGCGGCAGACACTGATCTGTCCGGTACCCATAAAACGATGCTCGGAACGATATCCGGCCTGAGTTATCGGGCCATATGCCTAAATTTGATCAAAATACACTGAACTGAAAAGAAAATTTGGCCCGCATAACGGCCGAGCGGCATTCAGCCGATGAAAATTGGCGCATGCGCTCTGTTCATGCAACAGTCGAGCGATGGCAACATCCGAGTATCTACCGGCAGGCGCCATGTTTGTTTTCATAAGAATAGGAGACGAAAAAAACTGAAGAAGTTTTTTGGTGGTGATTAGTCTATATTGGTACGTATAATTATCATTTGGGTTACAAATTTTTGACATTTTTAATATAGTATTAGTCTAATATAAGTAAAGTTCAAATCAATGTAGTTATTTTTTTCTCTCTTGATACTGTTGCATAACACTACTTTTTATTAGTATCTATTTCCTATCTTTACACGGCGTACAGTATGTAATTACACTAGTTCATACAGTTAATTGTTTTTTAGTTTTAAAATACACGGGCAAATTCTTCATTGAATCTAATAAAAAAATCATACTTCCGACCAAAACAAGCTTATTTGGTACTTATGTATTTAACAGTCAGTCAGCCAAAAAGAGCGATTTCGTGTGCGTGTGGAATACGTCGCATTCATTGTTACAGTGTAGTACATTGCAATCCTTTGGCGAAAAAACTTGTTGGCGTGAATTATCGATGGTAAAATAAGTACCGATTATTTGCATCCGTTGACCATAAAAAAAAAGAAAAAAAATCCAAACGATGCGATTACTCGCCAAGATAGTTTCCAAAGGCATAAAGCGCAGATTTGACTATAGTATGTTAACGTATAGTATAGTTACGCATATAGTACGACTTTATACGTAAATAGATGGAGTACACGACGCACCTACATGCATGCATATGCATATGCGCCGCGAAGTAAAAGTGTATTTCTTCTATACTGTATTGCTTCTGCACTGCATTATCATATAAGAAAAATGCGATTACAAATACATTTTAAAGATAAAAGAAATCTGTAAAACACTTGTGAATGTTATCATTCGAATTGCATCGTAGGGACGGAAAGGGTTAAATGTATGTCAACATCACATAAGAACTTATCAAAAAGTGATACTCACCCTGGTGTTTGGCCAACCTCACGCATAAAGTGAACGGGCCAGTTCCTAAATCCGTGTCCAAACCGATGAAAACTCATCGGTTAGACTACTTCGGACGTTTCCACGTCCGAGGGGACATGAACTGCGTGTATCCGAGCAGTTTCACAGTGGACGGCCCGATTCCTTCTCATCGGCTCAAGGCTACGTGGCCGGTGAAGGCCCGAGCAAAATTGCTAGTGGGGAATAAATAGTGAAAGCAGTCTCGATAATTGGCTTTTTATTAACCAAATATACATATTATATACCAGTAGTGACCCTTTTCCCCAAAATCGGCACTATTTTTCAATTTTATATACGAAGAAGATTATCCAATATAATTTACATCATTTTTTAATATCAACTACGCTGTAATAAAATCAGGACATCTCTGTAGCGATGAAAATAAACTGTCATCCTTGCTTTTTTGCATGAAAAATCTTCCCAATGTATTAATACATTACGCATTATCATATAAGAAAAATTTTTTAGGAATTCACATTTACGGATACTTCTTTTTATCACTTCAATGTTTCCTAGTACTGCTGTGAAATATCACTGAACGCACCGGACATATTCACTGGGACCAACAATGAGAGACTTACATAAAAAAAAAAAAATCTGCAAATTGAAGTTAAAGATCAGCTAAAGAATTACTTTTAATGTGTGACAGAAGGAGTATGAAAATGGAAGCAAATAAAACATAACCCCCCACCTCCGAAAAAAAAAAAAAAAAAAAGATAAGTCTGCAGGTTAAAGGTCAGCTGATGAATCACGAACGGATTAATCTAATTTTGCGGGTGGGGCGGCTAGTTGGACGATTTACATATACATCCATTTTATGGAAGTAAAATAAATTTATACATATTGATTACTTTTTTTCTCGGGAGGGATGGTAGCCCCCTCCCCTTTAATTCGTTCTTGTGATGAATTGCTCTTACAGTGTGAGTGAAAGAACGTAAAAATGGAAGAAAATAAAACATGACAACCCCTTCCACCCCCCACAAAAAGACAGTTTATGATTTGTTTAAAATTTTCAAAATAATTTCTTTTCCGTAAAAAAGTGTGTAACTTTTCTGTCAATTGGCCCGAATAAGTGGTCTTTTCCCAATCAACCGAATAAAAATGCCGCTATTTTATTGAATTATATTTGTTTCTGGACGCCTGTCACAAATAAACGGCTGCCCACATGAAACGTTTAGTCGTTGTACCATATCTGCTTTATTCAAAAAGACGATACTACAGTAAAATTTATTAAATAATAATAATATATTAGTTAAATAAATATATATATATGTTGCATCAATCAGAGAAACACGTTGTCTGGAAAATTTTGACTAACTAAAGGCGTTGAAATGACAAATTACAAATATTTTAAGGACTGCATATTTTTTCACATTAGAATACGCTGATACATCCTTGATTGAAAGGTGCTATTAGAATATCATTTACCTATACTTGCAATTAAGCGAAGTTATCTTTACTACCTGAAGTTACTTGCGTACTAAAAAAAAACCGATTTACCTCCACGTAGCGTGTTTATTATGTGATTAAACTTGATGGCTAATGCGAGAAAGTATGTCTTATCCAATATTTTAAGAATATCGTGATGATCTTCGGCATGCAAAACTCCACTTTCGTGGGATTAATGAACTTGTACGTGTAATTATAGCTTCTGTTCTTTATAACGTAGTTTCAGAGCGTAAAACGTAAAACGAAGTTTTGTGCAAATAATAGTCGATTTGGTTTGAGGAATATTTGTTTTATATTAATAACTTGACTAAGCATTCTGCGATTATCCCTTAAACTGTGATTCATAGAAACAGAGTTTCAATTAGAAAAGTTAATCATGTAAAGAGTAGCTTTCAGATATGGAAGTGTTTTTTTACAAGGGGACGTACACAAATTGAAATAAAAAAAAATATATTTCATACGGTCCCTATTTTCCTACTTGTTACATTATGGAAGATATTGCTATTCTTTGCCTAAGAAAATAAATAAAGAAAACCCCACATCTCTGATAATAATCCCAGACAGCACATAAGCTTAAATCAAGCTTCCCATTTCTTTGAATTTGACGTATTAATACAAGCTTGACAGTTCAATTCATTTTAAGCTTGGAGAAAGCTTGGAGAAGTCATTTGAACTGTCAAGCTTGAATACGACTTGATGACTGCTTGATTTGGAAAGCCACATCCACATAACAAATAATTTATCATCAGTCATAAATGTTCTTAACCATAGAATTAAAAAAAGATTCTATATTTCCAAATATGGAAATTCTTTAAAATAAGATACAATTATACTAGGAAATTGAATTCTAAATCAGTCGTTTGTCTCGCTTCCCAACATGAGTGTCGCGATATTGAAAGTTTTTAAAACGTGTGCTGCTTTTAAGTTTATATTATGATTATTTCCCTATTTGTAGAGTCTATAAATCACACATAACATTATTTTAATTTTGATTCATCCCATGGAAAAATAAAAGAAACAGATCGGTATGAGGCACTGATCGATCTCGCCAGAAAACGGCGTGACAGCCACCCAACTCTTAGGTCCCGAGTTCGATCCCAGCCGCGGACGCTTGATGGTAACAGATTAAATTAACTTGAAATTTCTGCATAGAGGGTAAAATGCGTGGAAAAATAAAATATGTGTGGCGAGTTCGCCGACGGACGCCCCGTGTAGTTAAGAAATTTTTTTTTAGGAATTTTTGTTAAGCTTGCTATGTCAAGCTTAATGCAAGCTGGGCAAGTGTAAACTGGAACACTTGATTCAAGCTTGCATTAAGGTTACACGCTTGAAATTTTCAAGATTAATTCAAGTTTATTGACTTGATAAATCAAGCTAGCTGCAAGTTTGATGCAAATTTGCTGTGCTGTCTGGGATAGTGCAGTAGTTTTCGGCATATCTAAACTTAAAAATGATGACTTATACCATATTACCTGTTCTCTTGGTGTCTGTTTTGTGGCGATATTTTTTTTTTTTTCTTCGGACAATCTATGAGTTGATAAAAGATAAGCAATGATCACTTTGTTGGAAAAAGGCAATTACATGCATGTCGTGTAATTAACGGGTTTTGTTCTACCTAAATGGATTTGTACTGAATTATGAAATTATCGATAATTTATCTTTTATCCACTAAGTCATCCACTATGTATGTCACACTTCTAAAGAATGGGTTACAAAGTGAAGCAAAGAATGACAGAGAAAATGGTGTGTGAGATAACTTTTACTAGAAACTGCCAAACATACATTACAAGACTAACTCTAGCTGAAACATGATTTTACGAAGTCTGTTGTAGCTGTCGAATAATTTAAATACTAATACAAATTGTTGTCAGCATAAAATCAATTGTTTTCTCACTTATGAGACGTACCTTTAGTATTTAGAGACAAATGCAGACATTCTCAGTTTGAGATAACTCTGACTGTTCCACTACGAAATATGTGCTTTTTTCTGTTTTTGTTTTTTTAACTTTAATTTCATAGACACAGGGCAGTATGTTTTCAAATAGAAATGATAAAAAAGGAGGGACCTAGTAAAAATGAATTTTGCATTTCAATATGCATACAGTCCCTTGTGAGAAAATTGCCATCACTAAAAGCTATTCTTCATCTGGCCAGATTTTGTAATTGAAAGCATGCTTTGATCGTCCACGATTTAAGAGATAATTGCTGTGACGTTTATTTTGAATCGCCCTGTGTACTACCAGAGCTATATTTACCCGATGTTCGGGTAATATAACAAGTATTAATAGCCCCAACCATAGGCGACCATACCCAAGGGCAGGGATAGGCCCTTAGTTCTTATATTCTCGTTATGATTTACGGCCTAACTATGTAATTTAAAAATTATCATTATTTTTTTTTTTAACTTGGACAGTGTATTGATTAACCTAAGATGCTCAAAATTCGAATTTTTGTATGTGAATTGCTTCAGTCGATCATGCATACAGAAGTTGAATTATTTCTGCAAAGAAGTTTTTTTCAGATTTAAAGTAACACACACACACATATATATATATATAATATATAATATATAATAGCTAACTTACGTATATATATATATATATATATATATATATATATATATAATTTTTTTGGAAGAATTCTTGGCGGGTGACTGAAATGGGACAACACGATAGAAAACAAACATTTATTGACAAAAAGATATGTACAGTGATGATTTCTTTTTCATCGCAACGATATGATTATATTTATTTAAATGCCTTTTTTCTAAATGCACAATTAATTTCGTGTGAATGTTTAAAACAAAAAAATAACAACACATCCTGTCATATACATACACATTTTTACAAATAATCCATAAATAATTTACTTGATTAACTGAAAAACATTCATATGCGAAGAGCCTTGTTACCTGGATCATAAAAATTATTTTATTTTTCACTCATTCCATTGGCTGTAAATACTTTCAAATAAATATAAAAATGTTAATATTTTCAGTAACTAATTTTTAAATAGCATATTTATATATTGCAATATCTACACTAGGAATGAATGATAACATAAAAAAAAGTTTTAGATGCTTCTAATCTTATGAACTGACAATAATTTAATAACACTTAATTTTTGTAATTAAAAAAGTCTCACTGAAAAATGAAAGCATATTAAGCAATTTAGTAAGTAAATTACAAATTACTGAGTATAATGTAGCATGAATAAAAATATAATGGAAGTCCGGAAAATGCTGTCAGATTTAGTGATTAACATGCATAATGATTTACTAAGAAAAGAAGAGATTTAAAAAGCAAAAGTTTTTGAGATATTTCGTTCAACATGAAAGAAAGAAAGATATTTTTGAATTCTTATCATACTTAACTACTAGTTTGAGAAACAACAAAATTTAAATTTTAAGCCAATAACAATTTTTTGTTACAAATGAAGACTTACAAGTTCAATTAATATTTCAACACCTAAGGAATTTATTTATTTATTTGTTTATTTATTTGCACTGTAGTTTTGCAAATTTTAGAACAGAAACTTTCTTAGGTGATAAATTTTATAAGCTATAAAAAGCTTAAAACGTTTATACACAAAATGAATAAAAAACTGTAATAAAAATGCTTGTTCTAAAGAAAGCAAAAGTGCAAATATTTAAAGATAAATAATTACTTACTAAATGCAAACATTATAAGAGAAAATCTAACATTTAAAATAAAATTTGTGTGCATCTGCAAACTATAGATTCTCAGAAGTGACGAATTTGAATGCTGTAATATGAGTCTTATAGCAAGCGCTCATATATCATTGTAAATGTCAATAAGCAAAATTTTGATCTCTAACAAACACATGATTTAAAACAGTCATGAAATTTTTGTATTTAATTTTGTTTATAAGTTAAAAATCACATAATTTTTCTTCTATAAAGAATGTTCAAAATAGCTACTCATACTCACTCTTTTAATTTAACCACTCATACGAAGCGCAGCGATAACTAATCATATTTCTAATAACCGCATACATTTTCATTGTTTAGCACGTGATACATCACAGAGCAGAAATTCTGTGTTACATTAATTGGTCGATATTATAAGTAAAAGATGTTATATGTGTTCACAAATTAAAGAAATGTATGAATGGTTCAACAGAGTTATAAAAAAAGTAACAGCTCCTATATAATTGCTATAGGTCCCCATCCGCTATTACAGGATCTTAACAAAGCCAACTCGATAACGGATATCTCTCTGTATGAGACATTTGTTTATGTCACTGAAACGTCATTTTTGTAGTAGTTGATGCGTTTAAACGATGGGGGTCCCTTGAATGGGTTACCTAAAGCTGGTAAAAGGGGTAACTCTAAAAAACATTTCCAAAATTTCTCTGTACAGCTACGGAAAATCGAGAGGCTTGCTGGTGTCGACGCAAACGTAGTTGCTGTTCAGCGATGAGGCAGTTATGATCGCACCAGCAATTTAAAAGTTTAGCTTCTGAAAATTGGGATCTTCAATTTATGTGTATGATTCATGTTTTATGAAAACTCATTTAAATACTGAGCATTTTTTAAGGGTCCTGCGAAAATAGCAAATCGCCAATCTTGCACTGTAAAAACGAGGTACTTAGAAATAAGCAAAATGTACTCATGCCTGAGTACTTTGTTATCTTAGAATAGCTCTGAGTACTTTACTTTTAAATTTAAGCAACGCGTGTACTCATTTTTTTCAAATTGTATTTATATTTAAGCACATCATGTACTCATTTTTTCAAATTGTATTTATATTTAATCATGTCGTACTCATTTATGAAACTAATGTACTTAAAAAGTACAAGTACATTAAAATACTCATTTTTAAGTAGATTTCTTTTAACAGTGTGGTTATCTCAAGTTTCAAGCTATTCCCTGCTAACTATAAGCATAAAATCGACGAAATTATTTTGTTAGTGTTTTAGCGTAAGGGATTATTAAGTTAGCATTTAATGCGAAGCATTAAACTCGCGAAAAAATAATACTCTATTGAACACTGGGTGTGCTCCTTCTGCAGCTGAAAATCCACAAAAAAAAACGATAAAAATCAGTGAACGGGTAAATTTTGAGAAGTTTGAAGCAGGTTTCAGATTTGGAGACTTATTTCTGGCTCCACATTTGGCAATATATCTTCAAAGAGGAGGTACACGAGACTGATATCGGACCATTAGCCAATTATATATTACTATATGGGTTACAAAATATCGTCCAATGTGCAGAAAAGCCAACGTTGTTGCATGTTTCAGTGCCGTTGAATTTTCAATACAAATTGAACACACAGAATTTCAGCTCCTCATTGCTTGGATACATTTTAATCACAAGCGAGATAATTTTTTTAAGGTGATATCCACATATAAAAGACGAAACTACAAAGTCCTATTGTATCTTACGAGGGAAAATCTACTTCACTCATACATACACAGTTACTGATATTTTGTATCAGTTTATTTCACATCTGTGCATCTACCGACATTTTGCAAAATGTGCCTTTTTATCAGTAAAAAATTTCAAATACTCAGTTGAAATTTGAAAAAAAAAATTGCAAAGATTTATTAAATGTTAAAATAATTAGCTGAAAAATCGTTTAAATTTATGAAAAGGCACATTGTTAATGTTCGCAAGGTAAAGAAAAAAATCAAAGACAAAAAATAATAATTTTGGGAGTCATAAATGGCGTAATGATTTCTTTGGAGACTTCGCAGCATCGTTTCGACAGGCAGATATTACCTTAATAGCGCTAAGCGATGATAAATGTAAATAAACTTGTTCAACAACAAATAGCATCGGTAAATGACCAGAATTTACAGAAAAACATACAGCTCATTTGCTGCAACAACATCTTTATTCAAAAAATCATGCTTTTTCAGGAAACGCAATCGAAGTTCCATGAAAATGAAGAAGTCCATGGCAGCCAATAGGACACGACGGCCAACCGGTGGGTCAGTTTTAAAAGCTGAAGAATGATACTTCACTAGTTGGTAGTTCACATCACTACAGTAGTCCATACAGTATTAACTCAAAAATCACGATTTTTGAGTTATGACGTTGTTGCAGCAAATGAGCGATGCAGCGCTAAACAAAAGTCACCAGTATTCACCGAGTGCAGCAGCGACAACTCATTTCAGCGTATGACATACAGGTAACTAAATCAAACCAAAGTCAACTGAATGCAAAGCAGGATTTCCAGATCCCGTTTAGACACGAAAATAAAATATTTTTCTCGAGTGTTTCTCCCTTCCAGAAGACGACACAGCCTCCTTTAGATATGGCCTGATAGCCACGTGATATAAACATTCCACGCCAAACACCGACCCTTAATACAGGAACACATGGTCCCCGTATATCACCTGCGCCGCTTCTTCCTCTGGGTTGTCGAACATGTCGTCCCCTTCCGAAACGAACTCGTCCTCGTCATCCTCGTCGTCGTCGTCGTCATGACGAGTCAGAGGCTCGCTGTCCTGCTCCTTGTGATCGTCTTCCTCATCGTCGTCGTCGTCGTCCTTGTCGTCTTCGTCGATGGTGAACTCGTACGGATGTCCGTCCTTCTCGTCCTCTTCCGACGATTCGAGCGAGTTGTCGGATCCTCCGTCAGATACGCGGGGGTAAGAACTGCGTCCTGTATGCCTCACCTACATTGAGACAAAGAGAATATTAAGAAAAAATGGAACAGTTAGTTAACCCTTTAACGCGCAGTGTTCCCGCTCTGGGATCACCAAACTATGACGTTTTGACTGTTGCCAGTCACGAAGAATAGATTGGATTTTTATAAAAATAGTTGCGGGTGACATAGCTCAACGAGAATCCTTTACTTTTTATAGCACGTCATTTCCCGTAAAAAAATTGTCACGGTTATTTTTAACAGCACTGGCATCTTCTGAAAAATGGAAGAATGCGAGGAACAGCTGGATAGATTGCCCAATGCTGAAAAAAGGGCAGCCGTTGCCATTGCTCGACTTAACTACCAGCAAGAGGGCGGACGATCGAAACGTTCATCGCGTGCCACAGATCGAGAGACCCTTTTTGTGCGCGGGCACAGCAAGCTGCAGTCAAAAAAGGGTCAATAGATCTGTGCCACGCGATGAACGTTTCGATCGTCCACCATCTTGCTGGTAGTTAAGTCGAGCGATGGCAACGGCTGCCCTTTTTTCAGCAATGGGAAAGGGCTGCGCCTCAAAGGGTCAAAATGAAGGTGTCATTTGCTGGCCACTCTGTACATTAATGTGTACAAATAGTCAAACTAAAATTACAAATACTTTCCATCTTTGCCGGAAAATGCTAAAAATTAGAGTCAAAATTCCCATTTCACTACAAATGAATTCCTATAACAGCGCGCGAAATATTTTCCCTTTCCACAAGAAACAGATCTTGGTACACCGGATTTCCCTTACAACTCAACTCAACTGCATTTTATGGAAATATAAATGAAAAAAAAAAAAAAAAAAAAAAAAAAAAGAATCAAACTGAATCAAAATTCTCATCAGCCGGAATGGAATCCCGAGTGAATCAAGTTCGAAAGAAAAACGTCTCAGCCGTGTGCACAAAGCAAATTTTAAAAAAAAAATTTCATCACAAGTGTTATGCCGTCATGATATTTCAATTTATAGAATTAGAGACACGAACGTACTTTTAGAATTCTGAGTCTGGTGAACCGTGAAATAATAGCGCATAGCAAAATTATTATTTTTATAAAGAACTAGCTGAAGTACCCGTTCTTCGCACGGGAATGAATGGACTTTTTGATATTACGATTTGTGGGGATTACAATTTATTGTAATAAAGAGATAATAGCAAAATGGATATCGCTTTATATTGTGTTCAATAACCATGCATACCGAATTTCAAGGCAATCGTTTGTACGGTGCAGAAGGCCATGCGGCGTAGCGCAATCTAGTGGAGAGTTTTAGCAAAACGGATACGGCGGAAATATTCTTCGCATTCAGATATCGATGAATACGAAATTTCAGGACGATCGGCTGGACAGCCCTGACGACGCGACATCTAGTGGCAAATTATATAAGAAAATGGATAGCGCCAAACTCTTCCCCGTGTTCAAATATCTATGTATACCTATTTTCATAGCGATCAGTTGCACAGTCAAGAAGTGATACACTGCAGCGCGATCTAGTGGTTAATTAAAGTAATGATTTGCTACAGTGCCGTCAAGTGGCGAGTTATAGCAAAATGGATAACGCCAAAATATTCTCATTGTTCAAATAGCTATGTATACTGATTTTCATAGCGACCGTTTGAATGGTCAAGAATTTGGCCTGCTGCAGCGTCATCTAGTGGCGAGTTAAAATAATAATGCATTGCAGTGCCATCTAGTGGTGAGTAACATCAAAAGGAACACAGTTAGAATATATTCTTCGTGCTGAAATGTGTAAGTATAAGAAATTTTATGCCGATCAGTCGAACGGTATAGAAGTTGATGTGTTGCAGCGCCATTTAGCGGCAAGTTACAGCAAAATGGATACTGAAAAATATTCTCCGTGTTCTAATATCCGCGTGTACCAAATTTCATCGAAATCGGTTGGACGATATTCGCATAGTAAACGGCTAAACGGAATAGAATTCGACGTTCTGCTGCGCCACCTAGTGGCAAGTTAGAGGAAAACGGATAGCATAAAAAGCTTCTCAATGATAAAAGACTTAGGTGAACCAAATTTCATAGTGCAACGGTGCTGGAGTTTTTCAACCTCATACACACATACCAACATTCATTTTTATCTATAACCAGTATCATTATATATCCCAGTCTCAAATAAAATCCAGTTTCAAATCTAAGCCTCGCCAAAGTGCCAACATACGCCATTTTGCAAGAGTTTTTTCAGGAAATCATTCGAAGCATTGACTTAGCAGCAATCAATATTGGAAATGGTTCGGCCGCCAAAAAGTAAAGCACACATTTATTTGAAAAGGGGAATCCCTTAATACAACCGAATTTTTTTAAATTATCAACTATAACGTGTTTTATTCATCGTTACTCCGATGTACTAAATGAGAAGATTTCAATTTTCTGAAATTTGGCGGAATTCCCCCAACTTAAATCAATGTACTCAATTGGCGAGAATTCTGAAGATAGATCGCTTGAAATCCCTTAATAACTGCATTATTTCTTCACGGATCATTAAAATTTAACGCTGTATTCTAATAAAACCTTTGCACTTGCTTTCAAAAATCTATTTCCTTAAGCTCTCAATAAATTGCGCCAAGCCGAAAACTGTGCAAACCGCTAGAACTCACTTTCTCAAAATCAGCATTTGAGCCATTTTATTTTTTCGCCAAACTAAAAAAAAATTACATATTAGCCTCGGAAATCTTCAATTCTTATTGTTTTGCGTATAAAACATTTCATTCCTGCACCGATTTCCCATGCACACGATATTATAATAAAAAATTAATAATCTTACAAATATAAACTAACAATAAATAAATCATTATTATTCTTTTATTTTTACTTTGAGAATTTAAAACATCTTATTCGGCAAAATCGCCACACATGGCAGCCACGATCCTTATTTCTCACTTTTTTCACTACAGGGGTTACAATTACGGAAAGGTTTTTGCATGGAGAACATAAAAAATCTCTTAAATTCCGGGAACGGGTGGACTTTCAAAGTTTTAAAGTGGACTATGATTTATTCTATATTATTTTACATATCTGTGCAAAATTTCAGGCTGATAGGTCCATTTTTGTGGATTTGTATACAACTCAAATCAACAAACAAACAAACAGAATTTCATTTTTATTTATAAGATTCTTTGTGATTTCTCGTGTGAACAATAGTTGGTTTAAGATTTATTTTAATACTCGAACGCAATGCAGAAAATAGTATTGTATATGTATTGAGTTTCGTTGCAAACCTACAAGAGGGATATTTGCCTATTAGAGGGGTGGGTGCCATGAGTGGAGGACTTTTAGGAGGTTCTAATGTGCATTCACATTTAATCTGAAGAAAACCGCCCGAAACTCTAGGACGGTAGACCGACAGCCGCGTGGTAGGGTAGAAACCTGGACCTTCACACTTTAGCAATCACACTTGGATTTTGAAAAATTTTGACGACAGCTGGCTGTGCATGCACAGCCAGCTGTCGTCAAAAAAGGGTCTCTTGATCTGTGGCACGCGATGAACGTTTCGATCGTCCGCCATCTTGCTGGTAGTTAATTCGAGCGATGGCAACGCCTGCCCTTTTTTCAGCATCGGGCAATCTATCCAGCTGTTCTCGCGTTCTTCCATCTTTCGGCAGATGCCAGTGCTGTTAAAAAGAATCGTGAACATTTTTTTTTACGGGAAATGACGTGCTAAAAAGTAAAGGATTCTCGTGGAGCTATGTCACCCGCAGCTATTTTTATAGAAATCAAATCTCTTCTTCGTGACTTGCAACAGTCAAAACGTCAGAGTTTGGCGTTCCCGGAACGGACACACTGCGCGTTAAAGGGTTAATAATTAAGAGTAATCTAACTAAAACACAATTTAATAATTAAAAATTGTCCCAATTTTTTGACATTTTGGGGACAAATCGAAAAAACGCAGAAATTGGGGACTGTCTTCAAAAATAGGGTGACGTTTGGTCACCTTATTTTCGATGGAGTAATTTTGGCCGACTCCTTTTTTTCGGCCGCCTGTGTGCGGTGTACGTCTTGCACCAACCAGAACCGGCCTCACCTTGATTGGCCCAGACTGGTCATCGTCGTCGTCTTCCAGGACCAGCCGCGTGTCCTTCGGAGGCACAAACAGGAACTCCGAGTCGTTCCTACTCCCTTCGTCCTCCTCTGCGTCCTGGTGCTGCTGATCGTCCTCGTCCTCGTCCTCCTGATCGTCATCGCCTCCGAACTCCACCATCACGTTGCTGCCGTGGTTGTAGTC
Source organism: Cheiracanthium punctorium (assembly GCA_038373885.1). NCBI lineage: Eukaryota > Metazoa > Arthropoda > Arachnida > Araneae > Cheiracanthiidae > Cheiracanthium > Cheiracanthium punctorium. Next base: position 104,994 of record JAWZYV010012923.1, read on the forward strand.
GTCGTCCTCGTACTCGCTGAACTCCTTCTTTTGAGGAGCCGAAGACGGGGAAACGACAGCCTGGCTGAACCACCCGTCCCCTGGAACACAGAAAGAAGAGCGATAAATTCATGCCAAAAGCATCGATTATAGAACACTTTTCAACACAATTTTCTTCACCGTACTTACATAGAGTGACAAATAACTAATGAGACAATAAGAAGGCGAGCATAATTTTGAGCAAAGAATTGGGGACATATCGGACATATCCCCAATTCTGAAACAAAAATTGAGGGCATTTTACAAATTCAGTGCTTTCCTCAAATGAGCTTCTATTTATTCAATGAAGGCATAATTAACATTCATAAAATAAATGTACTTTGTTGATTAAAAAAAAAAAAAACCTGAGAAGAAATAACTATTATGATTCCAATTTTGTCCCGAATTACTGCTTTACATTTTGGGGACAAATTGAAGAAAATATTAAAATTGGGGACGTTACATTGAAACAATAGCTTCGAAATTTAAGTTCTTAAATTTAAGAACGAAATTTAGCATGTTAAATTTCGTTGTTACAGGGTTACAAATAATCCCTTTACATTTCCATTCAATGTTTACATCCATCATACTAGTTGTTGAAAGAACGCTGTAAATCCCGAATGTGTACCTCTTTCAGTCTGTTGATCACAGCACAGTGGATGCCCTCAATGTCACTAAAACGTTCCCCTTATAAAGCACACTTAATTTTAGCGAATAGAAGAAAGGCTGTAGGTGCCGAACCAGGCGATTAAGGTAAGTGTCTGTGTTCACAATATCTGTTTTGGTGCTAAAAAATGCTGCATGGATGCGCTGTTGCGTTGTAAACAATTCCATAAGTCCCTTGGCCAACGGACTTAAAGAGGTACACCCTCCAAAAAAGCATTCGAGCAAGAGATAAATTTCCTACGTTGGTTTCGTATATTAAAAATTCTTTATCATAGAATATGAATTGGGCTATGTATAAATATGACTTTCCATATTTATGTCAAGTTGTGCGTTTTTCAAAAATTCCATTATTATTCGCAAATCTAAAATAGGAAATTTATCTCTTGCTCGAATACTTTTTTTTGGAGAGTGGTACCCAATAGAGCTTTTTTACCTACGTTATTATAACAACGTCACACCTTAACAACACCTAGCAACCTATTTTTTCGGTCAATCGTTTGTTCATTTCAGAACGGTCATTGGCTAAAATCGTGGCTTTATATCCTTAAATATCCGAGTTGACCTCAAAACAATTTCAGTGACGTCATGGGAAAATACTCTATAAAGGCTTCCAGTTTCTTTCAACAACTTGTATAATCGATGTAAACGTTGTGTGGGGGGTGGATTATTTTGAGCCCGTGTAATTGCGAAATTTACGTAAAGTACTTTGGATGTTTTACTAGAAATCTTATTACTCAAGTGGCGCTCTTATTACTCTGTGTATAAATATAACTGCATAATGAAAATTCAGAAAACAATCTCGATCACTACCGTTAGACAGCAATCTGTTGTACGCTGACGGCTGATCTGTAGTTTTTAAATTTTATTTAAGGTAAAATTACTTGTTTGATTTAAAGAAATGGCAAACGTTTACATCTTATTCCAAAGAGTCTCTGGAGACTTGACTTTTTAGTTCCAAATTTAGTGGTACATTTTTACTATCCATCCAACTCTGTTATACGTATATTTCGAATATAACCCCTAAAAGCTACGTCACAATGCCTGTACTTTTGTGAGACCCTATAAAGGACACGCTTATCCTTTTCGATGGTGAGAAATCTGTAATAAACGTCAATTATAACAGTTCAGTTACATTGAAGTGACCAATTGTCAAAACACAAAAAACCGACCATGCGTACCCTGTTGTGAAATTAAACGAAAAAACATTTCAGACGGATGCTAGTTATAGCGCATGTTTTTCAGAAATTACAACTTAAAACCTGTTACATTTATTCTTTTGTTCTAGATAAAAAGGGGCTTATTAAATAAAAAGTTGACGGCTATGTATGGCTCAAACCTTTCTGCTCGTGTAGATGGTAAAACATATTTTGAAGAAGAGTGGAACTTTAGCACAACCCAAAAGGATAGTTTTGATACCTTTTATGTGTAGGCTTTTTTAACAAGTTTTTAATTAATTTCACAAATTTTCTGGTTAACTGAACTCGTTAGGTTATTACGTCATGGCGCCATATAAAATCAGCTGTTCAGATAAAAAATGTTTTGTCCAGTGCTGCCATCTATAATGTATTCTGAGAATTCCAAATAACATATTTTTAACACCACTTTAAGCAGCCTTCTTTCAATGACATCAGAGAAGAATTAAAGATAAATCAGCTGAGTGGATACTTTCGACTTTATCCTACTAATATTATAAATGTCAATGTTTGTTTGTATATTTGTAACTCTTTCACGCTGAAACGGTTTGACGGATTTGGATGAAATTTGGAATAAAGACAGTTAATGTCCTGCATTAACAAATAGGCTACTTTTTATAGCGCGAAAAAAAAAAACACGGTTCCTATAATGTACAAAAAAATATCTTATATAAAAAATGAATATAATTGAGTTTTTATTTTACAAAGCCGTCAATAGATGGCACAAATTTATAGAAACGCAACTTTTAATAATTAAAACATCAGATTTTCGGGACTTGCATCGAGAAGTTAAAAGGTAAGCTTTTTTGATTAGGCATTTTACGCATGAGTTTTCAGATAGTGGAAAAGTTTGGGAAAGTAAGGAGTTGCAAATAGGTATTTCATGTATGAGTTTACGAGGAATTTTGTTTAAATATTCTTTTTTTATTATCAATGATATTGTGTTTGAAAACAAGATGGATGCCTTTTATTGATGGAAATCGTAGTTTGTTGTGAATTTAAGTTTTCTGAATACGCCTTCTACGATAGGATATATTTGTGGAATGACTTTTTAAGATGGTAAGGGATATCGATTGGGAGAATTTTAATTTTAAGATTTAGGGAGTTTCGCGTTGACCAGAGATTGCTGACATTTTTCGTTTGTATTGGTGTTATAAAAATACTTTTGTAGCGGAAAAAAAGTGATAATTTTAAAATCAACGAAAAAAAAGGGAAGCTACAGAAAATGAAATGCATTTACGTTTTTATGTCCTCTTGGATAATAATATCGTTGTAACTGTAGATGAAAGGGTAATATGTTTTTTGGAGACTTTGTTTGTGTCTGGAAATAAGATGTCTGCCATTCTGAAACTCGAGAGTTGCGTCAGGAGTTCGAAAGGTAAACCTTTTACAAAACACGGCACTTAGCGAAGGTTTGGCGAAAAACAAAAGGCGCCAAGAACGGCGGGTGGGCGATACTAAAGCTGTTCCAACACTTTTGTGCGTATTTAAAATCTGAAAGTGTTTCAGATTTTCTACCCCCCCCCCCCCTTTCTGTTTTTTGATAACGGCCAATATATCCAGAAGTTCTTCAGAATTAATATAGGACGAAAATAATTTATACCTTTTTGTAGGTTTTTATCATTAAACCATCTTATTTTTGTAACCAGGGGCGACCCGACACGGTAAGCAAGGTATGCATCCCATCGGGGCGCCGGCTTCGAAGGGCCGTCATTTCGAACTCAAAAACTGAGTAGGCATAAAAGGGGACGTCTTTTTTTACGTTAGCAGGGGGCACCACTTACCCTAGGGCCGCCCATGTATAAAACTATCTTAATTTTAAATTCCATTCAGAATCTGAGATATTTCAATGCCAAGGAAACCGGTGAGAAACAGGATTCTCTCCGAACAAAATTTACTAGCAATTCTGTAAAAGTTATTCACGTAAGTAGTATGATTTGCAAAGAGATAAGATCTGTTAATTTAGAACGTACCAGTGTTCTGGAAATCGAAATTGTACTAAAACCCAACAACAATGAAAGAAGTTTTATGTCAAAATACTTTATCATTCACAGAGAGAGTGAATAGAATTTTTACAAGTGACACTGCAGAACACACCCGTTATCTAAAATTTACGATATTTTTACGTGCTCATTAACAGAACAGCAACAACCAAAAAAAAAAAAAAAAAGTTTCAAAACACAATTCCTTTCACAACTATTAATATTCTTCGTAAAAATCCTTGTTATACTCTAATAGTCACGTATTAACAAGAAAAAAGAAAAAAATAAAGAAAGGAATTTCTGCAAATTTCTCCAAATAAAGGAAAAAGAATTTTTATTCCTTCTTTTGTCTGGCTCAACTTATTCGTCGAAGAATTTAATCCCTGTGCTCACAATTCCTTATCACAGGCGGGTAAAAGAAAATGGTGGTGTGCGTGTGTGCGTGGATATCTAGCTATCCCTCCTTTATGAGAGTTATTTCCCATAAAAGCTATGCAAACAGCGGAATGGGTACACAACGGAATAGAAGAGGAGGGGAACTGTTCTCTTATTCCATAATCGATAAGTCCCCTATTCTTGCGCAGACGGTTTTAAAAAGTAATCTCCGAAAGTTATGGATAGTCGTGACTAGTATTCCAGAGTTATCAAGTTCGCGTTTTATAGAACTAAACACTGCTAAAAGGTTACGAGTAATGAAGAGGTATGGATGATTCCATTGACTTTCAAGTTAAAATTTGCTTTACATATTTTTGTTCTACTCACAACTCTGACTTAGACTCTATTTATAAGCACTGTTTACTCCGGGTTTTGCTGTCGCCCTGTTTCTGCGGACCGATTTGCGTCGACACGTTTTCCTTACATTTTTCAATAGGGCTGTCAGATACCGGGAGGGGGGGAGGGAATGTTGAAAGCTTTGCAATTTCTGTTGATTTATCGCCTAGTTTGGCGCCATAAAAAAGTCCCCAAAATTGAACCTAGCTTGGTGATATCTTCCATATTTAGCGAGACACTGGAAAACGCTACAGTTTATTACAAACGAGAAGTATAGTAAGAATATGCCTGGCGAAGATTGTTAAACAGTTTTAGTAGGCAATTTTAATACAGATTTCAATTCTAGGTAAGTTTTTTATGGAACAAGGAAGACAAACACGGATCACTCATGGATTATGATACATTTTACAAACAATATTTATAAAGGTGAAGTATATTTAGAATATGCCTGCCGAAGACTGTTAAACGGCTTTAGTATGCGATTTTAATATGAATGTCTATTTTAAAAGGTGCTCTATGGAACAAGAGATACAAACACGGAGCATTCTTGGATTATGATGTACATTCCAAACAGTTTTTATATAGGTGAAGTATGGTTAGAATATGCTTGGCGAAGATTGTAGAAGAGTTTCAGTAAGTGATTTTACTGTAGATTTCGATTCCAAAGAACAATTTTATGAGAACAAAGAAGAAAAATTGGGAACACTTATTAGGTCTTCTGTATATTATTTTTTTTTTCAGACCCAAAATCCAGTTTGTGTATTGGCTTCTGCTGCTGCTGAAGAAGATCGAAATTCTTTCAACCAAACACATATAGAGTTTGATAAGTACTCTTTATTTGTGTTACAATAAAAAAAAGTTTAATTATTTTATCTTTTAAAAACCAATTTCTTTTGAGTGTTTTTTGTTAATATCCTACTATACCGGGTGATTCAAATTAGATGTTAAGGCGATTATATTTTAAACTATAAGTGATCCAATTAGACATACACACAGACACAAAACATACTTCCAATTAGAAAAGTTCGTCAAATTAAGAGTAGTTTTCAGATATGGCCTTTTTACTTCCCGAACATGTACCATGTAAGGAAAGTATTGTAATCATGAAAAAATTAGACTTCGAGATTTTGGTGTATTTAGACGTTTTGAGGTCTTCTGAATTCATTTATGCTATATTTATGAGATGTATGTGTGTGTGTGTGTGTGTGTATGCGAGTGAACACGATAGCTCCTAAACGGGGCATTCGATTGAGCTCAAATTGGGTATATATGTTATAAACCACCCTCGAGAGACCGGTATTGATTTTGGTGTGTATAGGACTTATAGTTTTTCAAGATTTCTTTTACATTAGGGCCTATGGGATGAAATTCTTGAAAGTGCACTAGCGTTTAAACGGTACATTCGATTGAGCTCAAATTGGTATGTTACATGTATACATGTTATAAACCACCCTCGCAAGTCCGGTATTGATTTTGATGTATATAGGACGTATAGTTTTTCTACAAGGCTACGACAAAGATTTCTTTTACATTATGGCCTATGGGGGCAATTCTTGAAGGTGCGCTAGCGTTTAAACTGTTTAAACTGTCGATTGAGCTTCAGTTTATATGTTTGAATTATTCATGGATTAAAATTCATTATGATGCTTGGTAATGATCTTAATCGTAAGTGTTCGGAAAGTCGAGTGGAGTCACTCCAGATTTTTTTACTAGGTGTTGTACGCATATTAAAATACGAAATTTAATTTTTATAGGGTCCCTCCTTTCCTACCCTTTATATTTAGAAGAATGTTGCTCTTTGCCCAAGAAAATTAATAAAACAAATCCCGTGTCTCTCAGTATAGTTAGCAAAAAATTTATTTTTAAAAATGACGATTTACACCTCTTTACCTGCTGTGTTGGCGTCGGTTTTCAAGTGAAAAAATCTTGATTTTGGGGGACCAACTATGAGTTGAAAAGAGTTAAATAACGATCCCATTGTTGGGAAAAGCAATTAAATTCGTTCAAATGTGGAAAATTAACAGGTAAAGTTTTACCTACAATGATCGGTCTACTTTATGAAATTAGCGATAATTTACTCTTTTAGGGGGATCATCCACTAATGACATAACGCTAAAAGAGAGGGAATTTTAAATTGTTAAAGAAAATGATAAAATAGTGGTGTGGGGTACTATGGTGTGGTAATATTCACTAGAAATTACCAAACATGCTTTACAGGAAAATTCTAGTTAAATTAGGTTTTGAGCAGTCAACTGTGTTTATCGAGCAAGGGCGGATTGAAGGGGGGGCGGAGGGGGAGACCGCCCCCCCTAAAAAAGAGAAATTAATGTAAAAGATCCTATTTTGCTTCCATAAATTGGATGTATATGTTAATCTTCTAACTAACCGCCCCCACCGACAGACTAACTCCCCCCCCCCCCGACAAACTTGCATTAACCCGCCACTGTTATCGAGTGACTATTAACATAAATAACGTCAGTTGAAAAGTAATTCCTTTTTTCTCATTTTGGAGACACGGGATTTGTTTTATTAATTTTCTTAGGCAAAGAGCAGCATTCTCGTAAATATAAAGGGTAGGAAAGGAGAGACCGTATAAAATTAAATTTTGTATTTTAATATGTATACAACTCCTAGTAAGGGGCATTAGACATATTATCGTCAAATGTTTTTTTTTTTTTCTAGCGCGCGTTGTAACTGCCTACACAACGGGCTTTGACTTCTAGTTTCCAAAAAGAACAGCCCTAAGTCTGCGTAGCTCAATATCGAACCTTCCCTCAAAGCAAGCATTAGGGTATTTCATTTTTTTACTGTCATTTACTCGTAAAAGCGTTTGCGGTGGATGAACAGATGTGCGTATGGCTGGTTAAAACGATACCTACATTCCAGATGGATATCCCCTTATCGATATATGTCGTAAAGGATTCTCTCTGCCAGGTTGTCATGACTCACATTTTTATGAAGTACGAGGCGTATTCGGAAAGTAAGTTCCGTTTTGAAAAAAAAAATAATAAAAAGATTTTTTTCAAGCCAATTTTATTTTATTCATGAAAGAGCATACCTTGAACTATTTTTCTACATAGTTGCCGCCAATTTTTAAACACTTGTCGTTGCGGATTACCAGCTTTCCTATACCTTCTTCATAGAAACTTCCCACCAATAACGATATCCACGACTTCACAGGATTTTTCATTTCACCGTCGGATTCAAAGTGCGTGCCGCCTAGCTCGCGCGCTTCAGGTCCAGGAGCTTGTGGCAGTCGGACGGCTCCAAGTCTAGGCTGTACGGCGGGCGAACGAATTGCTCTCAACGAAAATGTCGAACCATCTTTTGAGTGTCACCAACAGTACGGGGCCGAGCATTATCGTGAGGCAACACAGTTCCTTTGTCGAGCTACGTTTTATTTTGAATTGTACGCCGTAGTCGTTGTTATCGTCATTGGCGGGAAGTTTCTATGAAGAAGGTATAGGAAAGCTGGTAACCCGCAACGACAAGTGTTTAAACATTGGCGAAAACTATGTAGAAAAATAGTTTCAGTTAGTCTGTGGTGGTACGAAGATCGCCTCCGCGCACACAACGCCCGACAATTGACGGCCGGTCAAAACGGGGTACCGTTTGGTCGAGTTGGATTGCGCCTCATTCCACCACCCAGAGTCCTTGGGTTCGAACCCAGCTGCCGCCACACGTCCTCCCTACATTGATGACCCGGACAACGAACACGCATTCTCCTTCTCGCCTACAGCGACAGATGGCGCCAGCACCACCGTTTTCCATCTCTCGCTCGGCTGTTTCAAATTCCACAACGAGTGGACGAGACCTCACAAGTCCGCAACGAGCGGCAGCAACCTTACAAGGTCCACAACGAGTGGCAGCGTTCCATAACGCTTGGAACATCGTCCATCAGCCTCCGACTGACTCTCTACGGGGGGCGAGGAGTAGTGTGGCGGCACGAAGATCGCCTCAGCGCACACAACACCCGGCAATTGAAGGCTGGTTCAAGCGGGGTACCCTTTTGGCGAGTTGGATTGCGCCTCATCTCATCCAGTCCTGGCTTCAAACCCAGCTGTCGCCTTACGCTCTCACTACAAGTCTATGCACAAAAATATAGAGTAACATGATCTTTCATGTAAATATAAAATTGGCTTGAAAAAATTATATTTTGGAACCAGGGGGCGTAGCCAAGGGGGGGTTTAGGGGGGTCGTAACCCCCCATGAGGACATATATACATATATATGAGTATACATATATATGAGTTGTAGTAGTCGTAACCCCCCCCCCCCCCCTCCATGAAAAATTTCTGGCTACGCCCCTGTTTGGAACTTACTTTCCGACTTTATCTTGTATTTTTAGGGAATGACTCGGCTTGATTCAATCATATAATTCCAATCTTTTCGCTTTCTTTTAAAACAGGATCACGTTCCTCCATAAGGTTCTAATAAAAAGGGTTAATAAGGTTAATTTAAAAAAAGTGCCGATTTAAATAAAAATTAGTGGTGATTTGGCGTCCCTTTGCTAGCGGTACTCGGGACATGATAGACCTCCCCCCTCACCCCTCACTACGCCACTGGACATGGCCCCTCCAAAAATGTGAAGCAACTATTAAAACATATCTATTTTAAAAACCATTTATATTAACACTAGTATTAAGAAGGTTTAATACACCAGATCGAACTCCCCCCTGCCCCCACCCCTCTACATGGGCGGCCAGGGGGGAGTCTCTACAGAGTGCGTGTGGTGGAGGGAACGCATTCTTGTAGTTCGCACCACTTCGAAAAGTACTTAGGAAAGTGAAATTTGTGTACTTGACCCGAAAGTATTAATGCTATAAGATCTAAACAGCGGAAATGCTGGTAAGATGGGCTGGGGAATGACGACCTGAAGGCGCAAAGAATATCGTTTTCAGTGTGTATCGACAAAAAATTTTTTTACTTCTGCTATACAGGTGAAGTTATCGATCTACGGGGGTAGGTAGACATCGCTCCATCCGGCGGAACAAGCTGTACATACATACATCAGTGCATCCACCCCACCGTAAATGCTTTTACAAGTAAACGACGGCGGGTAGACAAGGGAGTATCTTTAGTGCTGCTAGGCAGGCTATTTCTCGATTGAGTTACGGCGAGGCTTTTAGGGAAATGACAGTCTGAAACTGCCGACAGAGATGTACGAAAATAGGGAAAAACGCAATTAGCCCTGCCACTCAACAGCTTCGGAAACGCGCTCTGTGATGGCAATTTCAGGCATTTATATTTTACTAGCGGCGTGCCCGTTCTTCGTACGGTAGGAAACGAAAATTTTCCTATTCTTCCGCTTTAATTCTCAATCTAAAGAAACAAATTAGATATTTTAAACCAATGGTGCCTTTCTACTCTTTAATGATTCTTTAGAATTTATGCATTGCCATTAAAACAGCTCTCCATATATTATTAAGCATAATTCTTGTCAGATTGACGTATTTAGCACTGCTAAATATTTCACCTCGAAGTGGTGGAAAACATCCATTCTGTCCCAATTTAAATATTTACCTCCATGATTGTCTCGTGTAAAACATCAAACTGTACAACCTCGAGGAACTATTTAGAATCGCTCAAATTGCAAATAGGACGTTAAAATGTGCTGCAGAGTTTACAAATTTCACACAACTTTTAATTTATGACGTCACGTTCTGACCCCGAGTAGTTGAGTTTCTCGCAGTAGTTTTCAAACGGAGTAATATTGAACGTGAACCATACGACGTTGATAAACTGTCACTTGCAACAGAACTTATTAAAGTTAATTTGAGAGATGTTGGGTTTATTCATAGCTAATCCGTATTTTAAATATTTTCCGGAGATTTTGGCGGCATATACATATATACCGCCAAAATTCGTCCAAACTTGGCGACATTTTGCACGATTTTTGGGAATGCATACGACAACCTCATCAAACCGATAGCGAATACTATGTACTGTGTTAATTAGTATTTTCTACATTTAGGCGACATTCGAATTTCCCACGATTTTAAAAAACGCAAGTTTCCTTTCGTTATTACGGTGGCTGAAAAATCATAGTATTCAAAAATCGCAAAGAGTAGCTCGCACATTAGAGATGAGACGGGCTCAGCCAGAGCCCGAAAGCCCGATCCCGGGCCCGGGCACGAACCGGGCTCGGGTTCTGTAATTCCCAATTGCGTTCGGGCTCGGGCTCGTGAAAAATTTCTATTTTTTTGAACATACTCTTTGAAACAGATTTTTAAAAAGTGATTGATATGGAAAATAAAAGTACTTATAAAAAAAATAGCGGCACGGGTGCCTAGAAGGCGCGTGAAGCTCTTTGGGTATTTCAGAACGACGGCTTATATTGCTTAATTAGTCATGAGATCAGACATTATTTCATAAACAAAGAATTAGAAAGTGCATTCAAAATTTGCAACTACAATATATTTGTCTTTAATTTGCACAAACGGCAAAATTTATTGTATTCTATCAAAGAATTACTACTTTGAATTTTATTGAATTTTATTTATCTTTATCTGAAATTTCGGGCTCGGACGGGCTCGGGCTCCGACTTAAATAATATTTCTCAGGCTCGGGCGGGCTCGGATTAAAAGTCTTCAGGCTCGCGCGGGCTCGGGCTTCAAAAAATGAGCTCGAACTCATCTCTATCGCACATTAGACAAAATACTTTGGTAAATTGTAAATTTTTACGTCAAAGCCTTTTAACTAAGCCTGGGATACAGACTCTTATTTACCGTCATATAGAAACCAGTTTATTGACCGATTCTAGTTTTATTATTGGTTTAAAAACTGGAATCGTCAATAAACTGGTTTATAATGACGGTTAATAGAGGTCTGCATCCCAGCCCTAATTAGTTTTCTAACTCATTTTTAAAATGACGGCAAAATGACATCATTCTCAGTTGCGATATCTAACTTGAATTAGTGAATTTATAAGAAAAAAAAAACACGTAGTTTTACTTTTCTACATCATCTGATAAGATGGAAGTTTATTATTTCGCTCGTGGTGTAATTTTTTGTCAAAACTTGTTAACTTCCTTAGGATTTTTAATTCATTTTTACACTCGTGACATCAAAATGACGTCAATCTCACTTGAATTATTGAAAGTAATAAATAAATAAATCTAACTTTGTTAACTATGCTCACGAATGTGCTGAAATCGGACATTTGAGTAGATTTTTACCTTAAAATCGCGAAAAATCGTGTAAAAATATGGAACGGGTGGATTTTCAGAATAGGGACTATTCTATGTCGTTTTATGTGTATGTGCAAAATTTCAAGCCGATCGGTCGAACGGTGTGGGAGGAGTTCCCGGACGAACAAACAAACAAACAGTCAAACAAACTTTTACATTTATATAATAGATTCAAGGCAGACTGCGGCCATTAAAACTAATATTGTGTTTGAAATACTAAGCAAATGTAGTTATGTACAAGGTGATTCGCTACCAGATTGGCAAACTTGCAAGGGGAGTAGGGGGTACAGAGACGGTTCAGAATCCCATAGCAATGCGGGGTCGGAAACGTCGTCTTCATGTACCTGTTAATAATCACTTTGGAAGAAGTGTTGAATTGATAGTGAACTTTCCCCGACCACATGGTTTTTCAAAAACTAATTCCTGGGTTTCACCGATTGCACTTGATAAAAATTGTTATTTCAGAATTGTTTGTTGCATTGAATTTATGAAATTGTCAGAGGAAAGCCCATTGTTTATGAAACTTGGTTAAGAAATTATACGCACACTACAACACTTCCTCCAAAGGGTACCTGAAGACGCCGTTTCCGACCCCGTATTGCTATTTGATTCTGAACAGTCTCTGTGTCCCCGTACACCCCCTGCAAGTTTGTCAGTCTGGGAGGGAATCACCCTATATATGGTTTTCGTTTTTAACAATTTTTTTAAAACAAGGTTGAAAAGTGTTTATAATATCGGTTTTTCTGTCTGTCCGTCCGTGCTCTATATGCATGGATTACTACGAAATCTGCATTTGTTGTTCCTATGTATTTTACAATGAACCCTATTGAAAATGGTGTATGTAGCACCCATAGTTCTACAGGAGCACTCAAAACATTTCCAATACATAACGCTCTATAGGCAGTCATTTTTTCTAGTGAAATTTATAGACATTCGGCAATTTCGAATGAAATAAAATTAATATAGTTATTAAGGATTACGAGATAAAGCTCTCCATAGAACTAATGTCTAAATCATTAATAGTTCTTTTACGGGAGCATTCAAAATAATTCCAATACATAACGGTCTGTGGCAGTTGAGAGACATTAATCCATTTCAAGCACAATATAATAAGTATAAAAATGTTTATATCAGTTCTTCAGTTAACCCTTTGAGGCGCAACCCTTTCCCAATGCTGAAAAAAGGGCAGCTGTTGCCATCGCTCGACTTAACTACCAGCAAGATGGCGGACGATCGAAGCGTTCATCGCGTGCCACACGCGATGAACGCTTCGATCTTCCGCCATCTTGCTGGTAGTTAAGTCGAGCGATGGCAACGGCTGCCCTTTTTTCAGCATTGGGCAATCTATCCAGCTGTTCCTCGCATTCTTCCATTTTTCAGAAGATGTCAGTGCTGTTAAAAATAACCGTGACAATTTTTTTACGGGAAATGACGTTCTATAAAAAGTAAAGGATTCTCGTTGAGCTATGTCACTCGCAACTATTTTTATAGAAATCCAATCTATTCTTCGTGACTGGGAACAGTCAAAACGTCAGAGTTTGGTGTTCCCAGAGGGGGAACACTGCGCGTTAAAGGGTTAAACGGTGAAAAAAATTTAACTGTCACAATTAAAGCGCACAATTTAACTGACAACATTATTGGTAACAAATTAATATGCCAGCTTTTTTTTTCCCAGTACTTATATTTAACACTGTTGGAAAATTCTAGTAATTTTTATAAAACATTGTCTACAATCACTATCATTAGAGTGCTTGAGAGTCACTGCAAAATAGTATATTATTCATTGATTTCAGCTGTTACTGCAATATTCAGATGACACACTGGAAAGCCAGAGATGTTTAAGTGTCTAGTCCAGATGCCGTAACTCAAATTAAGTTTTACGTAGCAGCATGATTCATATCGGTGAACAGTCGAAATATTGCATCGATATAATCCAGGCTTGAATTCTCTGCTCGATATTCCGTGCATCGATCAGATGAAAACTTTCAGGCATTGGAGGAGAGAAGCATGTGATCAATTTGTCTGGCGCTCCGACTATTAAAATACCATTTCGAACGAGACATACAAATATAACTATCTAGCTACTCGCAAACCAAAACTTGGAAATTTGTAGTTCGGAACAGGGAATATTTTAAAGTGTAGCATGTGTTCTAATACATAATCATGAAAGTTATCATAAACAGGCATTGCAGTTAGTGCTGCAGAGGATAGTATTTTAGAGTTGTATAAGTTTATATAGGTGGTTATAATTAAAGTTCCCCTATAACCCTCTAAGGCGCAGTGTTCCCGCTCTGAGAACACGAAACTCTGACGTTTCGACTGTTGCCAGTCACGAAGAATAGATTTGATTTCTATATAAATAGTTGCGGGTGACACAGCTCCACGAGAATCCTTTACTTTTTAGCACGTCATTTCCCGTAAAAAAATTGTGACGGCTATTTTTAACAGCACTGACATCTGCTGAAAAATGGAAGAATGGGAAAACAGCTGGATAGATTGCCCAACGCTGAGTCATCTGTCGTCAAAAAAGGGTCTCTAGATCTGTGGCACGCGATGAACGTTTCGATCGTCCGCCATCTTGCTGGTAGTTAAGTCGAGCGATGGCAACGGCTGCCCTTTTTTCAGCTTTGGCAAAGGGTTGCGCCTCAAAGGGATAAGCAGCATTCCACAGATAAACCGGGTGAACGAAATGTTACAAAATTTATAGTATGTGAGATCTGCTCAAGGAATTCCGAAAAACAATTTTAGTTCAAAAAATGTCCATCAGGTGGCGTTTTAGTGAAGAAGCAGCAAATTTAACAATGTGCAAAGAATTTCAAAATTTATTGAATAGTTTGTGAGCATGCATTTATTAATTAATTTGGAACTTTTTTGAACTATGCCAAGCGCCACTTAATGCACATCTTTTGAGCTAAACATTTAAAAAAGCTTCCTTAAGTTCACCTCGTGCACATATTCCAAATTTGGTGGCAGTCTGCTCGCCCATTTCATTATAAAGACCCTGTATATATGTAAAGGCACTATTCAAACTTCTGTTTCTTTTCTAGACTGGAAGCTGGACAAGACCGATTCGACAATGTTTTCGGCAAAATGTTCTTTCGCGTCCGTAGAAGATATAAAGCTGTTGAAATTCTAAATGTGACCTTCAGGTAGAAAGTTAAGACCCCGAAATTTTCTTTTCACATTCACTCTTGGACTTATCTTTCGCCACGAAGAACGATAATGTTGTTTTTCTTTGCAACCATGACGGCGAGAAATGAAAGAATTTTGTATGTTGGTGCAACGATCGCAAATGCATGAATTGTATATCCAGGCCCGGACTGGGAGGGTAGGGGCCCGCCCGTCTAAAGAGAAGGGGGGGGGCGCGGGTTATTGTGTAACCCATAAATAATAGGATGTATTAACTTTCGGGGTATAGGGGGGGGGAGGTATGGTGTTATTATTAATTTTAATTATGATTGATAATTAATGTATTAATAAAATGTTGATCTATTAATTAATATGCGTCATTCATATTAATTAATCCCTTGTTCATTCGGGAACCCTCACTAAAAAAATTTTGAGAACTACATTTAAAAGGAAGTGCTTTGAAACCTCTGGGGCGCAATTGCAGCTGCAAAAAAATTTGTATGTGTCAAACTTCATTCAAGTGCTATCACTGTAGTACTTTTTTTATTTTCCTCCTTTTTTCAGTTTGGGGGCCCGCTGAGGGTGGGGGCCCACCCGTCTACAGACAGTCGGACACCGTGGCCAGTCTGGGCCTGTGTATATCTATCTATATACAGGGTGAATCTAAAGTCTTGGGCAAAACTTTAAGGGGTGATAGGGCACATAATAAGGAATCAGAATCACATAGCAATGTGGGGTCGGCCACGTCGTCTTCGTGTAGCTGTTAATAATCACTTCGGAAAAAAGTGCCGAAAAAACAGAGCGCTTTCAATCATTGTTTCGTCAGAAACCAATTTTTTTTTCTCCGAAAACTGAAGACTAAACTGGATAGTTTAAAAAGTTTATTTTATTTCATGGATGAAATTTTCGTAGACGAGCCTATTGTTTATGAAACTTGGTTAAGAAATTAGACGGACACTTCAGTGCTTTTCCAAAAGTGGGTAACCGGGTTACCGGGTAAGTTAAAACTGCGCTTCTTACCCCAGATGGCTACGTGATTACGATTCCTCATTGTGTGCCCTATCACCCCTTAAAGTTTTCCCCAAGAGTTTAGATTCACTCAGTATAACGCAATGTTAGAATATGTATTCTTTCTACAGAATAAAAAACTGCTAGACCGATTTAAGAGCGGTTTTTGGCAAATTACAATCCAAAATAAAACAGTTGTTCATATCATGTGACATTATTTTAGAGGCGTAGTGCTAGAACATGGAACTTAAAACCTAAAAGACAAAATTCTATACAAAATTTTATACTGTAAAGATAAGGAATTTTGAATGTGAATAAATTTGTTTGCAAAATGCATTTTACGTTCTTTTTATTTGATCGCCTGCAACGGTGAGAGTTTTGTGACATCATTTTGCAGTTGCGCAATATACAGGGTGTCCCAAAAAGGTGGTAACGGGCTTTAGGAGTGGCAACGGGGGTTGGAATCTTTATCTATTAGAGAAAAGTGGGCAGTGTAAATTGAAAAAATGTTTAAAATAAGGTCCGAAATAAGACACCGTTAAGAAAAAACTCCCCTCGTTCATTTACAAAAGTTACACTTTTTAAATTTGTATACGACCCCCCATACAACAACATTTCCAGTTAGTAAAATGTACCTCATACGCTCATGAAATGATGTACCAAATTGGACGCTTTCATCATACGCCGTCTCAGTGATATCTTTAAGGATAGATGATTGGGGACTATACATATGATTTTGAATGTAAACGTTTATTGCTAGAGTGGGAAAAAAGTTTTTCTTTCGTAATTTCTGTACGACTCTGAAATGAGATCATTCGACGCGATTTTCCTACTTCGAGAGCCATGGAAAGTGGTTTAAGTCAGCGTTATATTTATCTTTATATCTCTGACACTTTTTTAAGGTACATTTTTCAAATGTTGGAGTCACCTTACGAGGGTATGTACATTTTACTAATTCGGTATTGTTTTGTGCGGGGGTCGTATAAATATGTAAACAATGTAACATCGGAAAATTAACGAGAGGAATTTTTTCTTAAAGGAGTATTGTTTCCGACCCCATTTTGAATATTTTTTTTCAATTTGCACTGCCCACTTATCTCTAATAGCTAAAGAATTATAGCCCGTTCCCAAATTTTTGGGATACCTTGTATAGTCTCAAATTAGCAGTATATGCAAGGCAAAACTTAGCGAGCTAAAGACTTTCGTATTTTTTTTATATTCAGCAACAATGGATTAATTTCAATCACCTGATTAAGAAAAATATTAGATTCTTCCCGTAGGAAGAACGGGTAAACAACTAAATTGTAAGTCTACTGTTGCGATTTAACCCGCATTCGATGAGAGTGCAGTTGCAATCTGGGTAACTTGGATTTTCTTCCGCAAAGGAATTGTTGTCAGTCGATGAAATTGTCAATCTGCCGTCTTCTTCCATTAGCGTGCGGTCTAACCAGATCGTCGAAAATTAAAAGTTATTGCCCTTAAAGCCAAACGATAGAAATTCCACCCTTTTTGTAGCGGAAAGTTGGCTTATCCTTTCTGCTTACCGCTGACAGTAGCATTTGCAGGTTTCCGTTTTATTGTTACTAGAGTTACACTACTGGCCAAAAGTATTGCAAGTTTGAGAAATCTAACCATCGCTTCAAGAATAAGCCCTGAAAAAATGGACAGGAAGTTTGCCAGATTTAAATATTTTTGAGAATTTATGTAGTATAATTGGAAAGAATACATCTGAAAATCACCAAAAATCAAAATGAGAGCTTCAGGATCCAATAATAAAGTTGGCATCATAAAACACCGAAGGAAGTGTTGTAAAACATTGTGGATTCCATATCTAAAAGTCTGGCTGTTGTGATCAAAGTCAAGGCATCTCAGAAACATAGTAAATGATCTTTAGTTCAATTGTATATTTATTATACTCTTTTTGCAGAATAACTTGAAATTAATTTTTTATTTAATTTTATTCAGGCGAGCCAAAATAGATTATGATTTCTGTAATAACCTATATATTTTTTATGCTGTTTTTCAATAAATTAAATAATTATTTTTGCTCTTTAACTTAATGCTATCTTGTCTTTGAAGTAAATAATTTAACATGTTGACATAAAAAAATATCAATTATATTGATTTTTAATTTTGACGGGGGGTTAATTTTTGAAAGGGGGCTTAATCTTGAAAAGGGTTAGATTTCTGGAACTTGCAATACTTTTGGCCAGTAGTGTAATATAAATGTTTTAAAATATCTCTTTTTTAATAATTTCTTTACATTTTTGGAGGGAGACCGAGCACTCTCTTTAAATACATCACTGTCACGGAGTAAAACAGTAGAAGAAACCTATTCTTTTTGACTGGTCTACAAGGAGCATTTCGTAAACAGACATGAGTTGAAAAAGTGGAAATTGAGAAAAATAATTTTTAAGTGTATCTTCAGTAACAACAATTTGGTTGGCGCTTCTTAAAATGTAAATAAAAATACCTTAGACCTGTACGATTTTACAAATTCAGTGTCTATGATTCACACAACATTTTATACACGAAAACACTTTATAATACCGAAAGAAACCAAATTCGTGAGTAAATAAAAGAAGCATATAACAAAGAATCCACGACCTATCGCTAAAAGAGAAATGAAAATTTAAATAAACGCACTGAACCATAAACCATAAGTCAGGAAACATAATCTAAAATGCACGAAGCACGCGCGATACGGTTACAGTGGAGCGATCTCGATCACACAGAAAGCTTATTTATAGTGCCATTAATCACTTCACCATAGAAATTGGACATAATACTTTGTTCTTTTTCAGTCAGTTTTTTTTCTTTCCTGCTATCGGAAATCAAAATGGATCTTCCAACGAAATAAATGATGTCTGGGGGAATTAAGCGTATATATTTTCACAGATGCATGGAGAGAGTGCTCGGTGCAATACTGCATAATCGATTTTGATTACGATGTTCCATGGAGAAAGAAAAGTTCTCCAGTATATTTCATGAATGTTTCATGTTTGTTTTACATTCCTTTGTAATCTGTGAAATGTTTCAGGTGGATTGCAAATCACACGATGTTTAATAGTTAATAGTGTGGTTAGTAAAAATGTTCAGAAGAGCTTTTAAAGCAGGGGTGGCTAAATCGTGGCGCATGCGCCGAATTTGACGTATTGGATGATTTCAAATGGCGCATTGCATCCTTGTGCCTATTTACTGTTTTGGGACAGATTAAAGACTTTTAAGTAATTTTGTGGACGGAAGTACTTTATTTCTTATTATTCATGATGCTACTTCAAAAGGAAGCATCAGTACACTCCAAAATATGTCATCAGGGCCGATCCAAGGGGGGTGCGAATGTAGGCGATCGCCTAAGGCCCCGCGCTTTAAGAGGCTCCGCTCCTGGGCAATTTAGTTGCACTTTCATAAGACATGATAGAGAAGAAGCCCCGCTCTTGCGCTACGCCTGGGGCACCGCACGCTCCTCGGGCCGTCTCTGATGTCATAAAAATTAGAACTACCTCTGTTCCCCCAGCAAATATCTGAAAAATTAGTTCTCTGTCTTGACTCTTCTTCCTCAGAACAACAATTTCAATCTCAAGTTCACACGTTATATTTTTTTTCCCCTCCACTAAAGCCTACTAATATACATATTTCGATCTCTAACCATGGACGTAAGGAAATCATAGATATAGGAATCTCTAGATTGAGCATAACGAGAGAAAACTTGTTGTCTCCAAATGGTAGCCAAACTGGCGGCATGCGCATGCGCAGAATGGCAGTAACTTAGATTATTATAGCATTTTTAATTATTTTAGAACGATCTGTATTTTAAAAAAACATTCGTATCGGAATATTTTCCCTCGAATTTTCTTATTTTTCTAATGTAATACAATTAATGTTCTATTTCACATCGACAGCAGCCATGATGGTGGCAGAAATGGGGGGGCTTTTTTATCATCAAAAAGCACACGACTAGGAACATTGGATGAGAAATCTAGGCATTCCTAAATCTATGAAATGGGGAATGTGCTTGAGTTGAATGACGCATATGAAATTGTCAATGAAAAAAAAAAAAAAAGCCGGCGGATAAATGCAGAAGGTTGACCACTTCAGTTTTTGAACAAATCCTCAATCCATCAGATGCATCATGGAAACTGCTGGAATCATAACCAAAAGTTGGTGGGAAACTGCTCACCGATTTTAGTTGCAAAATGCTGTTTATTAGGGGACTTTAATTAATAACAACACTGTGTATGAGGTTTACATGAGAATATATAAAAAAATGAGGGTCGTTCAAGAAGTTTCAGTAAGCTTGCAGAGAATCTCAAAATACCTCGTTACACTTAAAAGAAATTAGTTCAAAGAAATCTTTAATAATGTTTTATTCGGTTCTGTTATTTACTATATATTTACACTCATGTGGAAGAGTGCTATAAGTGTTTACATTTCTTTTAAAAAGACCAGGGAGATTAAAAAAAGACTTTCTGTTGACAAAAAGGGAATTTTCCCGTCATTCCACTGGATTCTTTCTCTAAAAGTGACAAGGGAACCAAATAATAGATAAAATAAAAAATTAGGCTATTTACAAAATTTACAATTTTATTAAATTTCTTATTACTTATAAAAATCGTCAAAATTTTTTTAGATATATTATTATTTCTAAATATGCTTATTTATTGCAATTTCTTATGTTTGGGTCTTATTCAAAATTCTTCTTTCTCTGTTAAAGCAACAGTCTGCAAATTAACTTTCAATAATAAAATAGCCACATTGATATTTGGAACTCAAGATTTTTATAAAACTCTTAAAATCTTCAGATAACCTGAACGAGGAATGGCTGTTAGCAAAGCTTCAAACATTGTAAAATTACAATATGCAGCAAAAACATGTATAGAAGTAGAGTCTTCTGGGAGCAATAGTAGCTGTAAGCCAAAAAGGAAAGCTGCTCCCATAAGGTTGTATCTTGTATGTATTTATCTTGGTTTCATTCTCTGTACTGTTAGTGTGCTTTTAAAAGAATATTCTCCTTATTTCCTATTTATCCTCGCATCCCATATCACGCACAGAATCGCAGAGCAAACAACTTACTTCATCAAACCTGGGGCTTACACATTAAAAAACTTACAAGATCAATGTGGCCTAAATAAAGAACGTTGCATTTTTTAAAACGTTGTCATTTGATAACTAAGTACTCGAAAAAAGGGAAAATCTTATTTTTTTTATTCGGTAAACTGCAGGGAGCACCCGCAGTAAAAAAAAAATTGACATTGAGCAGGGCGCGGAACACATTGAAAAATTATACACATGAACACTGCTTATACCATATGTGTTTATCATGATTTACCTTTCTTCTTTTTTCTTCTATTCCTTTTATTTACGGGGTCTTGCACCCTTTAAAAGTGGTGATAATCGAAAAATGCCCTTTTTTGTATACGATAATGTATTTACAAAAATAATTTATGTACGTGCAAGAAATTTTTTATATCAATGCAATGGTCTTTATGTACAAATTAATGTCTTCAAAAATTTTCTACGCGATGAATTAATTTATTCATTGATTAACGCTTTGAGGCGCAACCCTTTCCCAATGCTGAAAAAAGGGCAGCCGTTGCCATCGCTCGACTTAACTACCAGCAAGATGGCGGACGATCGAAAAGTTCGTCGCGTGCCACAGATCTACGCACAGCCAGCTGTCGTCAAAAAAGGGTCTCTAGATCTGTGGCACGCGACGAACTTTTCGATCGTCCGCCATCTTGCTGGTAGTTAAGTCGAGCGATGGCAACGGCTGCCCTTTTTTCAGCATTGGGCAATCTATCCAGTTGTTCTCGCATTCTTTCATTTTTCAGCAGATGTCAGTGCTGTTAAAAACAATCATGACCATTTTTTTACGGGAAATGACGTACTAAAAAGTATAGGATTCTCGTGGAATATGTCACCCGCAACCATTTTTATAGAAATCAAATCCATTTTTCGTGACTGGGAACAGTAAAAACGTCAGAGTTTGGTGTTCCCAGAGCGGGAACACTGCGCGTTAAAGGGTTAAAAGCAATTGTTTTTCGTATTTGGTTCACTGTGTGCAGCCTAACACATATAAAAATAATTTTACAGACTCAACATATTTTCTATATGCACTCTGTTAAAATATAATTAAAATGACCTATTAATATGTAGATGTTACATACCTATCAACAAAAATAATAATTAATTATTTTTTTCACTGATTAACAAATTAAATCAATTGTAAATTAAAAAATTATGTAATGTCGGGTATAAAAATAGGCCATTTTAACTACGGACTGTCAGAGTGTATGTAAAAAAGATATTGAGTCTGTAAAATGATTTTCACGTGTGTTAGGCTGCGCGCAGTGAACCACTTACAGAAAATAGTTGCTTTTAATTTGTTAACTAGAAGGCACGCCGTCCAGCATCGCTGGCCCGCGCAAATTCGCTTAAAAAAATTGCCAACCAGTAAAGTAGACTTCGTGCCTCTGTTAACTGTGTCAGTCTAACGACTACGTCTATGATTTTATTTTTTTTAAAAAATCATTGACGTAGTCGTTAGACCAGTGGCGCATACAGGATTTTCTCTTGGAGGGGTTCAACTTATTAAGCTGTGACACCAACCACACCACCTTGAAAAATGCGAAACAAAATATTTTCTCGTGACCACCTTTGACAGATTCCCCGCACTTCAATATTCTTCCATGTTTTAGAATTACGTTTTTATTTACTTAGCTTAGCTGCTAAAAATAAGTATTTGATAAAGTCTTACAACATCTTAAAATGTCAAAAATTATATGATGATTTAACGAAGCAAAGTTGATAACTCTCTTGGGAGTCTTCCAGACCCCCTAGACCCCTCCCTTGTGTGCGCCACTGCGTTAGACTGACACAGTTAACAGAGGCACGAAGTCTACCTTACTGGTCGGCAATTTTTTCAAGCGAATTTGGACGGCTTGCCGCCTCGTATTAAATAAAACTGTCCTTGCATTGCTTGTCAATCAAAAGGAGTATTTTCGCAAGTCTCTATGGCGTCATCTAAATGATCTACGCCACAGATTATGTTCCGTGATTTTTTTTCAAAAAATGAAGGAATGAATTATGTCGCTTCTGTTTATGTTGTTTACTTTTTCAAGGCGTAACATCTCGCTAGATATTTAGAGTTGAAAGTAGCTGCAAGTTAAAAAAAAGGTTAACTTTTTAGAGATCTTTCGAACTGTATAAAAAGTTTTTGCTTTTAGTTAGGTATAAAATTGTCGTTTCTATCAAAATTTGAACATGGCCGCAAATGCACCGAGAGCGATGGTCACACTGTCGATCCCGGAATTGTGACGGACACAGCTTTTATTATTTAGATTAATTTAAAACTCCTAACAAACGCGGAAAACTTTTGTAAATAGAAAGGGCCACTGTATTGATATGCAAAATTTCTTACATGTAGATAAATATGTAAATATGGAATCATAAACATGAAAGCACTTTTTTCGATTTTCATCACTTTTAAAGGGTACAAGACCCTCTAAAATTGATAACATTTTAGAGTCATTAGTATTTGTCAGATGTCGAAATTTCATACCTAGAAGTATAGAATAAATCAGAACATACAAGAGTTTTAGGACGTCATTATATCCCGCCTTTATTTTTATAATGGCTTTGTTGCTTTCATATACATTTACAGTAGCTTTTGTATACATCCCACTGATACTTTCATAAAATATTTATGATCCACATAAAACTTCATTGATGTCATTTCCCACGGGTATTTACGTATGCTTCATCAAAAATTTTGCTGAAGAGGACTTCCATTATCCCTTGATGCAGCGTATTTTAATATCTCTGTTATTTAGATATACGGTGATGATGAGCAAGAGATAT
The DNA here is from genome assembly GCA_038373885.1 of Cheiracanthium punctorium. Lineage (NCBI taxonomy): Eukaryota > Metazoa > Arthropoda > Arachnida > Araneae > Cheiracanthiidae > Cheiracanthium > Cheiracanthium punctorium. The sequence goes on from JAWZYV010012923.1 coordinate 128,811, forward strand.
TCCCATTACATAAAATAAATAAAGAAAAGAAAAAAGAAAGAAAATGAGAAACACTTTCATATTTTAAGTTCACACTAAAGAGTTATATTCTAAATGAGAAACACTTTCATATTTTAAGTTCACACTAAAGAGTTATATTCTAAAAGAGAGTCAATTCCATGTCTCGTCCCTCTGTAATTTCGCGCATGCAATATAGATACCCAAAGAATAGTTACGGCTGTTCTAAAAAAACTGCATATATCACTGGACTTTTGGACAGCTTTAAAAACAAACATTCATGTTAACCCTTTCAGGCGCAACCCTTTCCGAATGCTGAAAAAAGGGCAGCCGTTGCCATCACTCGACTTAACTACCAGCAAGATGGCGGATGATCGAAACGTTCATCGCGTGCCACAGATCTAGAAACCCATGTTTTGACGCAGCTGGCTGTGCGACACAGCCAGCTGCGTCTAAAAAGGGTCTCTAGATCTGCGGCACGCGATGAACGTTTCGATCATCCGCCATCTTGCTGGTAGTTAAGTCGAGTGATGGCAACGGCTGCCCTTTTTTCGGCATTGGGTAATCTATCCAGCTGTTCTCGCATTCTTCTATTTTTCAGCAGATGTCAGTGCTGTTAAAAATTGACAATTTTTTTACGGGAATTGACGTGCTAAAAAGTAAAGGATTCTCGTGGAGGTATGTCACCCGCAACTATTTTTGTAGAAATCCAATCTATTCTTCGTGACTGGCAACAGTCAAAACGTCAGAGTTTGGTGTTCCCAGAGCGGGAACACTGTGCGTTAAAGGGTTAAACAGTCGAAAAAATTATTTATTTTTTGGTTCATTAAATGCCGTATGTGCTTACATTAACGGTAAGCCCGTATGTCTCACGCAACTTTCAGGAAAAACTTATTAAACACAAAAATAATCTTCAGAAATAAGTAGTCCCAGAAGCGTGAATGTTAGCATATTGTGCTGCTGTTCCGCAGATTCGGAGATTCCCAGACTGCGATAAGTTGACTCAGCCTTTCATTCAGAGTGGACCAATATAATGACGACGGAGCTTGCTTGGGGAGTACACACGGCGGGCTCTGCACCAGACTGCCCGTCTGATTTTGGCATATGATTTCGCACACCAGAATCCATTGTCACGCAGGCATTTATAGGTAGTGGAGACCATAGCAACACGTGAACTGTTGTGCCACCGAGATTGTTGAAATACTATCAATGATATTATTTTAATCATTTATACGTTACTTATTTATCTTATAAATTCTTTAATGTTTATCCACTATTACATATTAGCTCCCATCGTTGCAAAGAAGCGGTGGTAACGGCTCACCTTCTGCGCCTATCATTGCTTCGCAATATGAATCTTAGAAACCTCACGGAAATCTACACTGGGAAGTAACCATGCTGAAAATAGTGCATCTAGCATCCATAGTTCTTTTACAGGAGTACCCAAAAGAATTCAAATACATTACTTTTTATGAGTAGTCATTGTTAAAAGTGCATTTTAGAGATATTCGTCGATACTTCAAGCAAAACAAAACTGATATATGTCATTAAGGATTAATAAAAAGAGCTTTTTCCATCGATCTAGGATTTTAAAATAATGCTCTCCATCGAAAATAGTGTAAGCAGCATTTACAGTTTTTTTACAGGAGAGCTCAAATTAGCTCTAATACATTGCGGAGTATAGCAGGTTAGTGACATTAATCACTTTCAAGCTCGATGCAAAAAGTATATAAGGTTCTATAACATTTGAATCTCTCTTCATTCAAAGAATGGAAATATCATTTGATGTTTTTTTAAAAGATCTCGCAAAATTACGTACATTAAAAGAATAAGCATCTGTTTTGGATAACCTCAGGTTATATGCCCAAAATCTCTCCAAACTTAACGAAGATGCTTTGCCAAATTTGACCAAAAAAGCTTGTCTGGAAAAGTGCTTTATAATCGGTGCATTTGACAAGATTTTGTTTTATTTATATTCTTAGAAAGCTACCATTTCTGCTATTAAGACATTCCAGACGCATTCCACATTTACTAATTGTTTGCGGTCCTGTTCCAACTGTGTTACTTCTTTCACTCCCTCCATCACTTTACGGAACAGTGGAAGGACAATAAAAAACTACTTTCGCTTCATGAAAAGAAGCAGTAAAAGCTTTTTCATCCACTAAACCTAATTGGCGAAGTGAATGTACAAAAGGAAGAATAAGTATGACAGGAAGATTTTTGTGTAAGATTTTGCTGGAATAATTTTCGTAGTATTGGCTAGTTAAATCACGTACGCTTTTAGCCGTTTCTTTTTGTTCTCAGCATTTTTTTTTTTTCTGTATAAAAAATAACATATCGATGTAAGAATACCCAGAGCCAATTCTTAGGTATTAGGCCACCAATATCCAATAAACACACACACAATGAATAAATAAATAAATAAATAAATCTGAAACACTGTCATGTTTTAATGCATTAAAGTGTTATATACCGTGTGATCCAAAAGTCAGGACAAACTTTAAAAATTCATTAAAAAAGAGCAAATAATGATAGAAAATTGCTGTTTGCACAAATAGGTTTAGGGTATGATGGGATTTTTTTTAATGACAAGAAAGTTTGTATTTCCAAATGTTACCGGTAGGTGGCGCTGACACGCACAATGGGAACCAAATTTCCAATTTAAAAAAATCCGAAATCTTTGTAATGCTTTCTATGCAAACTGCAATTTTTTTATCATTATTTGTTCTTTTTTAATGAATTTTTGAACTTTTCACTAACTAGTTTTTGATGCATCCTGGGCGTACCAAAGTTTTTTGAATCACCCGGTATTAAAAGCGTATTATAATCTATATGTCCGGCCCTACATTTATGCCTTATTCCATTAAGCAGGAAAGTGTATCATTATTCATAAGTGCCGTATTTTTCTTCCTTGTTTCATAAAACACTTCTTTCGAATAGAAATCTACATTAAAATTACCTACTACAACTGTTTTACAGTCTTCGTCAGACACATTCTAACTATACTTCATTTTTATAAATAATGTTTGTAGTGTGCATCCTATTCCATGAGTGTACCGTATTTGTCTTTCGTGTTCCATAAAACATTTCTTAAGAACTGAAATCTATATTAAAATTGCCAACTAAAACTGCTTAACCATCTTCGTCAAGCATACTCTCACTATACTTGTCCTTTGTAATAAATTGTAGAGTTTGCCAGTTTCTTGTTATTTATGGAAGATATCGCCAAGTTAGGTTAGCTTTGGGGACTTATTTTTTGGTGTCGAACTTGGCGATAAGTAATCAAAAATTGCAAACCTCGGCAACTTTCAATATTCCCCCCCCCCTTTCTGCGGAAAATGTCAACTCTAATGAAAATTGTTACGAAAACGTGTCGAAGCAAATCGGTCCACAAAAATATATCCGCAAAAATCTGTTCACAAAAATATGAACACAGAAAAAACAGGAGAGAATGAAATAGCACTATAGTGCTAACGAAATCATAAATGTTGTGTGAAAATAAAATTTTCAGTGAACAAAGTGGGATAAAACTTAATCTTCACATATTTTTTCCGAATTTAGTAAGTGGCTTAAAATCCTGAAATCTATAGAAAAATTTCTTTGAACCTTTGTGTTAAAAAAAAAAAAAAAATTAAATAATTTTATCTGGTATTGGAAGATGGCGAAATACTCCAAAAATTTTTTCGCATGATGAATAGATAACAATATAAAGGTTTATTTTCAAAAATACATAGAAACAATTGCACTTGGGTAATGGATGAAAATGACACAGTAAATAATAAAAAAATAAAATAAAATTATAAATGTAGTTCGAAAATAAAATTGCTATTGAACAAAATAGGAAATGGGAAAGAAAGGTTCTTTCTCAGAATCTATTGTATTCAAGTGGTGTATGCCAACACCTACTAGATATAGAAAGCCTAACAGTTGATGCTTAGGAATCATCAGCAGACTTTCTTAAGTGACGTCATCATAGTTTTACTTTCACAAAGTAAAACTATTTAAAATTTCTGCTGAATGCCTCAAATATTAGAAAGTGTCTTAAGCTGATGATAAAAATTGAAATACCTTTCTGATACAAAATATTATGATAATATAATTAGTGATGTTTAAAAATTGCCATTAATTTTTCTATCTTAAAGAATTAAAATACTTTATGGAGAAAATTCACCACAGATTTAAAATAGTTTTACTTTGAGAAAGCAAAACTGTGATGTCGTCATTGAAGAAGATATGGTGATGATATAAAAGCTTCAGTTGTTAAGCTTTCTGTACCTAGAAGGTGTTGTGTCTGCCTGGTACCAGTGCCGGCCTTAACATTTGCGAATAAAGGCAAAGCCACATGGTGCACACATAATGACTTAGCCATTCACGCCCGTTGTGGTTCTAAAATTTGCCTCAGTTTCAGCCCTTTCTTTAAGGGTAAACCCCACAGCTGTTTCGATATCCATCCCAGAAGATTCTCGATTTTTTCTACCTTTGTGCGCGAACAACAAAACGAAGCGGCTGTGTTAAACGATAAGCATATGTGGAAGTAATCTTTGCCTGCCCCTCCCCCCTGGAAAATATTCTGCCGGTGCCCAGAGTCTGCGAGGCAACTGCCCCAAGCCCCAAGTGAAGCCCCAAGTGCCCCAAGCCCCAAGCCCTCAAATCAAGAAGTATTCCAACTGTATTTTATAGAAATGTGCTGTCTCCCTCTCTCTGCTTAAAATTCAACAATTCTCTATAAATCAGTTTGAAAACTAAATTGAAAAAAAAAGTATTAATAAAACACATTGAGTAAAATTATGAATGTCTGGTCAATATAATTATGTTGGTTGGTACCAAAAGTCCATCCCTTTTCAGCTGCAAAAATATAGCCTTGACAAGGGGAGGAAGCCTGAAACTTAAGTATAGTCTTATAGTTCCAGGATTTTTAATTTTTTGTAAACTTAATTAGTTATATACCAAGTGTCCGAAATTAATCGACTCTATTTTAAAATTGTTTGCAGATGAAACTATTGTTGAGAAAGTTACGAAATTTTTTGTAGAACATAATCAAGATACAGGAATTTGAGCAAATAAAAAAATAGTAGTTAAAATATTCGCCACCCGGTGGCATTCCATAGGTTCCCCGGTCCCCTGACTTCAATCCATACGGCATTTGGATTTGGAGAAGTCTGAAAGATTTGGTAAGTCGTGATAATCCAACGAACTTTGCCTGATTTTAAAGACAGCATCTCACAACATGTTCGTTAATATTTCCCCGAACACAATGAGGTCGGTTGAGGAACATGTTCTCTTACGATACCAGATGGTAACTGACAATGATGGCCATCATGTTGAACATGTTTTGTTGTAATAATATTTGTAAATTACCATAAATGTATGCTAAATGCATAATTCATTAAAAAACGTCCCCTGGTGGCGAATATTTGAACTGATTTTTTTTCAATTATTTGCTCAAACAAATTCCGATTCTTTCATTATGTCCAACACAACATTTCATAACTTCCTCAATAATAGTTTTCGTCCGTAGACAACTTCCAAATAGGGTCGTGTAATTTCGGATACCCTGTATATGAAAGGAGCCCTCTATGACAAGTATTTTTCCCCAGGCACCATGTTGGCTAAGTCGGGCTCTGCCGTCGCCGTTGCCCTAGGGTAGTCAAGAAACCGTTCAGCAGTTGGCTAGTCAGAAGGTTGCTCTCCTCCTTCTTGCTACGGCACAACACTGGGTATAGAATACGCTAACCATAGGTTTCTAGAGCCGATCCACTAAGTGTCAGTAAAAATATCATGGATAGATATTTAAGTAGGGATCTCCATCGGTAAAAAACGGTTTCAGAAAATCCGACACCGAGGGACTCTGATTAACCCTTTGAAGATCAACCATTTCTCAATGCTGAATAAAGGACAGCCGTTGCCATCGTTCGATTTAAATACCAGCAATATCGCGGCCGATCGAATCGTTCATCGCGTTCCACAGGTCCAGAGACCATTTTTCGCCAGACAGTTGGCTATGCGTTTGCTATCATACAGACATCTATTTCAACCGTATTCTTGAAATAGATGTCTGTCAAAAAGTTGGCTATGCTTTCAAAAAGTTGCATGCTTAAGTTGCATGCTAAAAGTTAAAGAAAACAGTTAAGGATTTAAAAAATGCCTGCTTTCAACCCTTTTTACCCCATCATACCCTACTCATTTTAGTTTGCTTGAAATAGATTAATATCTCTAAAATGAGCTTTAAATAATAACTGTCAACACTCTCAAAAATTATTATTCAATTCAGAGAAATTTACTGTCAGCAGTACTGCCGGAATATTTCCGTTAATTGACGAATATCCGTTTCTTTTTATATCCTGTCAATTGTGAGAGAAGAAACTTCTTCAGATTCAGCGAACTTTCTTCCTCTTCAGATTTCTGGAAGAGAAATTCAAGGAAGTATTACGTTTCCATACAGTAAGGAAATTATCAGTTGAAAAATGAGGGATAAATTACCCAGCAAGTGCACACACGTATAAATTACGTATTCCCGATGTCGAAATGTCGAAAATAGGTCGAGGAAAAATTACAGCAAAAAATAGCGTTTAAAAGAGATCAAACATACATTGTGTTGTCGACGTTATAAAGAGTCGTTCTATGTTGGTGAAGGAGGCGCTGATCTTCGATTTTTATGTTGGTCACCCTCACGAGGTCTATGTTCCGTCAATAGATCGCCGATTTTCCGTTCATTGCTTCGGCGGTCTCAGAGACCTAGTGTATTGTATAAAAACGAATTTTTCTGAGAGTGAATAATCCATAATCTGCTGTAATATTTTTCTTTGCTTCTTTAAAAGACGTATCAGAGAAACACAACCATCAATAAAATAACAGATCATACAGCATATCAATCCGGTGTAAAAAATCGGTAGCAATCTTTGAATGTAAGCAGCAATTGCCGGACAAGGACAGACAGACAAATTAAAACCATAAAGGCGTTTTAACTAGCTGTAAAATGTTTAAAAAGTATTTCTTAGTTGTCATATGCTATATAAATATAAATAGTACAGTAGAAAGCATCTGGGATAATTCGTCCTGCGTCACAAAAATGGAATTGCTATGATCAAACCGATAGCATAATAAAGATAAATTGCACAAAATTACTCCTTTCGAAAAACCCTAGATTTCACCTTTCGGTTGGAGCACCCCATAATAAAACAGAAAATGTTATGTCATTCCGTTATTTATTATCACCATGGAAACATAATTTTTCATTAAACTTGACTCTAACATCTCTTTGCAACAAAAAACAACCAACTGCTTTGAGAGATAATAATTCAGTAATCGAAAAACACGCTCAGATACATTATAAGCTCAATATGATATGACATACTGATAGATAAATGTTACAGTCCCAAAAATGATGAAGGATTAAGCCTACAGGAGAACACGAACTGAGTAATCATTTATTATATTTCCCCGTCTTTTTTTTTTCGCGATTTCTCTGGAAGTGAAAATGCCAGCAAATGCTTCGATTTAGTTCATGGGGATACACTAAAAATAAATGAAAGGCAGATCATCCATCAATATGAAGGGAGAAGAGCGTCTAAAAATATTTAAAACTACTTGATAATGCAGCTTGGTATATTTTTTGAAAAGTTTTTCATGAGTTTCATCTTATCATTTAGTTGATTTCATTGTTTCGGTTTCCGGTGCCAGTTAAATTTACATATAAAGGCAAATATTTATTTTTTATACTTCTTTGGAAAAGAACGGCCAAATTCCTTTAAAATATACTGTTTCTCTCTCTCTCTCTAAACAACATTTTAAAGAATTAAAAGTTTTAAAAAATTTAGTAAAACTTTTCCAGTTCCATCCATATGAGATTACTCAGTACAAATTACAGTATATAGAATAATCTTTAATGGCTTTATTAAGTTCAAATGCTTAGAATAAAAATCATTATTTAATTTTTATTACCACAGCGGTTCCCAACCTTTTAACACTGTGCCCCCATACTAGGGAAAACTTCACATTACTCAGCATACATACAGTTTTTAATTCTTCAACAATGAATATTTACTAGTTGTCTTTTTTACTTATAATGTTATCGGGAAAGATTATAAAAACATTTCAGACGAAAATAGATATGTTTTGGAGTAAGAATAAAAATAAATAAAAATATTTTTTAAAACATGCATTATCACTTGCTCTTTGGCTGATTTTCAAGCCCCAACTCTCAAAAAGATCTACGCTTCCTAAAGGGAGGGCGTGCTCTTCCGGTTGGGATCCTCTGCACTAGAATGCTATTGTTTTCAGTCGAAATTCTTTCTGCAGATCATTTTTCAAAATATGTGAGTTTATGTTATGTAAACATTTTTTTTTCTTTTTCCAATGGCCGGCTCATTATTATAGGCTTTACAGCTACCATGGTCAGAAATGTTGGCCATTTCATTATGGTAGGGCATATTGCCCCATATGAGTCATAATTTGAATCAATTCTAGGTGAGAGACCTGACATCTGAATCGGTACCCCTGGAGGTATCGTTTGAACATGAAGGATATTAAAGAGAAGACAGAGTTTACGTGCACCAGCTCCCCTTATCGAGCACGATCCCATAGCGTCGAGAAGGGTGTTCACCCTCCGAAGCACTGACCCAAAGCCGGTGCTGCTTCACTTTGAGTCTTTTAATTGCAACCGAATTTAAACAACTGGTCCACTGCCAGACACATCATGTTAGTATATTTATATGCAAGTTCCATTAGTGATTTATTCATATAGTTTTCAACGAATCGTTTAGCACAGTGGTTCCCTCCCAAACCACCGGTCCGCTGATTAAATGGTACCTGGTCGCCCAAGAAGCATTCAGTTACAGTCGATTCTTGATATTTCGATTTCGTTTATCTCGATTTTCTCACTTATTTCGTTGCTTTTTTAAAGTCCCAAAAATTGACGCAATGTAATTCAATAGAATTATTTTTATTCTGTCACGAAGAAAAATCCATTACTCCGCTAATCTCGAGTTTGTGACTACATAGATGTAGGCGAAGAATTAATAACGTGCAAAGAACTCTGCGATGAAGACATGATCACAAAAATAACGGCTCAAGACACTGATGAAGAAGATGTTTCTTCAGATCATAATAGTGCGCCAACGAACACTGATGTTCATAATGCAATATCGGTTATTTATTGTTCAGTTGAAAGCCGTGTTAGCGTACGGGAATGCTTTGTATAAAATTAATGATTTCATACACAAGGGTAACATGAAATCAAAACTAAAACAAATAAGCTTGAAAAATATCTAGTGATGGTTGGTTGGTTGCTGTGATGTCCACGGGGAGATCTATAGATGACCATGAGTGTGCAGAACACAGCTGGCTATCGCCTTGATGTTTTCGGAGTATAGACTCTATTAGATGTCAAAAGGCGAGAATCCCCCGAGCTGAGCCAGAGATCTTAAAATGGCAGGGCAGTCAAAAATGTGTTTTGGAGTCAGTGGAATATTATCGCAATTATTACAGGGACGGTAGATTCCATTGCCATCTCTTTGGATCTTCATGTATGGATAGTGGCCTGTTCTAAGGCGAGTAATAGTTTTAGTGAGGGCTCTATTAGCGTTTACTTCACAAATCTGTGAGTCTTTTTTAATGGTGTTTTCTCTTAGACGGTACCTTGCAATCGCATTCACCTCGCCAAGAGTGACTTTGTTGATATTTCCATCATTGAGATTTCTCCCTTCCTTGGCAAGTTGATCTGCCTCCTCATTTCCAGGGATGCCAACGTGCGCAGGCATCCACTGCAGAATACATATCTTGTTTAATTTGTCAATTTCATTCAATTGGTGTATGATATCATGGGTTAGCCTTCATTGACCGTTATTTAATGCTTCTAAGGCAGCTTATATACCTAGTGATCCAATCCTAAATAAAATTTGTCAGTTATTGTTTTGATTCTGAGCATTATACATTAATTCTTCTAACATTATTCCTAATGATCAAATTATGCATCTGTCATCAGAAAAGTAAAAATATTTTGCTTCGTAGTTTGATTTGAGGGTACATGTTCCCCCACACGATTAGAAAATATCCCCGAATATGAGATTATGCGTGATTTTAATTATTTCGAATTTTGGTTAGCCGGAATATTTTTGCAGGTCCCGCCGACTTCGAGATATCGAGAGTCGACCATATTTCCATTTTATTTACTGTGGTGCATTTCTCTTCAGTTTCTGCAACTTTTTATTGTTTCTGCTAATTTAAATTTTTCTAACAGAAAAAATATTGTAAATATTTTAAACTAGTTTATTATTTATTAAATATTTCAAGATCATAATGTAATCATGAAATTCAGGGTTCCCAATAATTTAGCGTTTTAGTGAGTTAAAATGTTAAATCACTGTACATTCATTTTTCGCTGCATCTGCATTTTATTTTGAAGGCATGTTTAAATACAAAATACAATTAACTTAAAAATTATTAAATTCAAACAATCTAAAAAAAAACAACACAACATTTAACGTCTCCCCCCCCCCACCCTCAGAAGGCCGCTGGGATAAAAAGTTTGGAGAGCACTGGTTTAGCAAGCAAAAAGGGATTTTTTAAATAAATACTAAAACACATTCTAAACAATGAATCTTATTTTAAAAACCGTGTTAGCATTTCCTAAAATTATAACATAAAGCCTCCAATTAGCAATGTTTTACAAATATTCTGTTCTCAAAGGGAAAATATAACTTACCTTCATTTGTCTAAGTCTCACCTCGGAAAAGCATTAGGGTAGGGATATAATAAAAAATGGTAGATCATTTTCTACTAATGGTGTCGTAAATTATTCTTTCAATGACTTACACAAAGATTTATTGCACTGTTTTTTCCTTACAAAACAATGAATCGTAGAAATATACATATAAACTGTGGCGTACATATCGGGAAAAAATGCAAAAAAAAAAAAAAAAAAAAAAGAACTGTAGTCTCTTCCTTGTTAAATTTCGTTTTTTGTTTCTGATACAAAGGTCTGAACATTGCTATCGTGTAAAACAAAAGATTGAGATTTGAAATAAAAAAAATCTGGAGTGTCTCCACTCGACTTTCCGAACACTTACGATTAAGATCATTACCAAGCATTTAAATAAATTTCAATCAATGATTAATTCAAACATATATACGAAACTGAAGCTCAATCGAATGCGCCGTTGAAACGCTAGCGCACTTTCTATAATTTCTTCCCATATGCCATAATATAAAAGAAATCTTTGTCATAGCCCTTTAGAAAAACTATAAGTCCTATACACATCAAAATCAATACCGGTCTTGCAATGGTAATTTATAATACATATACCCAATTTTAACTCTATCGAATGTACCGTTTAAACGCTAGCGCATCTTCAAGAATTTTCCCCCATAGGCCATAATGTAAAAGAAATCTTTGTCGTAGCCCTGTAGAAAACCTATAAGTCCTATACACATCAAAATCAATACCGGTCTTACGATGGTGATTTATAACATATATACCCAATTTGAGCTCAATCGAATGTCCCGTTTAGGAGCTATCGTGTTCACTCACATACACACAAACACACATACACACACACACACATACATCTCGTAAAAATAGCATAAATGAATTCAGAAGACCTCAAAACGTGTCAATACACCAGACGTGTCGAATTTTTTCAGGATTACAATACTTTCCTTACATGGTACATGTTCGGAAAGTAAAAATTTTTTAATATCAATTGGTTCAAATTTAAATTATCCAGATACAACAGCATCGAAGTTCTATTAACCCCCCACACACACCCACACACCTCCCTTTCCCCACTAAATTAAGATAAGAATGTATACGACAAGACGAAATTAAAGAATCCGACTAAGGTGAGCACTAAAGCAGTACTTTAGTGTCTTTGCCTGTTTTGAATCAGGGACGGATATGGAAAAGTTTCAGGGAGGGGGGGGGTGATAAGTAGGACAGAGCATATTGTCAGAGACGTGCGTCAATCTTTTTTTTTTTTTTTTTTTTCTTTCACTGTTCAGTTTTAATCTTGGCTTGAACTCTTTTTTAACCTGCTATGTCTCATCATTGGAAAGATGCAAAGGAGAATACGCTTTTTCGTTGGCCAAATTGATTCTGAGAATGGTTCTTTGAATGGTGCGCTGGGTCGGAGCGTTCAAAGAAACATTTTGGCAAAGCAACTTCGAAGAATGCCAAACTTCTTCTTTGCGTCATTCTAAGGATGAGAAGAACAGTTTAACCCTTTGAGAGGCGCAACCCTTTCCCAATGCTGAAAAAAGGGCAGCCGTTGCCATTGCTCGACCCTTTTTTGACGACCCTTTTTGACCCCTTTTTGACGACCCTTTTTTGACAGCTGGCTGTGCCGGGCACAGCCAGCTGTCATAAAAAAATTGGTCTCTAGATCTGTAGCACGCGATGAACGTTTCGATCGTCCGCCATCTTGCTGGTCGTTAAGTCGAGCGATGGCAACGGCTGCCTTTTTTTCAGCATTGGGCTATCGATCCAGCTGTTCTCGCATTCTTCCATTTTCCGGCAGATGCCAGCGCTGTTAAAAATAATCGTGACCATTTTTTTACGGGAAATGACGTGATAAAAAGTAAAAGATTCTCGTGGAGCTATGTCACCCGCTACTATTTTTATCGAAATCAAATCTATTCTTCGTGACTGGCAACAGTCAAAACGTCAGAGTTTGATGATCCCAGAGCCGGAACACTGCGCGTTAAAGGGTTAAACATAGGTTTTTGTAATGGGTTTAAGAGCGCCCAAGAAAGGTGTGCACTTGTGTTCGTCACTGTTTTACATGAATTACTCATTCTTTAATTGTATAAATTACAACTACGGTAGCTGTGTAGGAAAGCGTTTTGAAGTTGACCCATTTCTCACTATTTATCTTACAATAAACTATCAGCATAACAGAATTCCACAACCGAGAACAGTTTTAAAAGCAAACATACCCTGAAATTTCAACTATCGCATTTTTCCTGTGTTCAATGTTTAAACTTGAAAACATTTTTAAGTTAAAAAAAGAATAACTTCGTGTAAAAGTTACGATAGCTGATTTATGACTTCCTCAATTCATCATGGGTTTATTAGCCATTTGTAGCTAAAATATTGAATTATGGGAGCGAGGAAAAAAATCTTTCCATCCCCCTATCTATCTTTTGAATTTCTAAAAAGATTTCAGTCACCCTTTTCTTTCATTTATTTTTTTTTTCTTCCTTCCAGCTTTTACTTCTAATGTTAGCCAGAAAGTAATCAATTTTGCTTTTGAACCTGCACATCGGCTCGAAAAGTTCCCTTTCTGCCATATTGGCTTCCTTTATGCTAACAATAAGTAGAGTTTTTATCGTGAATCTCGAATAGTACAAAAAAGAACTTCGCTGGAATATGGAAAAAGAAAATAATTTTGCGGATGGTTCTGAATGCGATAAAAGTGAAACAAACATGATATGGTTATATAATTTTTATAGTGTGATTTAAGTATTTCTTTTTCGATTTTTACTAATAACGGCGATTTCCTTTTTTTTCTGTCTATAATGAAATGTTTAAGAGAATAACGTGCTGTTGTTGTGTTAGGGCAAAGCTACAGGAGGAGTACAGAGCCTAAGCGGGAGGGTGCCTTGGCCGCACTAGATGGATTTCTCTAGGGGTTCTATCACGTATTCATGTTCCATCTCGTGAAAAACCACCCAAAACTTCAGACAGTTAGATCGTCAGCTGCTCCAGAGACCAGAACCTTGGACCTTCACACTTCAGCCATCTACCGATGGTCAGTGTCTTATCCATCCAGTCATTGGCGGGGGCATTGAAGAGAAAAAGTGTATGTAATGTGCTTCATAAAAGGCGAAACTTTAAGTGGTGATAGTATGCATTCAAACAAACAATTTTCATCAGAGAAAGCGCGGTTGAAATTAAATCGCAAAGATTCAGGGCGCCGAATTTGATCTTGATTGATTTGTGGGATTACGGCCGATTACAAGAACAATTGCCGGGCACCCTCCCATTTAGGCTCTGTACTCCGCTGTAGCTTTGCAGTAACACAACAGCACGTTATTCTCTTAAACATTTCATTATAGACAGAAAAAAAATTCGAGGGATCTAGGAAGAGGAGGGAAGTGGGGTCCTCCTTGGGGGTCTTTTTCAGGGGTTATAAATCGTATTTATGCTAACTTTCGAAACTTAGCGTAAATACGGGTTTTTGGAGAAACATTGAACCATGCCTTGGGGCATCAATTGATCAATGGAACACAATGTTGAAAGGTTTCTTTACAGAAATTGTGCAGCTAATTTAAAGCCATTGTATGGTATAACGTTTAATTCCTCTGTTAACGTTTATCACCACGGCCGAGTGAAGACACTGAACGTGATAGATCGCTGACGTGTGAAGGTCCCGGTTTCGGACCTATCACTCGACCGTCGATCTAACGGTCTGGAGTTCGGGAGTTTTTCCTCCAGATGTAATGTGAATAAACATTAGATCCCCTTACAAAGTCCTTCGCTCAACATACCATTCCTTAGGCAGATAGCTCTTGAGTAGCTTTGTCTTAATACACAATACACTTCTATTATATTAACCCTTTGAGGCGCAACCCTTTTCCAATGCTGAAAAAAGGGCAGTCGTTGCCATCGCTCGACTTAACTACCAGCAAGATGGCAGACGATCGAAACGTTCATCGCGTGCCACAGATCTAGAGACCCATTTTTGACGCAGCTGGCTGTGCGGCACAGCCAGTCTGCGTCAAAAAAAGGGTCTCTATACCTGTGTCACGCGATGAACGTCTCGATCGTGCGCCATCTTGCTGGTAGTTAAATCGAGCGATATCAACGACTGCCCTTTTTAGAGCATTGGGCAATCTATAGAGCTGTTCTCGCATTCTTCCATTTTTCAGCAGATGTCAGTGCTGTTAAAAATAATCGTGACAATTTTTTTTACGGGAAATGACGTGCTAAAATGTAAAGGATTCTCGCGGAGCTATGTCACCCGCAGCTATTTTTATAGAAATCAAATCTATTCTTCGTGACTGGCAACAGTCAAAACGTCAGAGTTTGGTGTTCCCAGAGCGGGAACACTGCGCGTTAAGGGTTAAGGGTGTACCATAAATATTTAAAAAATGACACTCTAAAAAATATTGGAGTTATCTTTTGTAAGTATTTACCGTAATTCGAATTGTCCATGATTAATGTTCACTTTTCTTTTGATTTACCTATACTAGGTATTAATAGAAAATAGAATATTCCTTTATACAAAGAGCATGTTTTTATTTCTTCTTTAGTGAGACTTGTAAGCAAGCGACTTGGGGGATGGATAGTTATTTAAAACGAATGCTTACTTGCATTATTTATGGGATTAGCCTTTTAGTAATTAAGAATTCATATTTACAGCCCATTATAGTCACTCTCTATTTACAAATAAGAAAATTGAGTTAGAAAATGTAGTACAATTTTTATTAAAATGGTATTTGGGGGATATATAGGTATTTAAAATGGATTCTTACGTGCATTATTTATGGGATAGGCCTGTTAGTAATTAAGAATTTATTCAGGCAATTATATTCACTGTCTATTTAAAAACAAGAAAATTCATTTAGGCTTATTAGTAATTAAGAATTTATTCAGACCATTATATTCACTGTCTATTTAAAAACAAGAAAATTCAGTTAGAAAATATTGTGAATGAGCTTGGTTTTATGTGTATACGTCTTTCTTTTAAATAAATAAATTTCATTAATATTTCCTTTGAACTAAATGTTTTTAACTTTGAAAAATAGTGAAATCAATATTTTTCATATGTTACAAATAGGTTTTAAATATCTAACCGATTTATTTCCATCATCCTAAAAGTAAGCTAGAACTAACGAATGTGTTTTCAACACAAATAAACTAAAGTTGAAAGCTCGGTTATCAAATTTTTCTCTACAAACATGCATGCACTTATGTTGAAAGGGGATTTTTGTGCAAAAGTTATGACAGCAAATTTATGACTGTTTCAATTCATCATGGGTTTATCAGCTATTTGTTAAATGAATTATTGAATTATAGAAGAGAAAAATATATTTTCCAGTTGCAATTTGTCTTTTGAATTTCTGAAAAGATTCACCCAATCTCTCTTTACCCAATTTTTTATTTCAAATATTCTTCGGGAGGTAATTAGCTTCACCTTTTAAACTTCAATGTTTGTCTTCAAAAGTTCCGCCATATTGGGTTTACATCATGTTAACTGTAAACTTTTTCCTCTCTCTGGATAAAAGAAAAATGGTAATCAAATTTGAAAATATGAGGCGCGAGGCATAGATAATTCATGGGGATCCTTTTCTATCTAGTCTAGTCTTCTAATATATAAAATTCTCCTGTCACAGTGTTAGTCACCTAACTCCTTCGAAACCACTCGACCAATTTTAATGAAATTTTCTATGTATATTCGTTAGGTCATAGAATAGGTTTTTAACTATGTCTCATACCCCTAAGTCATAAGGGCGGTCCACCCCAAAATGTTTAGCCCCCGAGTGCTATTCATTTCAATCAGGATTTCTGTGTAGACATTAGCGTGTCTAATCACTTTTCAAATATGTTTGCCAGATAATGTGGAGAGGGGGGGGGGCGTTAATAAAATGTTGAAAGTCGCACAAGGTTTACAATTTTTGATAAGTGATCGCTAAATGTGGTGCCAAAACGTGACAATTTATTATAAATATATTTCGCGTATAGTTAGAAAACGCCTGGCGTATATTGTGAAAGAGTTTTATTAGGCGATTTTAATATAGATTTCTATTCCGAAGAAGTGCTCTGTGGAACAAGAAAGGAAAACACGGTACACTCGTGGATTATGATGCCCATTCCAAACAGCATTTAAAATGTCTTTGCGGTATAGTTGGAATATGCCTATAGGAAGAATATGCCTGGCGAAGATTGTAAAATAGTTTCAGTAGGCGATTTTAAGATAGATTTCGATTCCAAAGATGTGTTTTAGGTACAAGAAAGAGTTGATTCCTATTTTAGCACCCCCACTCTCGCCAACCTAAAAAATCCCCGTACTTTGGCGAGCTTTGCAGTCATGGGTCTCTGGGAGTTATGCACAAGTTTCAACGGTACTTACGTATTATCCCGGCGGTCTGCAAAGACAAGCAATTTTTTACCAAGATAAATGACGGGCACATGAAATTGTTGATGGTTTGGAATACGATTGGCAACGTATTTAAAATCTTCGAAAAAGTAGTTTGGCGGAAGTAACCTCCGGGATAATACGTAAGTACCGTTTCAACAAACCCAAAAGAACTAGGTGATAATTAAAGTAAACAAACTAGCGATAAACGCGCCAGTTAAGGAATTTGGAGACATTTAATTATTAAAACTACATTAGTTGGTAATCCAAAATAAATAAAAATGTAACGGCATGCTGTACTTACATGTTGTTCCAAATCGCCATTTTAATTCTAAATTACGATTGCCATATAAATGCAAAAATTCGTCATGGTAACTGCATATGTTTAATGATCGCCACCTTGACGAGAATCGAGGCGTTAAAGTAGGAATACACCCAAGAAAGACAAACACGGTACACTCATGGATTATGATGCACATTCGAAACAATATATAAAACGATGAAGTATAGTTGTAATATGCTTGGCGAAGATTGTAAAATAGTTTTAGTATCCGATTTTAATATAGATTTCGATTCCAAAGATGGGTTTCACGAAACAAGAAAGAAAAATACAGCACAGTCATGAATCATGATACACTTTCCAACTTAATGGAATAAGGAAGAAATATATTGACAACGCATAAATATGATACGATTTTAATATAGCACTATAGTGCGTATTTAAAATCTGAAAGAGTTTAATATTTTCATCCTTATTTTATTTGATTTTATTGGACAGATTTTTTAATGGAATGACTATCAATAAGTCTCAAGGCTAAACTATGTCTGTTTGTGGCTTGAATTTGAGCACGCCATGTTTTTCACACGGACAATTATACATGGCATGCTCTCGAGTGGGCAAACCATCCAGTTTGTTTGTGTTAGCTGAAGATGGGATAACAAAAATTATTGTACACTATTGCGTTAAGGAATTGCTATTATTTTTTAGTAAAATTATTCTAATCAGCGATATATATAAATTTAAAGAATAAATTACAATGAATTAAAAATTTAAATGTTTGGCATTGTGTTATTTTTATATTCCAGCATCGCGTTCACAGCGCTCCATGCCTCTTCCACTCATATACCACATCCTCACACACTTACTTTCACTTACACACATCCTTACACGTAGTTAGTCATTTATTTCTACTAAATTAATCCAAGGAATAATTTATATGGCAAAACAAAGTTTGCCGGGTCAGCTAGTATGTATATAAAAATATGCATTTCCGCATACAAAGAAACATAAATGATCTATTGCGTATATTGATCTTGCATGTTTGCATATGTGTTATGCAAACGCATTTCTAGCATAGACAATAGTGCTGTTTATTAATTTTGGGGCCCCCATTCAAGGATAGACGGTGGAAGGTGCCCCGTCTGCCCTTGCCTTAGACATTGCTCTGATGTGTGCAGGCAAAAATTTTGATTAAATTGTACTTATAATTTTTATTCTAAATAAAATTTACATAAAATCTGTTTAGCAAACTCCTATTTTCACTCCAGTTTATTAGATGTGGGGGCTCAGCTCGAACCCAGGCCCAAACCAGGCTCAGGCTCAGTAATTCCGGATTATGTTGGCGTTCGGCGGTTTCGAGCTTGTGAGAAATTTCTCCTCTATTGATCATACTCCTTGTCAACAGTTTTTAAAAAGCGATTCATGGGGGAAATAAACTAATTATTATTATTTGATAAACTTGAATGTAAAAAAAAAAATTAGAAAGTGCATCCGGAATTTGTTGTTACGTCAGTCTTCAGCAAAAGTTATGATATTTTATCGATGAAGTCATTGATTTTTATGCATCTATCACCTGAAATTTGGGCTTGGGCTTGGGCTCCGACTTAAATAGTATCGCTCGGGCTCGGGCGGGCTCCAATTAAAAGTCCTCGCTCTCGGACGGGCTTGGGCTTTAAAAAATGAGCCCGAAAGTATCTCCAGATTACCCCCCCCCCTTTTTTTTTGGTCCATTCACAGCATGGATCAAAAAAGGAAAGGCTTCATTTTTGATCGCCCTTGGAAAATATTTCTAGCGAAGCCTATGCATGTTATGCTACCTATAAAAATATTTAACTAACACTTACAATTCAATTCGAAAGTTTACGAAAATAACGCAACACCTCAAATAAGGTTTCTAATTTAAAGCATAAAAACACGAAAATGTTAAATAATTTCGAATGCAGTTAAAAAAGAAAAAAAAAAAACCATTTATGGGGAGAAAATAATAAGCTTACTGTTCCTCATTTTCTTTCTTTGAAGTGGCAGTAAAAGGAAAAAAAAAGATGCATATAACGAACTAAAATAATCCTTCCATATTTTATTTTCAATGAGACCTCTTTGACTACAACGAAAACCTTTTTTGGGCTCTCCATTTTTTCACCCTTTCGGCAACAGACGAGAAGAACGCAGCCTCCGTCCTAAAGAAAAAAAAACGAAGTGCTTCACGTGCAGTGAAGCGGCATTTTCGTTACACGAGGGGTATGTAGTTTTTTTCTCCCTTGTCAAGAACAAAGAATGCTTGAACCAGTATTTGCCATCCTTCTGTGTTATGTTCTGAAATATAGCAATTTCTTTATATCGGATCAAAAGAAGCTTTCGTTATTTTTTTTTATACAGGGTGATCAGTTTAAAAGAGTACCCGTTGGTTTTCCTTATTTCTCTTAAATCTGTCACATGTGGCAACCATTATAACACTGAAATATAATTGTTTCAAACTTGTTAAAGTGTGAAGGTCCAGGGTTCGGGTCCCATCGCACGTTCGTCGACCTAACTGTTCGGAGTTTTCCGTTGTTTTTCTCCGAAACTCGTAATTTTTGAAAGTGTCAAAAATTACGAGTATATCAGTTGGTTGCGACAGCTTTTTATTTCTACCGTTATAGAGCCATTTCTCCGAAACTTAGCGTAAATACGGGTTAGGCCACATTAGAAAGACCCCCTGGAGGGCAACCCCCCTTGTGTTGTCCTTCTCACGGGGATTTGCCCGACCAGTGGCATGGTGCATAGCGTACTGAACTGGGAGACGGAAGGTGTCTGGTTCGGAACCAGGTCGCGTCCGCCGACCTAACCGTTTGGAGTTTTCCGTGGTTTCCTCCAAAAGTTAGCGTAAATACGGGTTAGGACCATGTATAAGTGGACCATGTATTCGAACGTAGAATTGAGGACATGTCTCCAATTTTGTTTCAGTTTTGGGGACATTTTATAATTAATGAAATAATTAGCTCTAATCTAATTAAAAACACTGTAACAATTAAAAATTGTCCTCAATTGCTTCTGTAGTTTTCGAGGACATATCGCAAAAAAGCACAGAAATTGGGGACTATCCTCGAAAATTGGGGACGTATGGTCACCTTAGATCAGGGCCATCGTAAATCTTCTACCGGGCCTGCTTTTGCACTCCGATGAGTCATCCAAAGAGGCCTACGGAAGCTCGTTTATTCGTTCCAGCACTTTGATACGCCATCTAAAGGCCGAATCTAACCAATGAGAAACGTCTGAAGGCCTCTTCGGATGACTCATCGAAGTGCACAAGCAGGCCTGGTAGAAGATTCACGATGGTCCCTCTTAGATATACATGTTCATAACAACAACAACAGCAATCCAGTGTGGGAGACAGTTTCCAACTGTGTTGGACTGTTACAACTTTATTTTTGAGGTGAAAATGAAATGGAGACACTCAAAGCTGTTTAATCCTGTGATAATTTTGTTTTATAAAAACATAATTTAATTCAAATATTTTACATTATAGTTCTATTATTAATTATTCTTCACCACGTTATTTTTGTGTGTGTGTGTTTGTGGGGGGGTGTGGGGGTTATCTTAAAGATAATGTTTTGCAAAGAAGTCTTGCAAACATCGATGAATTAAAACAAACAATAACTGAAGTAATCGCGTTAATAACACTAACAATGCTGCGAAGTGTGTCAAAAAACTTGTTTCGACGTGTTTATATTTGCATTCAAAATGGTTGTGAACATTTTCAACATTGGCTGTGAGGAAAAAATAATGCAAAAAATTTGAATCAGATTTTGTTTTTAAAAAATAAAATTATCCCAGGATTATAAAAATATTAGTACAGAATAAACTGAGAAGACGTCTTTCTTTGTGATTTTGATATTCGAATTCACAAACCGACAAAAGATATGCAGTACAATCTTGGTAATCCGACATTTATGCGATTAGACAAACGCCGGGTGGAGTATAAAAAATTTACAGATAAAACGCACATTTTTTTTTTTCAGGAAAAAATAAGACATAGGATTTGTCTATGAAAAATAATCATTAATAGTTTTCTGTTTCTTAAAAACACACTCTTATAAACGAGCATGAAGGCTCTGTATTGGCGCTTATAGAAGCAATATTTTGCTTGTTTTGAGAAGCTTGTTTTTGAATATTGTATGTGAATTCGTCACAGAGGAGCTGTTTATGAATTTCCTCGAGTTATATCCAGTGAGTTTTAGCTCGTGGAAGTGTTTCATTTTGTGTTTGAAATACAGCATCTGTGAAAGCTTCAGTACTAAGCGGACTGTTAATAGCAAGTTACAGGAGGGTTGTGCTTGTGAATTTTGTACAACAAGTTGTTCTACAAAGTTCTAGAAGACTAGAAGCAATAAAATTTGTGTTCCATCCTGACAAGTAGACTGTTTACTAAAACTTTCTACACATACTAGACTTTGAGGAAATCATTAGAACTAATTACATCAATGAAATTTCTTTTTTATGAATAAAATATTTTTATGAAAGAAAATCATTAAAACTTTACTTTTCCCAAACAAAAAGGTGATGGGGGGCACGAAATGAGACTGAGCTTCCCCTCACTTCAGAGGTTAATCGGGCCCAGAGCCGATGGCGCCAAACGTGTGGATTTTACTACGTTTTTCCAGCATAAAATTTTCATTTCTCTGCAGTTATGTTGGTAAGAGTTTTGTTTTAGAGTGGTACTAATCGGAACTGTGACAGCGTATCTATATATTAGGATTACTATAACTTAAGAGGTTTTCACAACAGCTGTGTAACTCTTGACGTTAATAATATCATCTCTTAATTATTTAGCTCTTAATTCTTATAATTAGCAGAAAATTTTTCTCACATTTTCGCAAAAACCTCATTTACTGAATAAACGCATTATACTAGAATCGCATATTAGAAAATTATCGTCGTCATTTATCAAAATATGCATTAAGTCAAAGGAACGAACATTTAGAAGAAATAAATTTGACAGATCATTTATCGTTAAATAGTCTCCTCGATTACCTGTCTAGAGATTTGCATGCTGTACGGGATTGTCATTTAGCAAATGATGTCCCTCATTACCATAGCAACGTGTCTTTCTGACGATCGATCCTTTGTCCTGCAATACATCCGAAGAGACCGTTACGTAAGGTGTAAAAAAGTCTTGGTGTTGTAAGATCCAAGTATAATAGATCACGTGGGATTTGCTTTGAGAGACGAGGATTTGGAGAAGGGGGACAAAAACATCTTGGAATTAATGGTGATGACATCGCGGAATAATGCCGATAATTCTGTGTGAAAAGGACAAGCACATAGCGAATGGGAATACAGTGTAGTGTTGGCGAGGAATGCATTCTAGAACCGCTCGCTTAAGTTACAATTTCGCGTTGTGAAATATGGTGTATATTCTACTTTTTGAAAGACATATTACAGTGATATTATACAGTGATTACAGTGATTACAGTGATATTGCATACATTTTATTTTAGACACTTATAAATACCTCTCAAACTATTTTTAACCATTCTTTATACCACCATTTGTTACATAAAAGTAGTAAATATAGTCAGGGTGAGATTGGGACGGTTTGGGTGCTTGCCCCTTCATTGATGCTACGAGTTACTGGGTTAGTCAAAATGTTTTTAATGAATAATGAAGAAATTAAAGCAGCAGATGGTTTTGTGATTTTAAAAACAATTAGAAACAATACATATTTCCAAAAGGAAAACCAGCTTTTATTAAAAGTTAAAAACAAACTTTCAAAACAATTTGGTTAAAATTTTTTAAAGAAAATCGTTTGATGCTAACACCATAATTTTAATGTTAGTAACAGATAACTAGAATGAAGATTTTTGGCATATCATAGCTTTTTATTTCAAGAAATACAAAGTGTCCTCCATTTCAGGATTTTAATCAATTTATTTCACGCTAACTAACATTTACCAAAACCTATATATTTGAATTTTTAATATCTCATAGATATACATTTAAAAATGTTTATAAAAAATAATGTTCATTAATAAAATGGGAGTAATAAAATGGGAGAAAATTGAGAGTAAATGAATGTCATTAGAAAACATTTTATTATTGCATGTAATGCTAATATCAATAGTTCAAAAGATATCTCTTCGACCAAACTCTCACATTCTCTTGCCTCTATTCTTCCATTATTATAACTTAAAAGCTTTTCACAGCATTTAAGTGACCCTTTCACGCTTTAATAATATCAGTTCTTAATTTTTATATCCAAACAGAAAAATCTTCTCATACATTTTAGCCGAAACCCCATTTACTGGAGAATGGCATTATATAATCGCACATTAGAAAATTATCCTCGCCATTTATCAAAATATGCATTAAGTCAGGGCAGGGAGATTTAAAAGGAATAAATTTGGCAGATCATTTATCGTTAAACAGTCTCCTCGATTACTTGTCTGGAGACTTTGTACGGGATTGTCATTTAGAACATGATGTCCCTCATTACCATGACAACGTGTCTTTCTGACGGTTGATCCTTTGTCCTCAGGTATATCCGTGGTGATGGTTACACGAGGTGTAAAAAAACTCCTGGTGTAAGATACAGGTGTAATACGTGAGATTTGCTTTGATAGACGAGGATTTGAAAAGGGGAATAAAACATCCGGGAATTAATGGTGATGACAGGTAAAGACATCGCAAAATTAAGCGTGTTTTTTAGCACACGGGGGCTATTTCTTACAAGCACGGGATTTTGTCTACACGGCGCCCGTGGTCACTTTTCCGTTTGATTCATGTTTTCTGCAGAGTGATTTGATATTGCTAACAGAAAAATGGACTATCCCTTCAGATGATTTTCAAATACCAGGATTCACTTCGGTCGAAAGGATAGACAGTGGTTTCCAAAACAGAAAGCCATCTAGAGTTGCTAACGGATCATGTTGCTAACGGAAACATGGACTATACCTTCGATTTTCAAATACCAATATTCACTTTGGTCGAACGGATAGACAGTGTTTTCCAAAACAGAAAGCCATCTGGAGTATATAGAGGAAAACTTTATAAAAATCACTTTATAAAAAGAATATGAAACACTTTACCCGTGCCTACACGAGCCAGATCAATGGTGTTCAAATGGTCATTGCGTAGATTCAGATAAAGTGAGATTTGCAGTTACATACGCTAGTCCTCGAATTTCTTATGAAGATAAATTAGACGCTCTATTCGAAAAGTTACTGAAGGAGGAAGATTGTAAGACTGTTTTAGTAGGAGATTTTAACATAGAATTCAATTCCGATCAAGGATCCGATTTCATAACTGAAAGGGGTACTTTAGATTTTCCAATACGTACTCATCCAGAACATTTCACCACTAGGGGCCACGCAACAATGGATGCAACTTTCAGCAACAAAATTATGCGAACAGGAGTCTATAGGAGCATTTACAGTTATCATTTTCCTCTATATGGCAGAATTGATTGAATAGATTTTTAAAAAATCTTCCAGCCAACTGCGTAAATAAAATCTGGAAGAATTTTAGATTTCCTTTTTTCTTTCTTTCTTTTTCTTTTTCTTTTTTTTTTTTTTTTTTTTTCAAGCACCCTTCGTGAACGGGAACATAAAAACCGTGTATTACAGTAAATCGTAATAGGTAATTAAAATACAATAAGTTCTACTGTAATAAAACGATACTTGCATCATCGGATGGAGGAGAAAATTTTCTTTTAAAAAAGTTTGTTCTGACTCTGTAACATAATTTGCCGATTTTGGGATTTTTTTAAAAAGTTACGTTTGAGGATGATTTTCGTAAAATAATTTTAAAACTGTTGCATCTTGAATTCTATATGCCACAACTTTTTGATATTTTGTCAAATGACGGAGCATGCATTTCGGCTTCTTTTAAAAGAAGAACGGGAGGAAAATATAAATTAGGAGATTTTTAAAGAATTTTTAAGTATAAACTCCTATGGAAACTCCTATATATAAACGCCTATGGAAAACGCATTTTATAATTTACATTATGTACTTTACAATTGGCCGTAGATTGCTTGTGTGTTTGATTAAGGCAACGCTGCGCTAGGGAGATCTGGCAAGGATAGGGGGGATGCCTTGGTAGAAGGCCTTTCTAAAGGGTTCTAACGCGTATTCATGTTACATCTGGAGAAAACTAACCAAAACTCCAGACCCCTAGATCGACAGCCGCGCCATGGGAGCCAAACCAGGGACTTTCACACTTCGGCCGTCTATCATTTTCAGTGACATAACCACTGTGCTATGCTGAGACAATAATAGGCCGTAGAAAACAACAACAAAAAGTTTTTCAGGGTGATCCTGTATTCAAACATTCAAATTAGCAAAGTGAAGTCCTATCGTTCAAAAGCGATTTGCAAAAAGCTGCGCTGGTGTAAATACAACAGTCACTAGGCCAGGGGCGTAGCCAGAAAATTTTCATGGGGGGGGTTACGACTACTGCAACTCACATATATGCATACATGTGTGTGATAAGGGAGCGAAGAATATACATTTTGTATAGCAAAAAATTCCTCATGGGGGGGTTATGACCCCCCCAACCCCCCCCCCCTTGGCTACGCCTCTGCTAGGCTATTTGATATGGAAATTTTGAGTTCCAAGCGCCAATGCCTAAGATGAAATTCTTAAAATACGAAAATATGAACTTAATATAAAATAAGATGTGAATAAGATTTCTGTTATCAAAAATTTCGATGTCCAAATTCAAATAGATGAAGGATGCATAGTTCAATTCGTTTTATAAGTCCTCAATTCTAATATTTTAGTCGATTCTCTCATACCAAATGAGTCTAAGGCTTTCTAAAAATTTCATCTTTGAATATATTAAACATTATAAAGTTTAAAAAGTGAATTTTTTTTTGTTTCTTTCCTACTTTATTTTTTCTTTCTTTAACTTGTATAAGTTGACGTGAAATTTTTAAAATTAAATATATGGTCCTTTATAAAATGTAGGGCAAAATAAGAGTAACTGCATGTGATTAGAAAATATTTTGTTTTTGCAAATATAATGCTACTATCAATAGTCTAAAAGATAATCGCCCAGTCAATCAAAATGAAATGTTTTCCACATCATTCAACTTTATACTTGCATCATTATAACTTAAGACTTCTACACTACAATTATGTTACCCTTGCATGCTTTTAATCATATCAGCTCTTAACCCTTTGAGGCGCAACCCTTTCTCAATGCTGAAAAAAGGGCAGCCGTTGCCATCGCTCGACTTAACTACCAGCAAGATGGCGGACGATCGAAACGTTCATCGCGTGCCACAGATCTAGAGACCCTTTTTTGACTACAGCTGGCTGTGCGGCACAGCGTTTCGATCGTCCGCCATCTTGCTGGTAGTTAAGTCGAGCGATGGCAACGGCTGCCCTTTTTTCAGCACTGGGCAATCTATCCAGCTGTTCTCGCATTCTTCCATTTTTCAGCAGATGTCAGTGCTGTTAAAAATAATCGTGACCATTTTTTTACGGGGATTGACGTGCTAAAAAGTAAAGCATTCTCCTGGAGCTATGTCAGCCGCAACTATTTTTATAGAAATCCAATCTATTCTTCGTGACGGGCAAGAGTCAAAGCGTCAGAGTTTGGTGTTCCCAGAGCGGGAACACTGCGCGTTAAAGGGTTAACTTTTATATACCCAAATAGAAAAATCATATTCCATTTTCGCCGAAACCTCACATTTACCGGAGAAACGCATTATGTAATCACGCATTAGAGAATTATCCCTGCCATTTATCAAAATATGCAATGAGCTGAAGGGAGGGAAATCTAAAAGGAATAAATTTGGCAGATCTTTTATCGTTAAATAGTCTCCTCGATTATCCCTGTCTGGAGACTTTGTACGGGATTGTCATTTAGCACATGATGTCCCTCATTACCATAGCAACGTGTCTTTCTGACGATCGATCCTTTGTCCTGCAGTACATCCCAAGCGATGTTACGTAAGGTATGAAAAAGTCCTGGTGTTGTTAGATCCTGGTATTAATACATCATGTGGGATTTGTTTTGAGAAGCGAAGATTTGAAAAAGGGAATAAAAACATCCTCGAATGAATGGCGACAACTGTCTAAGATATTAAGGAATAAATCATTTAATTCTGTTTGAAAAGTACTAGTCCTCCATGAATGAGTACACAACAATTATATATACATCATCATAGACCTTCTCAGGTAATTAGAATATTTTTTTTCCTCGAAGCGTCCGTAAAAAAATACAGACTGTATATTTACCGTTGTTTTCATGATATTGGGTTAGTCAATAAGTTCGTTTGTTTGTTTGTTTGCCAGGAGAGGACAGCTAACGCCACTGAATGTGTCGTTTAACCCTTTAACGCGCAGTGTTCCCACTCTGGGAACACCAAACTCTGACGTTTTGACTGTTGCCAGTCCACGAAGAATAGATTTGATTTCTATAAAAATAGTTGCGGGTGACATAGCTCCACGAGAATCCTCTACTTTTTAGCACGTCATTTTCCGTAAAAAATTGTCACGATTATTTTTAACAGCTCTGACATCTGCTGAAAAATGGAGGAATGCAAGAACAGCTGGATAGATTGCCCAATGCTGAAAAAAGGGCAGCCGTTGCCATCGCTCGACTTAACTACCAGCAAGATGGCGGACGATCGAAACGTTCATCGCGTGCCACAGATCTGGAGACCCTTTTTTGACGACAGCTGGCTGTGCCGGCACAGCCAGCCGCGATGAACGTTTCGATCGTCCGCCATCTTGCTGGTAGTTAAGTCGAGCGATGGCAACGGCTGCCCTTTTTTCAGCATTGGGAAAGGGTTGCGCCTCAAAGGGTTAAAACTGCATCCGTACGTCCGAGTTTCCGATGCAATTTGGATCTGCATTTGAAGGTGGGGCGGGAGAGGTCTTCCGAATATTGGCACATCTCGGAAACTGATAACGATTGCTGAGAGGACTTTCGGAGGTACCAAGGAGGAGAGGTACCGTCACACAAAGTGCATATATTTTAGTGTGTGTGTAGAACTTAGAGTTCTTGTACAGGGCTGCAAAAAAAATTCTTATACATTACAGCCTATAGACGCAAATTTTTAAGGTAATGTCTGTATGGTACATTCGATTAAGCTTAAACACCACCTCCTTGATATAGAAGGCCTGAGAACAAAAACTTTTACCTTCACATAGTAAATCTATTCAAAGTTTGTGATGAAATTACTCCCGCATCAAACATTTTAATGATTTAAGATAAAAAATTTAATTTTACGAAAAATGGGAAATTTTAACTATCACTAATTATATAATATGATATAGAAATAGATTATAATAAATTATTTTTATCAGAAAGGTATCTAAATTTTTATCTTCAACTTGAGATATTTTCTAAAATTTGTATCATTCACCAGAAATTTTAAATAGTTTTACTTTATGAAACGAAAACTGTGATGACGTCATCTTAGAAGACCTAATGATGACGTAAAAGTTTCTGTTCTCAGGCCTTCTATATCTAGGAGGTGGTGGCTTAAATTAGACATCGTTTAAATTTACTTAATCGCTTGGTGTATGGTTCATAAAGCAGATATAAGGGATATAGGGCGCTTTGGCAACCCGAACTTGAGGCACTTGTTAAAGCAGCTGACTTGTGGCAAGATTTCAGGTCCACAATTTTTTCGCACCCAACTTTCCTCAGTTTTCTATGGAGCATTTGCGACCATCGCACTCATTTCCGTTTTAATCGTTAATTTAAAAAAAATGGTACAGCTGCGGAAAAAAAAGTCCCACTTGTACATTTTTCGGCCGTCGTTTGTCGCACAGCACAAGTTACAGATACCAATCGTTTACGATTGACGCACACTTTAATTTGCTATGCATAAAAATTGCATAAGGGACCATCTACATATTAAAATTCGCACCAACTTTTTTTTTCTCAATAGCAACTCCTAGATTTCACTTCATATTTCAAAAATTTAGCTCATTTTAACCCCGGACACCAATTTTCAATAAATTTGGACAGACAATGAGTGAGTTATGAGCACCTAAAATCCCCCTCCCCCTATGTTAAAATATTTTCTCATACTTCAATTCTTATCTCATATAATATTGGTAGTAAGAAGCTGAATTTTATTCGTACTATTAGAACTAAACGACCCAAACATAATTTAATGTTATTATGATTTTTAATAAATTATTAATATGAATTAGTAATTATTAAATTAATATTCAAAAAAATTATGAATAGCGACCTAGCCAAATTTCGATGGAAATAGATGCAGAAATTAATATTACATGGCTGTGCAAAATTTCAAATTTTTACGTTCAGTAGTTATAATTTATATTAAATAAAATGTGTTATTTTCATGAGTTAAGGGACCATATATAAATTTATTAAGTGAAAAGTTTTTGAAAATTGCATAAAATAAATGTAAATTAGATTTATTTTGTGCAAAAACACAGTAAAAGATACCAGTATTAAAAATATCAAATTTTGAAGCAAATAAATTAGAGGTTTTTACAGTTTGTTGGGGATTCTATAAAGCGTGTATTGTTGCGTCCGCTACCATATTCCCTCAAATAAAATATTTTCCAGCTATAGAATTAGATGCAGTAGATGTATGTCTTCTAATACAACGTCCTATTTCTGAAAAACTAACATCCTCAACTTTCCAGGCATGAATGTGACCTTTTTTAATATCGGAAACATTAGGTCTTTGGGATTCCCCATACTTTATCAAACATTCAAAATAACGTTTTTCTGTAAAAAAAATTTTCATCTAACTATAAATTAAAAATACCGCCAAAAGTCTTAAGAATATTGCACATTGCAGGCGATAGTATTAAATGAAGAAAGTGAAATAGCAAACACAGTGATAATATTGGGTCGGCAAAAAAGTAATTGCGTTTTTTACATGAAATTCAAACAAATAAATTTTCAATCATGAAACCATTCTTTAAGTTCGACCATAGCTGAGTTGAGCAATATTCATGCTTGTAGTCAGAAGAGGAGGGAGCAGCCTCTAACTCCTGCCAACATTTCAGCTGTCTAAGAGAAACATCAAGGGAAACACTGAATAAAAATTTCAAAATTACAAAGATTTTTCAAAATCCTTAGCAGTCATTTTGCATTTTCCCCTTAAATCATGTGTACGAACTAAGGAAGTTGTGAATTCACGGGTCATTTGGACCACAGACTAAATATTCTATTCTACCCTTGATATTCTCAGTACAAAAAACTTTAAGAGAGATGGGAACGATATTTTCCTTGAAAATAATATTAATTTCTTTTAATTCTCGTGAGCGAAATAAATGAAAGGCGAAAAGTTCGAAACCTACAAATAGCGTTTTTCAATTTGCAGAAAGTCCCTTAAAAACGCGCAAAAATGAATTCGCAATATCTCCGGAAATTATCGTAGAAAATTGGTGAAAATTTATATTTAGGGTAATTTGAAGGTCTTCTTTCGTTTAATAAAGTCAAAATATGGGGTTGCCATTGAGAAAAACGAAGTTGATGCAGAATTAAATATGAAGACGGCCTCTTATGCAAATTAAATTAATAGTAAATTAATTTAAGTACGCGTTATTTGCAAACGAATGGTATATATAACTTTGCTATACGACGAGCGATG
This sequence comes from Cheiracanthium punctorium, assembly GCA_038373885.1. NCBI lineage: Eukaryota > Metazoa > Arthropoda > Arachnida > Araneae > Cheiracanthiidae > Cheiracanthium > Cheiracanthium punctorium. The sequence continues at coordinate 159,739 of JAWZYV010012923.1, forward strand.
GCGAAATAAAGAGCAAGTGGGACTTTTTTTTTCCGCAGCTGTACATAGCTGCTTCGCCTATGGATGCAATTTATGATTTGTGAAAGGTTCTGGGATAGCATTTCACAGAAGAGTGGTTTATTTCCATATTTTTTAAACATACTTTTTTATAAATAAAGAATATTTCAATATATCCACAAGCCTTAGCGATACTTTTTTTTTACGCCAAGAGGGTTGGTAATGCGTATGTTGACACTCAATTTCGCTTGTAGTTTTATACTTACAAATATAGCGATATAGCGCAAGTCTAGCCTCTCATTATTTCCGTGATATGGTGATCACGGGGATATGGTTTATCTTTTCCTCACTTTTCGTTTTTAGTGGCGATGCGCTCTCTAGTATGATTCGGATCACGTGTTCGAAAAGTCGAGTGGAGTCACTCCATATTTTTCAGTTTAAACAACTCTTCATTCAAAATATAAAACTGTTCATGAACTTCCCAGTTAAAAGATTCTTACAATAAAGAGAAGTTTTAATCAGAGTGGATGCACAAGTTTCTCATTATGAGAATTTCAGAAGAAAGAAAGAGATTCAAGAAGAAAGATTCAAGAGAAGAAAGAAAGAAAGATGAGAAATTCAGCATTTTTATAACGAAGCTAAATTATCAAGAATTAGTGTCAAGCAACAAAAAGAGCAAAAGAAAAATAACCCACGGACTGATAGTCTAATTAACGCATTGATGCGCAACCCTTTCCCAATGCTGAAAAAAGGGCAGCCGTTGCCATCGCTCGACTTAACTACCAGCAAGATGGCGGGCGATCGAAACGTTCACCGCGTGCCACAGATCTAGAGACCCCTGGCTGTGCGGCACAGCCAGCTGCGTCCAAAAAGGGTCTCTAGATCTGTGGCACGCGATGATCGTCCGCCATCTTCCTGGTAGTTAAGTCGAGCGATGGCAACGGCTGCCCCTTTTCAGCATTGGGCAATCTATCCAGCTGTTCTCGCATTCTTCCATTTTCAGCAGATATCAGTGCTGTTAAAAATAATCGTGGCAATTTTTTTACGGGAAATGACGTGCTAAAATGTAGAGGATTCTCGTGGAGCTATGCCACCCGCAACTATTTTGATAGAAATCCAATCTATTCTTCGTGACTGGCTACAGTCGGAACGTCAGAGTTTGGTGTTCTCAGAGCGGGAACACTGCGCGTTAAAGGGTTAATAACAATACTCAATCATATGTTATATCGAGAAGATTCGTTCCATTTCTGGCACTGCATACGCAGAATAAAAAAGTTATCACTAAACAAGGTTAACACGTAAGGACCAACGTTTAATGGTCCAGTTAGTCTTTCACGCCACGGCGATTTCGCCAAAGCAGATCTTCATTTCTAAACGAACTGGTCAAAAACAAGAAGAGGCACAGATGAGTGACTTTGTTTGAAGGAAATTGACTATAGTGTAGCCCGGATGTTTTTGACCTGGTAAATCCAAAAGATCGCTTTACAACTGATAAAAGAGATAGAAAAAAAATAATATGACATAGATAGGGATAGAACTAATTCAAAAGGGCAATTTTTAACACTTTCGAACGTGATCATGATTCGCCGTTTCTTCTCCGCCTATCCTAACTGCTATCAATTGTCTCAGAATTCTATGTAATTCACATATTTGCCATTATTATGCATTATTTGCGATATTAATGGCATACGGTGGAACACATTTCATTTTCTAAAGAATACTAAGGAAGCAGCGAAAGACTCGCAGTTTACTTACTTAGCTATCACTGATTTGATTTTGTGCATATTCAGATTCATTATTATAGAAATTAATGTGATGGGGGATGTCCATTCTGACTATGATATTTCATTGAAAGTAAGTCTTGCTATAAAAGTTTTGTAAAAGAACTTCAACGACATTACAAACATTTAATCTTTTTTATAGTCATCTTCATTATTAATTATCACCAATCAACAAAAAAAAAAAAAAATTTTTTTTTTTTTTTTGGTTTCCGTTCTCATACTTAAATTCTGATTCTAGACATTGAAAAACACTTAACGTTTCATTTTTAGTTCTTAAAGTTTGCTTTTGTCTGATTTACGTCAATAAGTATATTTTAATTTATTTCAGAAACGAAAGATGGCAGCACTTTCATTAACCCGAAAGTAAACTGCATTATTATTTGTAACTCTGTAGTACTGCTTGTAGTATTATTTGTAAGATTATTATTTGTTTGTATTATTATTTGCTCATACGAACATAAAAGAAATACGAAACATATTCACTTTTAGACATTAATTTCTTATTATTTTACATTTATATGTTATTGTTTATCACAAATCTTGAATAAAAAAGACTTTTATATCCAGCAAAAACTTTTCTCATCATAATTTAGTGTGGAATTATAAAAAAAAAATATATAAAATTCAGCGATTTTTTCCAAAAAATTGCTTTAATTTCTACAAAAGCAAACTTTCATAAAAAAAATTATTTTCCTTAGTTTTGGCGTAGGAGAAACTAAATTTTAACCTGTAGAAGTCAGACCCAAAAATCGCGTTGACCGGTATTATTAAAGTATATAGCTTACAAAATTAACAGAATCTGGAGTGACTCCACTCGACTTTCCGAACTCTTGATAGTTACCACGTGTTTAAATAAATATCATTCAACTCAATAGGATCTAGGGTTCAGGCTCTAGTGCACTTCAAATGATTTGACTGTATATAGGCCGCAAAGTATAAGAATACTTTTTGTAGTCCTGTAAAAAACTGTACGGAGTACACAAGCTAAAACTTATGTAAGACAGTGACCTATAATATGCGTACCTAATTTCATGTCAATCGAACAAATCATTTTGTCAGTAGCTGACTGTAAATGATGAGGTCCTTAAGCCGTAATATATAAGAATTACTGTATGCAAGACTGAACAAACTATCAGCTCTACACACACCAAAATCTATGCAGGTCATGAGACCACGACCTATAATATACATACCCAATTTGAGCTCCATCGAATTCAACCTATAGACACTATAGCGCACTTTGTAGAATTTCCTTGCATAGGCTATAAGGAAAAACAATACATTTGTTGCCCTGTCAAAAAACATAGTTACTTTGCTGTGTAATAAAGTCCTATACACAGCAAAATCTATACATGTTGTGTGACGTTGACCTACAATATACATACCCAATTTGAACTTCTTCGAATGCACCATTTAGACACTAGCTCATTTTAAATGATTTGAACCCATAGGTCGTAATGTATAAGAATTATTTTTTGCAATCCCGTGGATAAACTATCAACTCTACACCCACCAAAACATATGCAAATCATGTGATCGTGACCTTTTTCAGAAGACTTGTCCAATTTGTGCTCAATCAAATGCATTGTTTAGAATCTAGCGCACTTTCAAGAATTTCCGTCCATTGGCCATAATGTAAAAGAAATGTGTTTTGTAGCCCTATAAAAAAACTATAATTCCTGTACATACTGGAATCAATGCCGGTCTTGTGACGGTGGTTTATAACATATTTACCAAATATGAGCTCAATCGAATGCATCTTTTCGGAGCTATCGTGTTCACTCACATACACACAAACACAAACACACATACAATACATACATCTCGTAAAAATAGCATAAATGAAATCAGAAGACCCCAAAACGTGCCAATACACCAAAATCTCGAAGTGGAATTTTTTCATGATTATTGATTATAATACTTTCCTAACATGGTACATGTTTGGAAATAATTTGTTCAAATTGATAAAAAACTTTCAAAATTTATATGAAATTTAAAAATATTTTTAGCGTCTGAGAAATGGATACGAAAGGTGAATATGCGTAAAAATTAGAGTTTTTGCGAAGGGGGGGGTATGCCCAGACACCCTAAACATCCCCTCTCTCAAGAAGTATTCGAGCATAAGTAAAATTACCTACGTAGGTTTCACGAATGAACTACAGATCTTTTAGTCTATAATAACAACTTCTCGTATGTCTTTCGAGTTATGTGCTTTTCAAAAGACTAATTAACTAATACCAAAATTAAAATAGGAAATACTATAGCCTTTACTCAAATACAGTAGAACTCCAACTATCCGAAATCCGACAATCCGAATCGCTGATTATCCGAATCGCTTTCAGAATTGACGGAAGAAAATACGACGGAAACGTACTGAGATTCGCAAAATAATGATTCTGTCTACGGGCGCTATATTCCTTCCCTCAGCGAAGCTAGTGTAGGCTCTGCGCTAGCAATAACTTTCATTTACAGTACGGTACGTAAAAGATCCTTTTAAAATGTACAGCACTTGCTAGTACGTGCTAAGTACGTGCTAACATGTTAACGTGCTGCTTTCCCATTTAATTAATTAAAAGCTCTTTTTCTTTAAAAATAGTTTTGATCATATTTTCAGCATACATACACGCAGTAATTAACACTTTGCGCTAGCGAGGTGACTCTCAGTCACCACTGTATGTGATGCGGTAACTCAAGAGGTGCCTCTCATTCACCAATGTTTATGAAATGGTAAATCCATAACTGCCAACATCTACGAAATATAACCAACCACTTTTTGTTGAAAGTATATATTTTTTTAATATTCTTTCATAACAGTTACCAACAGAAGTATTTAACTCAGAAATTTTGCAATATTCTAAGTCGAAAATAACTGTTCACAAAAGGGGGTTGATTATATTCCATAAAAAAGAACAATTATCCGAATTTTTGATTATCCGAATAGGGTCTGGTTCAAACTGATTCAGATAATTCGACAACCAGTACAGAAAAAGTACAGTTCTACTGTACGTTTTTTGAGAGGGTGTACGTTCATAAGTCCGTCTTTAACTGAGTCAGTTGATTTGATGCAATCAAAGCAATAATTTGTAATGATTTACAGTTCTTGTTTGGATTCAAGCGTATCAAAATCAAAAATATTGCAGACTTGTCTAAAAGTTAAGAAAAAATGTAATTATTAACACCCCAAAAATATCCTCACACTAATATAGAGCAGAAAGGTCTCCGGAAACTCCCAAGACATGTCCAGAAGAAAATGGTCATTTCTTGTTAATGTTTGTTCGAGCTTATTTGTGTGCCTCCCGATCGGCTGCAGCCGTTTGTCTTTATTTGGCACTAAAGTGCCTTGCAGAGCGTAGACAAACCGATTTCATTCTCTGATCCGGGATCCATTAGCGAATGCGACGACACAGGAGGGTATATTGAAAGAATTATTGACATGTCCGATTCCATAATAAAATCCCCCTGAAGGATCATTTGCCATCCTCTGGGGCTTCAGTTATTGACTCTAGACTCGATGCCCTTTAGGGGAAAAAAAAGCAAAAAGAACTAAAAAAATGTGGAAAAAGATTTATTTTTCTCTTACGATTCTCTTAAATCTATCTGTCTGCAAGATACTTTGCTACGTTCAGGAATGGCAGTGTACAGGGTTGTCTAAATTAAACTTCCCCAACTCAGAGGCCTGTGTAGGATGTTGTATGAGTCATAATGTGATGAAATTTTGAAAACAGACACTTCAGATCACGCGCTCGTGATTTATTTTAAAAAAATTATTAGTACAAGAAGTTGCCGATAGGTGGCGCTGCAAATCAGCAAGACAGAACAATCTGGAAGCCTATAGCAACAAGCTCGCAAAACGCCGTCTTCATGCTACGTAGCAGCTCTATATTGGGAATATTTATTTTCAGATCTGTGCAGTGGCGTAGCCAGAAAATTTTCATGGGGGGGTTATGACTCTCTAGCTTCGAAATTGCCCTGCCCGCGAGCTTTAGGTATAAAGGCATGAGTTCGAAAAAAAGAAAAATATATCCACTCATGCTCGTTAACACCGGTCAACACTATTTTTGGGTCTGACTTCTACATGTTAAATTTTAGTTTCTCCTACGCCAAAACTAAGGAAAATGTTTTTTTTTTATGAAAGTTTGCTTTTGTAGAAACTAAAGCAATTTTTCAATATTTTTGGCAATAATCACTGATTTATATATTTTTTTTTATAATTCCACTCTAAATTATGATCAGAAAAGTTTTTGCTGGATATAAAAGTCTTTTTTATTCAAGATTTGTGATAAACAATAACATATAAATGTAAAATAATAAGAAATTAATTTCTAAAAGTGAATATTTTTCTGTTCATATGAGCAAATAATAATACAAACAAATAATGATATTACAAATAATACTACAAGCAATGCTAAAGAGTTACAATAATAATACAGTTTACTTTCGGGTTAATCAAAGTGCTGCCATCTTTCGTTTATGAAATAAATTAAAATATACATATCGATGTAAAACAGACAAAAGTAAACTTTAAGAACTAAAACTGAAAATTTAAGTGTTTTCCAATGTCTAGAATCAGAATTTAAGCATGAGAACAGAACCCCCCCCCCCCCCAAAAAAAAAAAAAAAAAAAAAAAATTGTTGACCGATGTAATCTACTCCCATGGCTTATTTTCACATCCATTAATGCATAAAGTAAATATGAATTTTAAAAACAGAAGTCTGCATATGTGTGCGATTCTTCATTATAAGTGACGCAGCAAAGTAAAATCCTTTAATAATAATTTGGGGGGGGGGGGCTAAATTCTTTAATCAATTACTAAAAAAATCGCCAAGTCCGTTTATCGTAAAATAAAAAATAATAATAATAATAATCTTCAAGTTCTACTGCACAAAAGTTAGTAATTTAATATCTATTTAAAAAATAATCATAATAAATAAATAATAAAAGAAAACCACCCAGTCCCGTTTTCCTAAAATTAAAATATTAAAAATCTTCAAGCCACTGCTTAAAATTTTATAAATAAATAAGTCATTGCATAATTTCTAATTCACAAATGATAATAATAACCAAATGACTTGCTGAAAATTGTGAAAAATGTACGATTATCTCAAAATGCTTTTAAGAAAAATTGAATTCCCCGAGAAGTCCCGAGTACCACGCCTAAAATCTAACTGATGATGTTCGCTGATCTATTCTGACAGTGTCCAAAAAATGTATACTGCCAAAAAGGTATGAAAGAAAAATTAACAAAAATCTAAACTACACCGCTAATTCTGGAATGATGTTCATAAAGATGTGATGTGAATATACGTTAAAACCACTTAAAAAGTTTTCGTCCATGCCATTCCTCCTTTTGGCAGATAGCCCTAGTGTGATTTGCCCTTTTATATCTCAGCAACTGAAATTTTCAAAATCTGTTTATTGTAATGTGCAAAAGGAAATTATAAATAAGCTGATTTAATTCATTTTGAAGTTTTGCAATTCATGTAAAAGTTCATTGGGCAAAATGTGTTTGTTGAAGAGTTTAATAAACCGTTATTTTTATTTTTGTATTACAGAATAATATATCTGTAGTATACCAAAGTGTCACTGAAGTATTTTTCAACAGTTTAAGCTAAGAACTTTTTAAACAATCAGTGTTATTTTTGTAAAGGTGATCTACGAAAAAATACTATAAATGCTACAATAACCAATAGTACGACTGCTGAAGGACAAAATGCAGTTTCGTGTGGCAATACTAATTAAATATCACACCTGTAGAATAAAAATAGTTTATGCTCATGTTCTTCTATACTCGGGGCACAGCTATCCTGATAATGGAGGGAATGCTGCAGACCGTGTGATTCCGCCGCTTTCAAATAGTTCTTTCCGTTTGCCCTGCTTTTTACAGAACTAAGACATTTATCAACTATTAAGTGCTAAAATAAAGTGTATGTTATAAAATAATTGCATATTTATCTTATTTGAATTCAATAATTAAAAGGATTACGAAATTAAGTCAGAAATTAGATGTAACGCCTTCGCAGACGCTTGACCAATGATAGACCTCTTTCGTGCTGGCGGGAATCAGAAATGCAGATTCGCCTTGCGATTGGGTTGCTTTGTGATATTGACAGACAAATGATTGGAAAGAGAAACGAGTGTCGGAGTGATACATTCGGAAAGTAGTGAAAAGGCTCCTCTAGCCTTCTCCTCTGTTATCAGGTAAGGTGTGCCCCGAGTATAGATAAAAAGACAGTCATTCAAATATTTTTTTAATACTGATTAATTCACACAGTTTTAAGTGGCATGTTGTTGATATGAAAAACGGTGACATAAAGGGTTAACACAACAGCATCAGAAAAATTAAAAAAATAAGGACAAATTACTATCATCGCTGGAAAATTATACAAAAAGTGACAGACATTGGTTGAAGTTCTCCTTAATATTTCGTTTTAAATAAATAAATAGTTCCAGTTTGGTTCTGTCATTAATTGACATTCATTTTGTTTACTTTTTTCCTATCCACATAGTTTTAGTCAAAAAGAATAACGAGTTTTTAGAAGAAATCAATAATAATATAGCCTACGATGATAAGTGAAGATTTGACAACTTTTTTCCATTCTGAAAGGTGGAAGAAAGAGCTGTCAAAATATTTGGATATGAAATCGTATTTTATTTCATACGTATCAAAAGGGAGAAATTTTTTTTTAGAAAACTCTTAAGTTTGGATTCTGTGTTAAGTACACAGATGAGTCAAGGATAAATCTCCCTTTTTTTTTTCTTTCTTTCCCTCTTTCTTCTTCTTCTTCTTTTTGTCGTTTCGGTAATAGGAAAAAAAAAAGATAAATATCAAAAGTGTTTTTCCTAAAAGATATCAATTTGATAACGGAAATATATATTTGAACTGACAAAATTGGATTGATAAATTTCATGAAAAGCACACGATGTTTTTTTTGTATTTTAATTTCCTTGAACGAAGTAAAAGGGAGTCACAGTAATCGCGAAAAAAAAATCGATTTTGACCTTCCTAAAATTAATTTGACAATTTTCTGAAGTCATGCTTGTAAATAGACATATGTGTGTATTTACAAGCATGACTTCAGAAAATTGTCAAATCCTTCCATCTTGGCCAATGGTGAATCCGTTTTGAATAGTACACGTATATTGCATACAATAAACTCGGACATCTGTTAGCATAGATTCATAAGAACTTGAGTCGGTTTGTGCTTGCGTCATAACGCTATTCTCAGTTGAAAATGCCAGTTCACGAGCCAAATTCACGTCAGTTGCGGGATTTTAATTTCCAACTTCAATATACCCTGAAGGCCGATATGGTGAGGCCGATATTAGTGAAAGAAAGTGTATCGATTGCTTCAACGTTTTGCGAAGGGCGACTTTCACTTCGAAGACCGGCATATCCTGCACGCTGATCCCTGACTCAATGACTCAAATACTCTCGATCACTCGTAGATAAAACTTTTACAGCCATTACTGCAAAAAGATTACAAAGTTAAGCACGAAAGTAACATCTACACCGTTTATAAGATCCGCTTGAAAACTTTCGTGATTATGCATAAATATATACAATGCGCTACTTTGGAAATTTGAAAATCCACCCGTTCCCTCATTTTTCTGCGATATTTCGCTCTTTTCAGCCCCGTTTTATTTCCGAGCGTGGAAAAAGTTAATCATTTGCGTGAAAAAATTAGCCACCGCAAGACGCATTTTTGCTTTCTTTTTCTCGCATTAAAAAATTATTACTGCGAGAAATTCGCGCACCCTACCAAACGGTTTCATTCTGCTTAAAGTTCTCGTATTTCCAAAGATTCTGGGCCTCACCATGGCACAGTGGTTATTTCACTGAAAATGGTAGACGGCCGAAAGTCCCGGGTTCGGGTCCCATCGCGCGATCATCGATCTAACGGTCTGGAGTTTTGGTAGGCTTTCTCCAGATGTAACGTGAATACGCGTTAGAACCCCCTAGAAAGTCCTCCCACCAAGGCATCGCTCATCTAAGGCAGATACCCCTCGCTCAGGTTTGCCTTAATCACACACAATCACAATCCAAAGATTCAGGAACTTTTTCATAAAAAGTTGTTCACACTTGCATTTTTCATAAAGTGGTTACATACGCAAAACCTGGCGGTTCATTCAGCATTCCTTATCACCATTCTTTACCTCTGTTCTTAAATTATACACATAATGTTAACAATTTACTTTGACTGATATATTTTTTAAATGAATTTCAATATCATTATCAATAACTAATTAATATAAAATGGAACTGTGTGCTTGTAACATTTTGATAGGTGTAAAAGAGTAAACGCAATAATAAAGCAATTTTATTTTAACTTTAAAGTTCAAATATTTCTTCACGCCAGAAATATTTAATTTCTCACATGATTGTTTATTGAACTCATTTATGTTAATGGGTTCATTGTTATGTCTACCTACGGGTCGCACTGGCTTCTTCAATTTGTGGGTCCTAGGGACTTATAAAATTAGTTAAATGGGGGTCCCTTTTAGGGTTTCGTTTTTAGGGTTTCTTTTTTAAAAAAATATTAGAAAAAAATGAAAACAGTTGTAAATTTAGCACAGAGTGTAAAATTGGATTCTCAAAAACTCCTAAAGTGTATGGGAGAAAAAAAAGGGTCCTGGGGAGACGGTTGTTCCTCAACTGGGTTATTTTTATTGCATGTAACTGGGCCTGACCATAGAGATATGAATACAAGAAGATGGAACTAGCTATCTTCAGCATTGGACAAAATGAAGTAACTGTGCCGGTCTAAGTTATGGCGGAACTTTTTGTTGGTGTCTTTTTAAATAACAGCGAGGCATGCACGATTTTACGTATTAAAAAGTAAAGATGCACAATTATTATGTTACAATAGTTCTAAATACAAAATCTCAGCATTCTGCAGTTAAACGTTTTACAGTTATGTCAAATACCTCATTATTCTTGGCAGCCACTTTGGCGACATGACTTCTTTAAAAATTGAACTGTCGCCATAGACAGTCATATTGCAATGTGGCCTAAGCAATATGGCAGATCGGTTACAGTTTAGGCTTCCCCATCAGATAACTAATGCCGTCTCCTTGTACTCATATCTCTATGGGTCTGACTTACAGACTAAGGAGCCCAGTCGCATCCAATAAAAATAACTAAAAATAAAAAAATCCCCGATTTTAGGTGTTGACCCGAGGCAGCAAGGACGTACCCAGGGGGGGTGGTCCAGGGGGTCCGGACCCCCTCCGAAATTTCAGTTTTTGTAAGCAAAATAATAAATGAAGTTTTGTTGTATAAAATTCTGCCTTTTTCACTGTTTGGACCCACCCCGAAATTTTTTTCTGGGTACGTCCCTGCGAGGCAGGGGTATATAACCATTTAAAAATACCTTACTCACTGGGTATTTATCCAACCCACATCTATAGGGAGAAATTCTCACCCATTTCTTCCCCGTCATGAAAACCCTGATTTCCCATATAAAGTAATGAATAAACAATCTATTAAAAAGAAAAATGTTATTCAACCTAATACTGCACAGTACTGTACGGTACTTCAAATGCATGAAAATTATTATAGGAGAGAGGCACATACAAAACACGAGTAGGAGAGAGACACATAAAGTACACTATTGCATGTGCAGTATACTGTAATAATAATAAAAGGCAGTACTTTAATAATAACACTGTACTATACACGCAAATCTGCTAACTCTTCCGGTTTTCCGGAAGACTTTTTTCAAACAGATTTATTTTACAAGCAAATTTTAGACTTATTTTAACCTTAAATTCGTAAGTAAAAATTAGTGGTGGAAAATCTTCCGGAAAAACAGGAAGAGTTGGCAGCTATGATACAGTAATAATTATTATTGTATTGTATCGCAATAATAGTTGCAGTACGATACAATATTTTTAACAGTACTGGCATCTGATGAAAAATGTAGCACATGATGAAAATATTAGGTCGTAACGAAAGCTTCCAGCCACAGCATATAATGATCTCAGCAAGCAGTTCGCTTTGGCGTGTTTCCTCATATTTTGTCAAACGGTTTTTGGCATTTGAAAGTTATGTATTTGGTCTCGCGCCCCCCCCCCATATTTCTAGGCCGAAGGCTTTGAAAAACTACCAAAACGTTGGTAGAAAATCATTGATGTGGGTGGTGATTACTACCCGCATTAAAAGTATTCCTTTCAGGTTCATTTTCTAACTTTGTTAGGAACTGTTGTTGTTGGCGGAAAACTTTCGTTACAACCTGATTACATTGACATAGAAGAACAACTGGATAGACAGCCCAGTGCTGAAAGAAAGGGCAGCCGTTGCCATCGCTCGATTTAACTACCAGCAAGATGGCGGTCGATCGAGTCGTTCATCGCGTGGCACAGATCTAGAGATTGTTTTTAAACACAGACTGTCTGTGCGCGCACAGCTAGTCAAGCACCATGTTGCTGGTAGTTAAATCGAGCGATGGCTACGGCTGCCTATTTTTTCAGAATTGGGAAATGGTTGCGCTACAAAGGGTTAAATAAGTTCCTTGTTAAAAACTCGCGTATTATCCAATTCGCTTACGACAAATAGCGTAGTAGCGCGAAACCACTGTACACCTAAAAACTACAGTTGAGTGCTTAAGTGTGTGATAAATTAACCCTTTAACGCGCAGTGTTCCCGCTTTGGGGACACCAAACTCAGACGTTTTGACTGTTACCAGTCACGAAGAATAGATTGGATTTCTATAAAAATAGTTGCGGGTGACATAGCTCCACGAGATTCCTTTACTTTTTAGCACGTCATTTCCTGTAAAAGAATTGTCACGATTATTTTTAACAGCACTGACATCTGCTGAAAAATGGAAGAATGCGAGAACAGCTGGATACATTGCCCAATGCTGAAAAAAGGGCAGCCGTTGCCATCGCTCGACTTAACGATCAGCAAGATGGCGGACAATCGAAACGTTCATCGCGTGCCACAGATCTAGAGACCCTTTTTTGACCAAGCTGGCTGTGCGCTGTCGTCAAAAAAGGGTCCCTAGATCTGTGGCACGCGATGAACGTTTCGATCGTCCGCCATCTTGCTGGTAGTTAAGTCGAGCGATGGCAACGGCTGCCCTTTTTTCAGCATTGGGAAAAGATTGTGCCTCAAAGGGTTAAAATATTGATTATGCTTGGAAAAAGCAAGAGAAGTATTAGCATCTCAAAAACCTCCAAGGAAAATAAATTCTTTATCTATAGACTTCCACCCTTGAAGGGGGAAAAAAGTATGCTTTTTTTCATCAGCGTTAAAGCAATAAAAAGAGTAAAAAGAGTCACTTTATGCTGTTTTCTTCAATTTTATTACCATTTTCACTTTGAAAGAATAAATGCATTCAATCTGATCTATTGCATTAAGGCATGCCGTTCCCTTCAATAACATTTTCTCAAGCATTTTACAATACGATAGCAGATTTTGAAGTTCCCCGAAGAAAAACATTTCAAATCTGTACGATAATACTGAACTACACTAGCTGAAAATCTGACAAGTTTTGTTAGTCTGAAATTCAGGAGATGGAGTTATCAAATCACTGGGAACTTCACGAGAATAAATAGAATATTTTCTTTTCCGTGATGCGAGAAAAAAAAAGTAGACTGTGAAATTTTTATATCTATTTAAAGTATTTAGGTTAATCAATACTATGTATATATATGTATATATATATACACTCATGTCCATAAATTAAGGATAATGAGTTCAGGCAAAGAAAGAGAAAGAAGCAAAACAAATTTGACTTATTTGTAAAGTCTATTTATTAAACAAAAAGTAAAGAGCAAAAAAGATGCTATATGTTTGACATAATTAATAAAAATTGCAAGTTTTACTCCCTTGACCAAATTTAAAAAAAGAACCTAGTTACAAAAAACAGTATAACATGGTTAGTAGGATGGTTAATACGGAGTATGTCTCCCGGACGATGCAATACAGGCCTGACAACGCCTAGGCATGCTGAGTATCAAATGATCAATCTGATCTTGGGGAATATTACACCACTCATCAAGCAATGCACTCCGAAGTTCCGGTAGACAGGTGGGAGGGGGTTGACGGGCTGCAATTCGTCGGCCAAGCATATCCCACACATGCTCTATTGGATTCAAGTCCGGTGAATATGCTGGCCAATGCATACGGGTGATATCCTCCGATTGAAGGCATTCGTCTACAATGTTTGCACGGTGAGGACGAGCGTTGTCATCCATAAACACAAATTCAGCACCCATGGCGCCCCGAAACAAACGTACATGTTGCTCCAGAATGACATCCCGATAGATGTGGCCTGTCATCGTTACACTCTGAACATGCAGGTCAGTTCTGGAACCAAGAATAATTCCTCCCCAAACGAGCCATCCTGCACCACCGTAACGGTGTCTTTCAATGGTGTTCTCTTGGTGGTAACGGGTACCTGGCGCTCTCCAGATGAATGTCCGGCGAGAATCAGACTCCAAACTAAACCTGGACTCGTCGGAAAACATCACACAAGACCACTGTTGCGGTGTCCACAATGCATGCTCTCTACTCCAGGTTAATCGCAGGCGACAGTGAGTTGCGGTAAGTGGAACACATCTGACAGGCCTACGAGCATATAGACCAATGTGCCCTAAGCGTCTGTACACAGTCTGCCTTGAAACTGTCGTACCGGTAGCTGAAGAGAGCTGACGAGACAGGTCTGATGCTGTACTCCGTCTGTTTCTTTTGGCAGTAACTGCCAAATAGCGGTCCTCATTCGGCGTTGTAACTCGGGGCGACCTGTGCTGTAACGTCTACTCACATTACCATCATCTTGGAATCGTTGCCAAAGCCTGGAGATGACACTCTGGGCGATTCCAAGTTCCTCGGATACTTCCAACTGGGTACGTCCACATTCCAGTCGTCCGATAATTCTGCCACGTAAAACATCATCCAAATGCCTCCTTTGTGCCATAACTATGCGGTTTTTGCACTGAAAGGCTTTCACAGCGCTTGTGAACAATTTTACTTCTTTGCCACCATTCCTTATATACCCCTCTCTTACACGCTCGTCATTGTGACGTACCATCCACGCCATCTGGTGGTTTCCTGTAATTTGCATATTCTTCTTCAAGATGTGTGTGATCATTCCACAGGTGAAATTTTTATTTTAGAGATCAATTTCTGTGTGATTCTTAATTATCCTTAATTTAAGGACATGAGTGTATATAGACAGACAGGGTGTACCTAAAAGGTAGTAGCATGCTTTAATTCTTTAAATATTAGAGATAAGTGGGCAATGTAAATTAAAAAACTGTTCGAAATAAGATCGGAAATAAGACTCCATTAAGAAAAAATTTCTCTCGTTAATTTTCAAAAAATTATACTTTTTACATTTGCACACGACTCCCGTACAAAAAAATTCCCAATTAGTAAAGTATACCCCCATACACTATTTAGGTGACCTACAAAACGCCAGACTTTCATCAAAAAACGTCTCAGAGATATCTTTAAAGAAAGATGATCAGGGACTATACATGATTTTGAACTTAAAAGTTTATTGCTGACAGGGGAAAAAATGTTTATCTTCGTAATTTCTGTACAACCCCTGAAACGTGATCATTCGACGTGATTTTTCTACTCTTCGACAGCCATTGAAAAGTGATTTAAGTCAGCATATATTTAACTTCATATCTTTTTTCTTTTTTTTTTTTTAGAATATAATTCTCAAATTTTGTACATCACCTCACTAGTGTATGGGGCACTAATTGGGATTTTTTTTTTCTACGTGTGTTGTGTACAAATTTAAAAAGTGTTTGACGAAGTGAACTGGCTGTGCTGCACAGCCAGCTGTCGTCCAAAAAGAGTCTCTAGATCTGTGGCACGCGATGAACGTTTCGATCGTCCGCCATCTTGCTGGTAGTTAAGTCGAGCGATGGCAACGGCTGCCCTTTTTTCAGCATTGGGAAAGGGCTGCGCCTCAAAGGGTTAAAGCTCTTTGTTCCCTGTTTAAGAAATTAAAATTATAGTACATTAAGCATTTAAGGGTTAAAGTCTATAAAATTTTAAGGTTCAGAAGTTACATTTCAGATGGGGTCACGTCAATGAATGCTTCATGGAAGAATTCTTTGGACCATAACATGACGCCTTATATCCCTCAATACATTATAAACCATAGATGGGCAACCTCCTGCTTTTGATCCGGATCGCAGAACGTACCAAAACCCCATTCCATTCAAAATCCCATATAAATCCCAATTTTACTGCACCTGAATTTGCTAACATTCTAAAGTTTGGCCTGCAACTTTCCAAAGGTTGCCCATATCTGATATAATCGAATAATTTGCACAGAGACATCTGCTGTAAAACTGCATTTTATTCATTATCATCGATACTTCGTATGCTATTCTTTTTATGAGCTTTAAAACTATTTTAATCATTCTGGAGACCCTAAAACTTGGGGGCACTAGGCCGAGGCCTAGTTAGCCTGTGCAGTAATCAGGGCCTGGCGAAAAGTATATTCAATGCAGGAGAGGATACTTTAATTCTTATTCTTGACGGTACCTATATCTGCATCCAGAAAAGTGCAGATTACAGTTTGCAAAGAAGTACATACTGTTTGCATAAAGGTAGGCCGCCTGTAAAACCAATGATGATAGTCACAACGGCAGGATATATTTTACTGCTCGCCCAACGATAAAAGACCGGCTTTGGCGCGCTGCCAAAAAATGGATGCTGCGATTTTTTTTTCAATGGGGAGATGGATTCAGATGTGCAAGAAATTCTCTCTCTAGTATGTACGGACAGGGATGCCTATTTAGCCCCTTTTCGGCTAGATTTTGGCCAACTGGCAACACGGAAGTATTTTGTAAATCGGAAATGAAAGTCCAAATGACTCTAAAAATACTACTACCGTATAGAATTTTAAGAGTTCTTGCACATCTGAACCCATCTTCCTGTGAAACATATCGCAGCATCCATTTTTTTTTTTTTTTTTTTTTTTTTTGGCAGATTGCTAAAGCCGGTCTTTTATTGTTGGGCGAGCAGTAGATGTGCTGGGCCTTTTCTTCGCCGATGGGAAATATAATGATGCTTCAATATTCATTTCCCATCTTGAAAATCTACGCTTTATGATTTTAGTTGTTTATCAGTTAAAACAAGCCAAGTCATACACTAAAGGACATCTGAATACCGAAAGACTTTATACGATTGCCGTTCACCGTGAGAAAAATCCTACATAGTTAACTTTTACCTCCATTACTCCAAAAAGATGAAAAAGTTAAGCATGAAAAAAGCAATAACATCTACACCGTTGTACAATCTGCTTGAAAACTTTCATAGTGATGTGTAAAAATATAGAAAACAATCTGCGCTACTCAAAAAATCTGAAACTTTTTCACCTGTTCCCTCATTTTTAAGCGATTTTTTTTTTTTTTTTTTTTTTTTTTGCTATTTTCAGCTCCATTTTATTTCCGGAGAGTAAAAAAAAGTGAATCATTTGCGTGACGAAATTGGCTATTTTAAGTGAGAATGACGTCATATTTGAAGTCACAGTAATTAAGCTTTGAGGGGAAGTCAATTCGTTTAAATTTTTTTTCAGATATCATAGTTGAATTTTTTTCATTAAAATAATTGTCTGCTTGAAGCATTGATGTAAGAGGGGCTACTTAAAACGAAATCGTTCGAATGCGAAAAGTTTCCGCGCGTTTCCAGAAGATCATGAAAATCGATTTGGGTCTATAATAAAAATTGAATACGAACTTAGTATTTATTTTAGGTGGACGAAGATAAAATATATAGCGTGTGTACGTGACGTTAAATCCGTGGTTCCGAAAGTCCTCTCGGCGGTCGCTAGCAGTTTCCGAGGGGTGCCAATATTCAGAAGCCCCACCCCCCCCCCACCCTCTGATGAGGTTCCAAGTTGTGGCGGGAAATTCCGGGAAGGACGTCTATGTAGCTCTAAGTGACACATTCTGTGGCGCGAGCTGTCCTCTCCTGGCAAATAAATAAATATATTGCGTGTACACATGCTTTCGTCCAATGTTGTAACTGCCCCCACAACGGGCTTTGTATTTCAGTAGTAAAATAAGAGTAATAGAAAAAAAAATCACAAGGTGTCTCTTCTAAGCTACATCATCTTTGGTTAGAATACAGCGCCACTCACATTTCGGGATGGTACTGTCTGTGTTAGGTAGGAGCTCGAACTGTTGATTGCTCTACTCATCATCATAGCATTAGTAATAGGGTATTTATCACCGACGCACAGCGTGTCATCGATTATAGTTAGTTGTGCAGGACGCAGCATCGAACACCTCCAAGTGAGGGTGGTCAGATGATTCTGATACAGTATAGATAAATCACTCTTATAATATTTTGTTTCATTTTTGTTATAAATTATAATTTATTGCATCCTAAACATACAAATGTAAGTTTAATTTAAAATATCTTATTATGTTACCTACTTATATGTGTAGTGTTCTAAAAATTAATAAAAGATGTTTCTGTAAAATGAATTGTATTTTCTTTACGTATTAGACTCATACCATTCAAGAAACATAATTTTTCAAGTCCCCTAAAAGGGGTAACTTTCCTTAGCTTATTGATACCCTCCTTTGTTATATATATATTTCAAAAGGCAAATGGTGTAAAGTAAGGAAAAATAAAGGGAAAAAAAAGGCCAATCAATGATATAGATATTTTTACCCAATTTTAGTGAAAAAAGAATGGAAAAGGGAGGCAAAATAATAAATGTTTTCATCGATATAAGGAATTTTTTTACGACTTTCTGAAATATATTTCCTATTAAAGTAATATGCTAGACACGTATATTATGAAGAAAACATATTAAATTTCTATAAAGATTGATTTGTTCTGAAGGATTCATAAACTGTTTCAGGTCGTATTTCATACCAAACACTTTTATATATAAAAAAAAACACGTTTAAACTTTTTTTTTTTGATTGGACATAAAAAACAAGAGTTTACTACTACTCCACCAATTTCTTTGCTTTCAAACAAATGTTTCTAGAGCAGAACAGCATTAAGAGTATCAGTATTGCATTAATGTACTGTATTGTACTGTGAATTAAGAAAAAGTTACTAGAAGCTTGCTAAGGAGGAGTGATTTCGGTGGAGGACATTTTAAGGGACTCTGCCGCTTATTCACGTTAAATCTGGAGAAAACTGCCCCGAACTCCAGATCTTTTGATCGATGGCCACGCGATATTCCCGAACTCGGGACCTTTACAATCCAGCCATCTACCGTGTTCAGTGGCTTTATCCACTCGGCCATGGTGGGTCCATCATTTATCGATAACTACCTTTCTTAACACTTGATCTAATGGTCTGAAGTTTTCGGTGTTTTTTACTTCCTTGTACGTAGTATAAGGAAGTAATGTGATCCCGAAAAATTTTGGGGGCCAAATTTCGACAAAAAAACCGATTTTGACTACCTCTAAATTGAATTAAAAAATTTTTTTCGATGCATCTCATCGTAGGCTATCATGCACGATCATATTAATGCGTCTGCAACTCATTTTGACCAGCGGCGAGTCTATTGTGGCCAGTTTTTCCATGCCGTCTGTACGTACGTACGTACGTATGTACGTACGTATGTACGTACGTACGTACGTACGTACGTACGTATGTATGTAACTCGCATATCTCAAAAACTATTGGTCGTAGAATGTTGAGATTTGATATTTAGGATTGTTCTATGATCTAGTTGTGCACCTCCCCTTTTGGTGACAATCGAATGGATAGTTTATGTACAGGACCGCCCAAAAGATTCGAAATACATTACGCTCTATGGGCCGAAATTCATTAAACTCGCCTAACTCAAAAGCTATTAAGCGTAGAATGTCGAAACTTCATATTTTGGATATTTGTAACATCTAGTTGTGCACCTCCCCTTTTGGTTCCATTCGACTGGATAGTTTATCTACCGGACTGCCCAAAACATTCGAAATACATTACGCTCAATGGGCCGAAATTCATTAAACTCGCATATCTCAAAAACTATTAGGCGTAGAATGTTGAAACTTTATATTTAGGAACATTGTAACATCTAGTTGTGCACCTCCCCTTTCGGTTCCATTCGACTGGATAGTTTATCTACAGAACCGCCCAAAAGATTCTAAATACATTACGCTCTATGGGCCGAAATTCATCAAAGCCTTTTTTAGAGGTATTGGGCTATTTCAAACGACACAGAAGTGATATATGCTGTAAAGAGTTAGAAAATGAATTTCTCCATTAAAAAAAGTGTCTTTATCATTTATAGTTCAGCTACAGGAACACTCAAAAGATTTCCAATACATTACGGTCAATGGCAATTTTAGGGGCATTCATCCATTTCAAGCACAATGCCGTCCTACCACATAAGTTAGGTAATGGTCCGACAACGGTCACGTGACTCCCTCAAGAACTATCCAAAAGTCGCCAAGCTTGGCGACTTTTGGTGTACGTGTGTGCATATTTAACTCTCAAATCTCAAAAACTATTATGAAATTTCATATATAAGATTGTTGTAACATCTAGTTGTGCATCTCGATTTTTGGTTCCAATCTACTGGAGAGTTTATTTACTGAACCACCGAAAAGAATTTCAGTACTTTAATGTCTATGGACATTTTCAATATAATACAACTGTAGACGGTCATTGTTTGGTACATGCCCAAAATCTCGCCGTCTGTCCTCGGCCTTGGCGAGTTTTGGCGAAATATCGCCAAATTTGGCGATATTCAGTTATTTGGTCCATGCCCAAAGTATCGCCATTTGTTATCGTTCTTGGCGAGTTTTGGCGAAATATCGCCATATTTGGCGATAATCTGGCATTGTTTGGTTCATGCTTAAAATCTCGCCAAATGTCGTAGAAATTGACGAGTTTCGCCGAAATATCGCCAAATTAGGCGCCAAAAATTATTTCGTATTTTGTATAACTGTAAAACTTTAACCCGTAGAATTTTGAACTTTTGTATTTAGAACTATTGTAATATCTAACTGTTTTCAATATCTTTTTTGACAGCAATCGACTGAGAATTTATTTACAGGGTTTGCCAAATGACTTTAAATACATTGAGGTGTATGAATGCATTCAATTCATTGAAAGCCTGTGGTCAATGACTACTTTGGCTATCCCCAAAATCTCGCAGACTATCTCGAGTTTGTCGGCTTTTGGTGAAATATCGCCAAATAAAGTGTCAGAAGGAAATCTTTCAAATTGAACTCAGCTTGGCGATATCGAAATATTTGGCTAGAAATCGCTAAATCTTACTATTATTGATATTTTATCTCTTTCAAACAAATAAGTTTAGAGGAAGTGCGTCGAAAATATTTTTGTTCTAATAGACGTGCAAGGAAGTCATGTGTTGGACACATCAGATTTTTTTTTTTTCGGCTCTATCGCGCGGGCATCAATCTAACGGTCTGGAGTTTTGGATATTTTTCTCCATATGTAACTTAAATACACATTAGAAACCCTTAAAATTGTGAAGCTTCCGGACGCGGCCATCAATCTAGCAATCTGGAGTTTTGGTCGTTTTTCTCTAGATGTAACGTGGACATGCATTAGACTTTCTTAAAAAGTCCTCCACCCAAGACACCCACCCCCTTAGGTGGATAGCCCTCTTGTAGCCTTGTTTGAACCAAAACAAACATTTCTGGACTAGGGTTTACTAGGGGAGCAACTCATTACAACTTATAAAACTCTAGCAACATGACTCCTTAAACAAAATTTCCGCTTAACTTATTCACATACACCCTGTATATGTTCATAAAACTTCTTTATTCCAAAGCTCTTTCTGCTTTACAGAGCCTATATGGAACAAGGCAGCAAAATTAATTTAATATTTTAATTTTTAATTAAGAAGTAATGCAAATAAAACTCGTCAAAGCTTCAATTGCTAACAGCTTTAATGATTTTTCGTTTGAAAAAATAAATGAATCATTCAAATGGAATTTCAAAAGCAAAGTCCATTTGGAATGGAATAAATATATATTTTTTTAACTTTAAAGGTACATAAAAGGAATTAAAAGGAATTTCTTTCGCGAAAGCAAACTATTTGATAGAAATTTAGGAGAGTTCCTTTTTTTTCTAGAAAGAGAACTTATTGAAGACAAACATTTATCTAGAAATTAGAAGCACTTGACAAATGTAAATATAGAAAAGAAATATTTATCTTAGGGACGGGAGAGTTTGATTTAAAGAATTTTATAAAAATCGTTGCGATTATAACTGAAAAATTCAATTCCATTTGAAGAAAGTTGTAAAATAAGTATGAGTATACTTAAATAGTTATTTTAATTGACAGTGAAACTGATTGCTGTGCTTTTGAGATATTAAAAAAGATTTTAATAATAGCTGTTTGGCTTTTGGTTAAGTCAAAGTTACATGAGGAATATCTGTGTTAGGAAAGGATACCTCAGGTGGAGGACTTTTTAAGGGGTTCTACCTCACATTCATGTTACATCTGAAGAAAACTACCCAAATCTCTAAACGGTTAGATCGATAGCCGCGCGAGAGGCCAGAACCGTCAACCTGAACAATTCAGCCCCGTCCCAATGTTCAGTGTCTTATCTACTAGGTCATTGATCGGCGTTTGAATGTCAAATTTTGAAAAAGCGCACTTTCAGTCATGAATGTAACTTATTTCAAATTTATAAAATACTAGCCGCCTCCGGCGACCAGTTGGTTCGCCATCTTAATAAATCTTGTTCGGAGAGAATACTGGTCCTCACCGGCTTCCTTGGCACTGAAATCTATCAGATACTGAATGGAATTTAAAATTAAGAGGGTAAAAAACAGGAGCGGCCCTAGGGTAAGTGGCGCCCCCTGCTAATATAAAAAAGACGCCACTTTTATGCTCTGCTGAGTTTTTGTGTTCGAAATGACGCCCCTTCGAAGCCGGCTCCCAGATGCGATGCTTGCTGTTTCGGGACGTCCCTGGTTGCAAAAATAAGATGATTAAATGATAAAAACCTACAAAAAGGAACAAATTATTTTCGTCTTATATTAATTCTGAAGAGCTTCTGGATATATTGGCCTTTATCAAAAAAATGGAAAGGAAAAGGAAAAAAAGTAAGAAAATCTGAAACACTTTCATATTTTAAATACGCACTAAAGTGCTATATATTAAAAGCGTATTATAATCCATGGTTCTTCCCTATTTTCGGTCCTTATTTCATTAAGTTGGTAAATATATCATTATTCATGAGTGTGATTAAACAAAATTAAAATTGATATTTCTAACATCCTTTTTCTGGATGTAATACATTCGAAATAGATGGAGAAAAGCTGCGCAGAGAAATACACAATTCCAACTGAATGAAAATTTCAAGAACTTATTCTCAGATGCATTCAGCAGACGATAAAATTACGATAAATTGCGCCAAACGTTAGCATCATCTCCTCAAAATCGCACATCAACCATTTTATTTTTTGCCAAATTAAAAAGTTGCACATTTTAGTCTCGGAAAATTTCCAAATCCAATTTACTTTTGAGTATAAAACATTTTATTCCTGCTCTGATTTCACATGCACACGATATTTTAATTAAAAAACAACCTTATAAATAATCTAAACAAAAAAAAAATCGTTATTCTTTTATTTTTACTTCAAGAGTCTGAATCATTTAATAAACATGCCAAATATGGCAACCTAGATAGGCTTAAATTCTCACCCTTCCACTGCGGGGACAATTGCGAAATGGAGGAGAGCAAAAATTAGCTTTTTGTGACATGTTTTCTATCGATATCTCCTAGAATAATTCGAATTTCGAAAAAATCGCATCGAGGTATGTCGGAACCCGTCCTGGAGAGTTTGTCTGAAGAATTTCCATGCAAAATTTGGTAGGTCTACGATCACCCGTTTCGGAGTGATCGTAGACACTCCGAACTTTCGGAGGGATCGTAGACACTCCGACTTTTGTTTGTCTGTGCGAGACACAGACAAACTAACTAACTAACTATCTAACGGACAAGTCACACATTGTTTTATTTATATAGATTAACACCATGAAATGAAAAGATAAGAAAAATTCCAAACACTGTGAACGGATAAAAGAGAGGAGTTATTATCAGTATCTAAAAATGAATGTATATACAGGGTGTCTCAAAAATGTGGTAACGGTCTTTTAATTCTTAATCTGTTAGCGATACGTGGGCAGTGTAAATAGAAAAAGTGTTCAAAATAAAGTCGGAAAAAAGAAAGATTTCGCTACGAGAATCTCGCCAGGTTAATTAAAAAAAATTACACTTTTTAAATTCATATATGACTGCCGAAAAAAATCCTAATTAGTAAAATGTGCTCCATACACTAATGAGGTGAGAAAAGAATTTTGAAAATTATATCCTAAAATGTGTCAGAGATATGCAGATCAATAAAACGATGACTTAAACCACTTTCCAGTGACTCTCGGAAGAAAAAGTTCCGACGAAAGATCGCCTTTCAGGGGTGGCACAAAAATTACAAAATATATATATATATATATATTTTTTTTACTTTAGCAATAAACGCTTACATTCAAAATCTTGTATAGCCTCCGACCATCTTTTTTTTAACCCTTTAACGCGCAGTGTTCCCGCTCTGGGAACACCCAACTCTAACGTTTTGACTGTTGCCAGTCACGAAGAATAGATTTGATTTCTATAAAAATAGTTGCGGGTGACATAGCGCCACGAGAATCCTTTACTTTTTAGCACGTCATTTCCCGTTAAAGAGTTTTCACGATTATTTTTAACTGACAACTGCTGGAAAATGGAAGAATGCGTGAATAGCTGGATAGATTGCCCAATGCTGAAAAGAGGGCAGCCGTTGCCATCGCTCGACTTAACTACCAGCAAGATGGCGGACGATCGAAACGTTCATCACGTACCACAGATCTAGAGACCCTTTTCTGACGACAGCTGGCTGTGCCGCACAGCCAGCTGCCGTCAGTTAAAGACATTTCAAAGGGTTAAAGATATTTCTGCGACGGTGTAAGATGAAAGGCTGAAATCTGGTACACCACCTCATGAGTGTATGGGGGTATTTTACTTACTGGGAATTTTTTTTTTTTTTTTTTTTTTTTTTTTTGTACGGGGGTAGTACGCAAATATAAAAAGTGTAACTTTTTGTAAATGAACGAGAGGAATTTTTTCTTAATGAAGTCTATTCCCGACCTTATTTTGAACACTTTTTCAATTTACACTGCCCACGTACCTCTAACAGATAAAGCTCATTACCACCTTTTTGGAACACCCTCTACTAAGGTGACCAATCGTCCCCACTATTCGGCGACAGTCCCCATTTCAGGACGTTTTCAAATTGTCCCCGCAAATGTTACACAGCAATTGGGAACAATTTTTAATTATTGCATTGTTTTTAATTAAATTACTGTTAATTTTTTTATTAATTATAAATGTCCCCAGTTTTCTTTCAAAATCGGGGACATATCCCTGTTTCCATATCAAAAAATCTAGTCACCTTACTCTATACTCAAATGCAACATGCGTGTTGTTCTCCTACAACTGTTTCTAACTATTTATTCAACGAAGAAAGGTAATCATGTTACATGTGAAACAGTGGCAACTTAACAAAATTGCCCCCGACAGCAACTTGGTAAATAAAAATATTTCAACATCAAAACAGCTTTTAAAAATATCAATTTTACCTCATTAACTTATTTTAATTTAGAAACTTCAGTTTAATATAATCTAAACTAGGGGCCAAGGCCCCCAGACTCGCTACGCTCGCCTTTCGTATGAGGCATTCGGCCCCTAGTAAGGCTTATTCGTAAAAAAATACATGCTGTGATCATCCAGCCTCTCCAGAGCACATACTGAGTTGCGTCGGACTTTCTAAGGAGGACTTAACATCTGCTCCCCTTTTAGTTATAGACTTTCTGCCGGTCAACAATCTATTGGAGTTGATCTGACTTATGTCAGATCTTTAAAGAGGATAAGCAACAACAACAACAAAAACAAAAATACATAATTTCAACAGACAAAACCCGAAGATTGGATCAGATAGAATGTTACTGAGCTACACATTGCTTGGTTCTTGCATGTTCATTGGTACATAAAAATTTAAACTTCACACTACAGTAGACACCCCTCCCCCTCATAGCACGGAAGATATTTTGTTATGGGAATCCGTGTTGTACGGGTCCTGAGCTATACTCCACCTCGAGTGCGGACTCCGCTTATAATCGCTGGAAAAATTATTTGCACTCCTCAGAAACAGTGATATTTAATGTTGCCATTCAAAAGTTATATTAATTGGGAGCTAAAGCGTAATAAAATCAGAACATCTGTTTCAGCTGTATTTTTAATTATGTAAAACCTACGGGATACCTTGCGAATTTGCCACCCATGGCGATTTTTCATTATTTGGCGACTTGCGTACATGTAAAGTTAATAAAAGCTACGGAACAGAGAGGATAGCTTGCCACCAATGGCGACTTTTCATTATTTGGCGATTTACACTTGCTCACAACCTATAATTACTGTTCATTTAAGGTTACCGGAAAACCGTTATGAATATTTTCATTTACATAATCGTTTGCAGATTGGCGTATTTAGCACCACGAATTATACCATCTCGTCGCGCTAGCAAATATCCAAAGTGTACTATAACTGCTATAATGGCATAGTTAACGCCACCAAATACTTCTACTGGTAGCAAATAATTCAGCTGGAGGAGAACCGGCTATAAAATAATCTGCATTTTAATTATTTTTCATTTTCAAGATATTAGTTATTCTGTTTTGGAAAAACGAATAATCGCTCATTCTAAACTCCTGTTGTCTAAGCGAACTTACTATTTGAAAATTGTCAACTTTGTGTAACACATTTTGAGTTACTTATTTCATATAGTTTTTATTTTGGCGTAAAATGGACGTAATTCTAACTCATGTTTCTAAATTTCACGCGATTCTAGATACTTGGGAACGCTTTGTTGCAAAGGAATGGATGATTTTATGCCAAA
Source organism: Cheiracanthium punctorium (assembly GCA_038373885.1). Taxonomy (NCBI): domain Eukaryota; kingdom Metazoa; phylum Arthropoda; class Arachnida; order Araneae; family Cheiracanthiidae; genus Cheiracanthium; species Cheiracanthium punctorium. The sequence goes on from JAWZYV010012923.1 coordinate 186,431, forward strand.
TCTGGCAACCATTATGTTTACTTTTTCAGTTTTTTATTAATATCTTCTAAAATAATTCGATTTTCGAAATTTAAGTCAGCTTAGCAGGTTTCTCGGAATTTTTAGAATCTGTGGGCACCTTAGTCGAAACTCGAATCCCCACGGTTTAGGAGGAGATATGCCAAGAAGCTTTGACAGCGCCAAGCGGCCTTTAGAATAGAGAGATAAAAACACAACTGTAATTAAAATTCCATAATTAATAAACTGAATACATTTTATTTA
>JAWZYV010012924.1:0-349178 GCA_038373885.1 Cheiracanthium punctorium
ATCTAAAATCAATACCGTATTGGCCCGAATATAACGCGACCAGGCCCGGACTGGCCAGGTCGGCTATTGCCGAGGGCAGTGGCGGATCGTGGTTTATTCAAAAGGAGGTTCACAAAAGAAATTTCGAAAATTAAATATGCATATACGACGCACCTTACAAATTAAAATAGATTTGCGTTTCCAGCAGTTAAAGGAAAAGAATGCACGCAACTGAAAGAAAACAAGTCATCTTGGGTCTTACATTTCGTCACCAAGATAAGTTTTAGCAAAGGTGCTGTCTTGATTCATTTTATTTCAATTTTTTTTTTTTTTTTTCAAAGGATAATATTGAAAAATGCCATTGCTTTAGCTCCGAAACACGCCTTTTACTACCATCTTAATTATTGACACTTTGTAAAAAAATAATGTAGTGAAAAATGATAGAAATAAAGACAATATTAAGAAAATGAAATAAAAATTAATTAACTAGCCGAACGTAACAAACCATGGGAAAATCCGGAATCGACAACGCAAAATTGGCCCACAGATGGAAGTGTGCGAACGGAATGATTTCATCAGGGCCGTACTTTTCCGCAGCTGTCTCGGCTTCTGACCCCAGAGAACGGTTCAGAGGAAAATTTTTCCGTTCGCACGTGCGATTGATTAGACTGTGCTGTAGTAACCTACACTACAGTGCGTTAGCTATAATAATCGTATTTAATAATAGTGGGGGAGGGGGAGCGGAGAGTAAAACTCACATTTTAAATTCGCATAAATCTAGAAGTGTGCTTATTTTAAATTTAATTTGTTAATGTGTTTATTCTTTAGTTTTTCCTTTGGGGATTCATGTGCTCCAATGGAGGAGCCGCCACTGGCCGAGGGCCCCCGACCTCAGTGGGCCCTTTTATATCAATAATTCATGTAGACGATATCCTTTTAAAGAAAAACAAATTAAAATAAGCTATCTGGTAAAACTATTTTAAACGAATCAGAATCGCAACTTTCCCTTCAAAGCCTGATGAACATGACTTCGATAGGACGTCATGTCAATTGCAACAGCTAATTTTATCATGCAAATGATTTTTTACTCTCGGAAATAAAATGGTGCTGAAAATAGCGAAAAATCGCTTGAAAATTAGCGAGCGGGTGGATTTTCAGATTTTTAAAGTAGCGCAGATTGTTTTCTATATTTTAATACATAATTATGAACAATTTCAAGCGGATCGTACAAATGGTGCAGATGTTATTACGCTTTTTGCGCTTAACTTTTTAATCATTTTGGAGTAAGGGCAGTAAAAATTTTATCTTGGAGTGGTTGCTCGAAATTGTTAGAGAGTCAGTGAATCAGGAATCAGCGCAGCTATGTAGTAGGATACTATTTTCAAATAGGTGAAATCTAAATTTTCTTGAATTTCAGGGGGAATTCTGATTCGGAATTGCCTCCTCTTGCCCTTAGTAAGTTACGCCTATGCCTACTAACGTTATACCCACCTATAAAGGGACGGACGAATTAACATAACCACTTCAAGTCGGGAATCGAACCCGAATCCATAATCGTGCAGTGTTGTGCTAATCACCATACAATATGGGGTAACAAAGTATTAAACGTAAAAATAAGTATTTTGATTTTTAAAATATTTTAATTTTAATTTTAGTAGAATAATTTGTTTCACACCCCGAGTGATTGGTTCTAGGTGCACCAAGTTAGATGAAATCTTGCCAGCGCCCTTATGCAAATTCATAGTTTGCAATAATTATTTCATAATTATTTATGAAAATTTCATGCAAGAATATTATTTTGATTATTGTGTTTAACTGAACATTTTTCAAGAAAATTGTTTTCAAATGATATTTCATTTTTAGTGGAGAAGTATAAAAATACAACAATCTTTTAAAACAGAAATCACGACTAAAGAAAAAAAAAAAAAACTTTTACTTTAAGGCTGTTCAACTTGAAAATTGTGCAACTTTTGAACAGCTTTTTAAAAAATTTAACAGCGTTAGGGACTCGGAAAAATTTAGAATGTCTCTTTAGAAGTTGCTCTGTGAACTGACACTCAAACGAACCCCTATAGGAGCAACAAAACTGTCAGGAAAAAAAATGCTAAACATACGGAATTTTGCGATATTTCCAAAGAAAAAAAAAAAAAAAAACCGGGCAACTCCACGGCCCATTTTTGAAGGCAGTTTTTGTGCTAATGAGTATTTTCAGAAATTTGCACAAGACATACAGCTTTACTGTTAGTGCCAGTTCATAGTGCACAGGGTGAAGAATTATAAATTTTTTCGAGCGTTTAACGTCGGTGGTTTTGTTTTTAAAGTTGTTCAAGAGCAATGAGACGACGATCGCTCTTCAGGTAGAAACACCACAAGAGGACACTTCTAAACAACTGTACAAAACTGATTTTTTTAACACGCTAGAGTCAGCGTGAGCAATCAGCGTTATAAAATAATAACGTTTAGTTGGTTCATAAAAAATGTTCAAGATATGTGGACGTTCATGTTTACTTCTCTTGCTATGATTTGAAAAAGCCCTTAAAATGGTAGAATCTTTTGTCGTCGCAATTTTTGATTCGTGACTCAAGAGTTTGTCGATAACAACTGTTGTAGGGTATTAGTGAAAATAGATAAGGACTGGAGAAATGGTAAAAACTTTCTTTTAGATAACTTAGTTTTTCCCATAGATTTTTCATTGAGAAATCGCAGGGCTATTTACTTCTAAACAGGGCATCGCAAAAATATGGCGACAATCTTTTAGAGGGGGTAAGGCACATTAAAAGCATTCAGAATCGCAAGCGAATATTCTAGCTTCTCCGAGTCAAAATGCTAAACGGACATTTACTAGAGAGTAATACGAAGTCACTCTGAAATTTTTCAGATACGGCTAAATGGTACAACTTATTTTAGGAGTGTTCAAATTAATCTCCTCCAACATCGATGTGTTTTTGTAGGCGAAATTTCTAAAGTTTAAAAGCCTCAAGCAAGCCGTCCATTTCTTGGAATCGATGCAAAATATGCTTTTACAGCCTCGCCAATCTCATCTTCGGAGTGAAAACGGCTACCATGTAAATTTTTCTTTAAATTAAAACTAGCCGAAAGTCACACACAGCAAGATCAGGGGAATAGTATGGATGTTCTATTACTTTGATCTGTTTTCGTTCAAGAAATTCCGTTGTCAATCTTGCCATATGAGAAGATGCATTGTCATGATGAAGGATGAGTCTCCTTATATTAACTTCTTGAAGAATTTCTGGAAGACACTTAGTAGTGTACCAGTTAGCTATAACTGTATTTTGTCTCTTCAGCTTCATGGCTTTAGACAGTCCTGTACTTCTGAAGAAAACGGCATGCATTACTTTTTTCATTGCTCGTTGTCTTTTTACCATTGTTGGTTAGTTGGTTTCAGTGGCGGACAGAGCAGAACTGGCGCCCGGGACAACATACCTTTTTGGCGCCCTCCATCCTATTTTTTGTCAAGTTTTCTTTGTCTCAGAGACTATTTGACGCCCCTGTGCAAGCAGCGCCTGGGGCAGGGGCCCCGGCTTGCCCACCCCTAAATCCGGCACTGGTTGGTTTCGGGGTTGCCTTCAAAGGCCCACGTCAAAAAGTGGTTTACACGTTTCATCACTACTTACGATTTTAGAAATAAGGCGGTGTCGACCATCGTTAACTAATTTCAGAGTTTCTCAGCAGATTCTGACACTCTCCGCTTTTTGGTGTTCTGTTAAATGATGGGGTACTCAATGACAAACAATTTTTTTCATATGAAGTTCTTCAGGAATAATTTTATGAATGGCTGCGGATCTATTATTAAGGTCCGCCGACCGAGTTGTATAGTGGGTAAAACACCGCACTTCGGGTTCAACTCCCGGCGGAAGGGGTTCGATCCCCTACTGGGCGTGGTTGTCATGTCCGTCCCTTCATAGGAGGCGACGTTGGTCCACCTGGCCTACTAGGTGCCCCCATAATAAAGAGACCAAAAAATTCCGGCCTGTTGTGGCCAAAGCCTTCACGGAAGAGGCCGGCCATTAGAAGGAAAAAAAATATATTAAGTTCCTTCTGTGTCATTTGGTAAGAGCATCGATTAACATTTTTTTGTATGGCCGACACATTTTCTGGGACTACAGCTGACAAGATTCTTCCTGTGCGTTCTTCATCCAACAGAGAACTTCGACCTCTACGAAATTCTGTGAATCATCTGAGCACGAGATGGAGTTTTGTTTCCAAATGCTAATTGTAGTAGTCGAAGACATTTTCGTTGATTTAACCTCACTTTAAAATCATAGCGCGATAATGCTCTCGAGTTTACTCCAATTTCCTTTCGTACCAAATTTATTCTACGAAAGATATAAGTTGCAGTTGCTGCCAAAAATTATCGTCTGCGATCATAAAAGAGTTCAAATTTACTTTTTAAACAATATTTCTTTTTCTTTCGCCTAATGTCTTCCACTGTCTCAAAAATTTCAGAATAATCTTCGTAAAAACGAATTGCTGAGTCAATTTATCAAATCAGAAAACATTTAATTTTCAAATTAACATTTTCTTTTAGTGAAATGAGTTTTAATATGAAGGGGATTCAAAATTACAGAAGAAGATGCTAGTAATCAAGAGAATATGTGGACAATGCTTTTTAATAGCAAGCAATCTATATTAAACAATGTAACTTTAGATTTGATTATAGATGATTTTATTTGATACACGAAAATATTCAGTTTACCTCAAAAAGCATCCAAACTTTTCGAAAATTCAAAGCCTATATTTTAAGTTCAGTAACCATCTACAATGCAACAAAATTTTGTTTCATTAGCTTTAGTCATTTCATAAAGCGAAGACAAAACTTTACGTCACTGAATGTCTCTAAACGACACATTCAGTGACATGAGGTGACCTCTCCTGACAAACGAACTGTGTCATCTCGAACAGCTATTTAGAATCACACAAATTGCGAATTCACTTTTATAACGAATACATTTTACAGCTGAATCCATCAATCCCAAACAATTTTTTATTTTAAACTTCTTCTTCTTCTTCATTTTTCTTTACTGCCGTAAAAAAAAGAAGCCCAGTTAGCTTAGTGAGTTCATCTTGTTGGTTCACCGAGTTAGTTTTCTAATCGAGTATTATTAGAACGTACAATGACATCGGAAAAAAATCCTTTATCTTTCAAATTTTTTTTATTTACATAGACTGTTATGCAGGAAAATAATCCCACGGTTAAAAAAAAAAAATATGTTTAACACATGCAGCATAGATGAGCATTTTTTAATAATTTCGTATCTAACAGTACACAATACAGTAAAACTGTGTTCCTTTTGAGCTCAGAGTTGTTGAATGATTTAAAAAAATTTATTAGAATTTTTAGACTTTGTTAAAATTATGTAAATTTTCCCTCAAGAATAATACTAAAAAGCTGTGATTAATTAAATAAAAATTTGTTACAAAAAGGAGGTCGCTGATTTTGAATAATAATGGTTTTTTTTTTCTTTAAGTTAAATAAATATTTTGTGAACATTTGGTAAAATTTTGCCTGCATATTACATGAAAACGACTCATGCAAATGAAATGAAATTTTGTTGCATAGCAGGTGATTACTTTATTTAAAATATAAGCTTTGAATTCATTTGAGAGCTTTTTGAAGTATGATATAAAATGTGAAAAACATTTTTTCCTCGCTCGTCACGCAAAATTATCTAAATATAATCAAATGACACGTTGCAGTGTTAAATACAGACTGCTGTGAAAATTCATTTGTGAGATATTCTCTTTCCCGGTTTACCTTCATTCAGCGGTGTATTTAAAGGAGGGGGGCTAGGGGAGCCCGCCCCTTCCGAAAATGTAAAATAATTTAAAAAAAAGCAATTTTAAAACATTTATATTAAACCTAGATTTAAAATACCGGATCTCCCTTACCCCTCCCGAAATAAAAACCTATATTTGCTACTGTCTTCATTACCAGCATATCACATATTTATAATCTTACAATTTAATCAATCACTTTTTACGATCAATATTAAAAGGGTTCTTTTATGTCGGAATGTAACAGTACATCTTTTTATAGTTCGTTGGCGAGAGTTGCCTGCGAAGGTTCAGGAAAGAGATACCCATGAGACTCTCTATACAAAGACTCTGGGATTGAGGTAGGGAGTATTCTCAGCAAAACAGAATCCGGAATGATTCTCCAAACACAGTACAGGAGGAATTCTTTTCACACTGTACATGTTTTCTACTCTTCAGGAGTGAGTCTGTGGAATCTTTCCAGATTTGGATGTACTGGAAACAATCATCAGAATTTTGTGAAGTTTTATGTTATAGCAAGACTAAAAGAGAGGCATCGGCTTATGGGAAGGGGTGGGGGTGCCTGGGGCGCAGAACTTTTTAAGGGGTTCTAACCCATATTCACGTTACATCTGGAAAAAACAGCCCGAAACTCAAGACCGTTAGATCGACAGCCACGCGGTAAGTTCGAACGCGGCACCTTCAGACTTCAATCATCTACCATGTTCAGTGTGTTATCCACTCTGCTGGGCATAGCATTTTGTGATAACTGATGAGAATTGCTCAAATTCCGTAAAACGAAAAGAATAAAGTTCATCGTCTTTCTATATCGTTTTGCTTTCCAGTGAATTCTACTGCGACCAGACGAAGGCTTAAGATAAATATTTCTGCCAGCATTTTCCAACCTACGAACTTTCTGTTCACAAAATCATTGTTGCATCTACCAGACATACTTCAAAAGAAATCATTTCATGCAATTTAGACTGAAATAGTGTAAGCAGGAAAAGAAAAAATTTAATATCACTAAGTTTCTTATCTGAAGAAGATTTGTAGTTCTAGACAAATAATCATTATCGTAATTTTTATGTTCTTTAAACCTCAGTTTAGAGCATTCATCACGAGAAGTCGAACGAAATCTTATCAGGGAATGAAGTTGTAAAAATCTATCAGTTCTGTGACGCGAGAAGTATGATCGGTACATTCACTCAAAAATGCGCTTGACTCTTGACTCAATGTAATATTCAATTCTATCGGATCGTCATAGTTCTAAATGCAAGATTTATAAAATTATTGATGGGGGGGGGGGTGAGAGTTCAAGCTTCATATTCAGACCTAAATTAAATATTTGTAACTGACAAGGATAGGTCTCGTAAGTGCATTTAAGCTAATTACTATGGTCAGAAGAAAAAAAATAAAAATTGTAACTAATTAATGACCAATGATTTTTGATGATTTTTTTGGAAACAAGGAATTATTGAAAAAAAAAATTATCTATTTAGTGAATTAAGAAAGAAAATACCGAACCAACCCCTTAGAAAAATTCGGAATTCGAGCAATTTAAGCAGAATAAAAAGTGAATTTGGATAAAAGAAAATAGAATAAAGCAGTTTTTCAAGTTCATAAATTGTCTATGATGGCATGTGTTAAGTGCAAACTTAATACATAACAGGGAAAACTGGAGGTGAGTGTACGGAATTTTACGTCTCAGCTGCATAGAGGGTTAAACCGGCGGTGGAAGTGGGAGGAAATGCACTGGAACTTCGGTATTTAAACTGAACTTTGCAAACCACACATTTGAAACTATTCACGAATTTTCGTCATACACACATTTTTAGAAGTATCAAATAAGTGTTGATTAGATTTGCTTTATAACTCCAAAAACTGACGTATCTGTAATCTCATGTATTATAAATGTATTAATGTATTATAAATATATGTATGTATGTATATAATGCAAAACAGCTAAACTTACGTATATGGATATCAACCCAATAAAGAGCAATATAATCTCAAAAAAAAAAAGCAAGAAAAATTCGAAACTTATAGAACAAAAATGAAATCGCAGGCCGTATTACTTGCATTGAAACCACGTTAGCATTCTTAAGCGTAAACAACATATGCCTAAGATATGGAGATGGAATGGAAATTTGCATTAACTAGTTCTATCATCAGGTACCAGAGATATTACAATACAAACGAAAAGGAAACAAAAATAGTAAGATTTCTGTAGGTTGCATGGGAAAAACATCCACGATATTCAACATAGGGACACGAACATTGCTATTGAGAAAAACGTGGAAATGACTCAAACATGGTGGAAAAGTTTAAAGAAGACGCTAATACCTAATACGAGATTTTGAAATTAGGTGTTGTCATCATAGAAATGGAAGTAACAAAGTGATATTGCAGAATGAACCATGTAGTTAAAAAGAGAAATATCAAGCAAAAGAATCATTAAAAAATTCAAAGAATGAAAATATTTTTTTTTGAAAATGCACCAATAAAAAAAAAAAAAAATGAGGATTGATGCTAATAATCAAGTGGAGCTAACCAAGTAAGCAACTGAGTAGGGCTAATATAGCAAAAGTTAACAATAGCAATATTTAAAAGAAAAAGAACATATATGATTATTATTATTAAAGAAATTTCAAAAATAATAAGAATGTCTAATTTAAAGAAATGAAAAAATTGTATTTTAAGTATATCATTGAACTTCTATAAATATGTTTATTAATGTATATGCTACTCAAGTATAGTTTTTGCAACAATGTACAGTGTATGGCTTATATTGGGATAAGAAATTTTAACAATATTGAAATTGTTCGAGTGATCAACAATTCTTTTTTTTTAAATATTTTTTTGGGGGTATAAAATATATTAATATATTATATAGTTTTTTCTATTTTTATTTTTTTTTCTATAGTTTATACACACACACACACACATATATATAATAAAGGATGATTATAGATTAACTGCACACCCTCACGATAATTACTTTTTATTGCATAAATTACATTATAAATGAAGCATATATCATATCAGGACACACTTTTAATACATTTATTTCATTGCGTCCCTGTCTCATCATAGCACAGCGGTTATGTCACTGAAAATGGTAGACGGCCGAAGTGTGAAGGTCCCGGGTTCGGGTCCCATCGCACGGCTGCTGGTCTAACGGTCTGGAGTTTTGGTAGGTTTTTTCCCCATGTAGCAGGAATACGCGTCAGAACCCCTAAGAAAGTCCTCCTACCGAGGCACCCCTATCCTTGGCAGATCACCATAGCGTAGCGTTGCCATAATCACACAAGCAAACAATGTGTGCCCCTTACACATCGGAAACAGCACTCAGGGTTCCATCGCGGTACAAAAAAAAAAAAAAAAAAAAAAAAAATGGCGCAGCATAGCTGCAGATATTTAGCGCCTTCATTAGCCGCGGTAATCTGTTGTTTAAGCTGTTTAATGTTGCATATCTTCACCTGCTACACCTTCAATTTTATAAGTCCCCATGCAAAGACAATTTATGGGGGTTAAATCTGGTGAAAGTGAAGCTCACATATTGGTGAGCTTTGACCAATTCATCTGTAAGGAAAAGTTTGATTGGGGGTAGTCCCGAACAATCAGGGCGAAATAGGGCGGTGATCCGTCCCGTTGAAACACAACGGCATCCACAATTCCATCACTTCACAACTGTGCCTCCAAAAATTGCTCCAAGATATCGAGGTACACGTGATGTGCAACGGGGAAAAGTGTATTTTGATGTACGTTTGATTTGCAATGTAATTTATGCGATAACTTGTGATTATCACAGTAGTGTGTAGTTACTTCATAATCACCGTATGTATATTTAATTTATATATATATATTAGTGGTCATTTATATAGCACTAAAACTTTAAATAGCTCAATTTTCGGTCACAGCTCTAAATCTGGAGATAAGCAAGTCTGTGGACAGTTTGATTATTGTGAAGGAGTTGTATTTCGTGACGACTTTATCAATGCTTTTGATAAACTAGAGGCTTCCCCCACCCTCACCACTGCAAACAAGATAAAAACTGAATTCCATGTCGTATTGAAGTCAGTATTGTTAGAGGGAAGGGGAGGGGAGACATGAAATGTCCTGAAGATAGCAGGTGAATCAAAGTTTCTTGATGGAACTATTGTAACAGTAAAATATTTTAGGTTTCTCATACAATCACAAGAACATAATGGCACAGCTGGATCTCTATAAATAACGTTAGTGCTTTTTTGAATACTTCAAATTTTAGATTGTAAGTGACCCAGAATATCGGATTGTCTAATCCACAGCTGCAAATAGTGAATATCAGCGCTGGGACGTAGCCAATAGAGGACAATGTGGAGAAGAGTTCAGACTCATTCAATCCGAGGCCGAGATATTATTTAAATCGGAGCCCCATCCCGATATTGAAGTTAATAAATAAATGGAATCCAATTTACTTTATTGCGCTGATGGCAGTGATGTTCTACATGAAATGCAGTCAAAACATCCGTCACTATTTAATATATGATACATATACATTGTGTTCCATAACTTCCACCCAAACTCTGCACAACTAGATTCCTCGTTGGGAGTAGATTAAAAATGACCAAAGAACTACCAGTACGGCCTATAGTTTTAGAGAAAGATAGGAAAAACAAAGTATGATTTCACATCCGGTGCAAGGAAAAACAACCAGAAACATTAAATTGGACACTGGATTAGATATGGGGGACTCGGTTCTATGGCCGTCAGGTTAATCAGATCTAGCACCTTTCGATTCCTTCGAAAGAAAACGTTTGAAAGAACTGATCTATCGAGACCTAACTACAACCGAAGTGATTCTGTCCTTCCCCTTCATTCTGCGTCTACTTATGTGGACACTAGATTGATGTAATGTAAACAATTACATGGCGCAAGCATACAAGCCTCGGTATGCACGGTGGATATTTTGAACATAATTTTTTATGAAAGTATATGAAAAAAAAAAACTTTGTTAGATAAAGGCTCTTTTCGCACACAGGATATGGCGTGTTTCTGCTTTTTTCTCGCACTTTTTATGAAAACTATAGGTATGGTTAAAGTGACCATTTTTTCTGAACCGAAAATCAGGACACTTCTAAACCGTAGAGTCGGGAGGGGTAAAAATTAATCCCGAACCCCCCCCCCCCTCCCCAAGATTTTTTTTTCTCTACACATACTTTTATTTTCTACTTTTATGAAAAAAGAGTTGAAAAAATATAGCGAATATACAAATAGACCTATTATATAAATTTAGGTTTTAAATAATTTTATTGTTAGTATTTGGATAAATTTCCAAAATAATTTGCTTTCCAACAATAACTATAGCATCACTATCCATTGATTGCAGGTATGTATTAATGCATATTATAAAACAACCATTTGCATCAATAAAAGAAAACCGGTGTTAAATACAAGTAACAAAAAACTTTGTACATAACACAATCATTTTCATGTGAATTTATTCCCAATTTATTTTAATTTATTTATTTTCATAAAGCAGGACTTTGGCGGGACAGGAGTGGAAAGCGGGACATTTTAGGGTTCTGTGGGGACAGCAGGACATATAGGTAAAAATCAGGACTGTCCCGCCAAAAGCAGGACGTCTGCTCACTTTAGGTATGGTTCTTTGGGCATTTTTTATGTACTCCCAACAAGGAACCTGGCTGTTCCAAATTCCCGCGGTATTTATGGGACACCCCGTATATTCACTGCGGATGCGGAAATGATAAATATAAACATTAATATAAACAAATGTCCAATTTCACGACTAATTAAGCAAACCACCTTTTTTTAAATATCCCAATTTCACACATCCTCTAGTCGCCCCCTCCTTTTTATTTTGTATAAGTAAGGTTATTTCTCCCGAAACGATAGGAATCATTTTTTAATAATCTGTTTACAAAAAGCATGCTCGACATGAGTCTTCAATTTTATATAACTGACATTTTTTTCTTAAATCGAGCCCGAACACCTTACAAAAAGCACGTCTCATTTCTAGTCAGGGACGTAGCCGGGAAGTGGCATAGGACCCTCCCGAAATCCAGATTTTTTTTAAAGTGAATGCTAATAATTAATCCTTTCCCCAAGAAATCCTACCTTTTCCTTCATTTGATCCCTCCCCAAATTGTTTTTTTTTTTTCTGGCTACGTGCCTGTCTCTACTGCAAGAGCGGCCATTCGAGTAATTTTAGATGGCATTTCTTAGACTTTCAAATATTTTGGTAGTTAAAAAAAATTAAATCAGTACAATATAAAAAAAAATGTTCATGATGCCAACGATTAGAAAGAGGTCTCAATCCTCTCCCTCCTTGCCCCCCCCCATCCCCTCCTTATATGAGCGTCCATGGGAGTGAGTAGAGCACCGTGTGCATTTGCTCTTCGGAATGCAAGTTAACGGTAGCATCATAACTTCCGAAGATTCCATTAAAATGTGAAAGTTGTAGTTTTTAACATGTTAAATGACAATAAGAACAATTAATTATTGGAGAAAAAACTGCTACTGTTGACATAGTCATGGATTTATACAAGAGCTCAAATTTTTCTGGAGGTGGAGGTTCGAACTCCCCTTCTCCTAAAATTTCCAACACCCCCTCACCTCCCTCTATTGGTCTACCAAGCTATGCATGTACCCTCTCACATGAGGGGGGGGGGTGTCCATTGTTACTGTAGAAATTGACTGACGGTAAATTTTACTATAAATTACTTGTAAAAAAATTCCGTTGCATTACAAATTTTTATCTTTACAGTAATTTTTTATTACTCATTAAAAAGGAGATTACAGGGGATATTCGGACAAAATTAGCATTTCTTCACAGACTAAGGAGGGGGGAGGAGGGTCAAACTCACTAACCCCCTTTATATACGTCCGTGCCCTCTCATAAAAGTAATCGAGTGTCAGTTTCATATATAAAGTATTGTTCTTCATAAAAAGCGAATCATGCTACATAAAATAAAAACTTTTCATATTCGAGGTATGTGTGTTTAAAAATAATAGCCAGCTATTCAGAAAGTTAAAATATAGGAAATTAGGAATACTTTTTTCCAGTAAATTTATTTAACATTTATATACACCCACTCGAAAAACTATTCAAAATTTCCTATTTTAATCCTGTAATTGTAATTAATTGTTTTTTTTTTTGAAAACATAGAGCTTGTAAGAAGCATGAGAAGTTATTGCATACTACCAAGAATAGTTTACATATGAAACCAACATGTGTATTTTTTTTTTTTTTAACACTGGATTACTTTTTTTAAGAGGTTGTTCCCATATAAATTGCACCTCAAATTCTTTTATCCCGTAAATAATTTTGAAAACTTTGGTTTCTGATTTTATAAAGTAACGATCTCTTTTATTTATCAGTTTGGAAACGAACCGCTCTGCACACGACTTCACGGAAGTCACAGCACAGCTGCGTTTTCAAATCAAATCAGGAGTTTAATTGCGGTAAATAAAAAAGAGATTCACACTCGCACTTTTTCCTACGCCGAACAACCGATAACGAGAGATCCCTTTCTTGAATGATCTTGAAACTAGAGGCCGTAAGATGCCCGCTGTGACGTCGTGCGCGAGAGGGATCCCATTCCGACACGGTCTGCGCGCTTGCACACCCTCCCTCCCCCCCTCTTTTTCCTCTCCGCTGTGCGAACCGAAATGCTCGATGTCAAAATACTGCAGAGCGGTAACATGGCGGGCGACTGTAAGGAGTTCCAAGGGTGCTCGCTCGACTCCAACGGTTGTTTGAATTTGTCTTCCATACTGCACGCTTTTAATGCCGCCGTGAGCGAAGAACAGGCATGGGCCGTGTGCTACCAGACTGCCAAATGTATGATGAACGAGTGGAATTCGGACAGCGGCTCTTGCTACTGTCTGACGGACTCCTCTAATGTACTAATACACAAGGATGGATACATACATAGGTCGACCGTGAAGCTCTGCAGCAAAGGTAAGATTGTTTGTAAACATTGGCATGTACAAACACTGCTCTCAGTCCTGGATTATATTCTCTACCATCGAATCGAACACCTGTTGGCACCGGTCTCGGACCCAACCGCCCGCCGCGATCCGGCCCCCGGCACGGCTCGGCTGCGAAACCGTTCTTCGATCGGTGAATCGCTCTCCGGGAGCGGGATTTTAAACGTTGTTTACCATTTTTGTTGTGTGCACGCTTGCCGTCGTCGCTCTGCGTCCTGATCGACAGTTCGTCGATTTCTAAGATCGAGAGTAACTCTTCAGAATTATTTAAATAGAATGTGCCTTTATCCACTGTAATATAATCCGCGACGAGCTTCCTAAAAAATAAATAAATATAAATGAACACGTATTACATTTCTCATTCGTCAGAAAACTCAACATTGATTCTTGCTTACTTATCTGAATTTATTCTTATGTTAATAATACTGTGATTTTTTCTAAACATTGTTAAGATTTAGAGAAACTATTTCATTACAAGTGTTCATTTGATAAGGAATATCTAATAAATACTTATACGAAATATGTAGTGTAATTCCATCGATTGATTGATTAAGCTTTAAATTATTTTATGCAAAAGCTTGAGATTACATGAACAAACACTGGAATGAAATCGACAAATTTTTGTGTTTACCTATAGTAAATTCATTATATTAAATAATTGCAGTTAGTGTGTTTACCCATGCTGTTTCTCAACTTTTATCTCGAAATTTTATACCTAAGGGAGAGATGCTAATGCGACCTCATAGTTTTTTAGAATATATATATGTATGGATGTATGTATATACAATGAATTTTATTTTACACCAGTTATGACAACTTGCATATGCATGCTCCTTCAGTTAGTACTAATTTTTTTTTCTTTTAACTAATTTAAACATTCTAAACTTGGCATATAAAAATCAAAAGTTGTCTTTCAAAAATCATTTGTAGTAAATTTTTGACATTGCATGGTAATCATTTAAACAATACTCATTAAAAAGACTATTAAGGGTATTATACATTTTAATTTATTGCATAATTTAGGAATTAAATCATGTTACAATTTTCTTGTACTCTAAGACATATTTTGCAAGTACACCTGTAGTTGTGATTTTTTAATTTTATGCTGTTTAAACAAAAACTACTTGTAATTTAAAGGTTTTTAACATTTTTAGTTGTACTAAAAATGTTCACTATTATGTAAAATTTAGACATAAAGTATTTCATTGATAAATGCATATTCATAGTATGTTTAACTATATCATGTATTACATAGAATTTAGAGCAACATTTACGAGCATGAAATGTATTAAAAATTTCAACCGATATTAGAAACACTTATGATGAAAAAGCCTATTATAACAGTTATAAATTTTTATTCATAAAGTAATATTTATATATGGGGCACATTTAGTTTTAAAGTCTTCCGTAAACAATGTTGAAAGTGGCGATGCTTAGAGAAGACAACTCCTGAAATAAGTTTTAAACTTTTTTGTTGGCTTTTGAAAGCACATTATTAAACTGCTTTAAGTTATCTTAAAATTGAAATCTGCCTTGAAAAAAAAAAAAAAAAAAAAAGATAGGAAAGTTAAATTAAGACTGTATGAAGTATTACTAGAAGAGCCTCCAAATTTTCTGTTTTCTGTCATTTACACATACTTACCCCTTGTTTCACAATGAACCAACTCTGAGACAATGGGGTGATTGTAAAAGAGTGATCATGGTCTATCCTCCGTATTGCCACCTTCCAGTTTAATAAGCTCTTCGAAATGTCCAGCAGCAGCTAGTTTGGCTTGTTTACCCTTTGTAGGCCACCTGCTTTATAACCCCCTCCCCCCTCAAAAAAAAACAAAAAAACAAAAACAAACAAACAACTTTTGAATGGGCATTTTTGGAACTTTTACTTAGCTGATGCACTTACCACAAAATCTGACGGTCATTTTTTGTTGATTTTCCCCCCTCATTTATCAGTATTAGATTATTGAATATTCCACGATCTTTCAAAACTTACTAGCTTCTTTTTTTTTTTTTTTAATTAGCAATTTATTCTGATCTTCTATCTATTATCTTGAGATACATCTTTTCTATTTATTTCCCCACTTGTGTTGTATTTGTAATAAACGAATCAAAAATATTAATAGTTACTTGAGAAATGCCGTATCTGAAAATAAAATGCTAGAGAAATGTTCTAATCTAGTCCAAACTGGTATTTCTGATAAACAAGAATAGTTTGGACTTTTTTTTTTTGTTTGTTTTTTTGTGAGTGTGTCTCCCGGTCATTGGACAGAGGTTTTCGAAGAAAAAATGAGGGGAGGGGGGAGAATAATTAGTTTCAGCAGTGCCAAACTCAACGGAGACCATCAAAGTGCGAAGTTTATATTTAGAAAAGTGCATACCGAAACCGTAAACAATCGTCTGCTGCCATTTACGCTTCGGGTTTTTTGTTATCTTGTTGAAGTAACCAGCTGTCTCTCTCTCAGCTGATGTGAGCCAACTCTTTTGTTAACGCATTAGTTTCCGGTGTGCTGCTCTTTTTCTCCCACTGACTTTTTCTCCGATCGCCGTCTGTGTCGGTTCGTAGACCACTCGCCAGCATTTTTTCAAGGGCGGTCACTATGCGGTGGGAAGATCCAAGGTCTTTGAGAAAACTTCACGTAAAATCAAATATAAATATGATGTATGAGGCGTTGGACAGTTTCAAGGATTCTCTCTTTGTATCACACAATCTGCATAATAAATAATGTCAGTTTTGGTATTAGAAATGGGAAAAAAAAAAAAAATGTAATGGAATCAAAATGCAAGCGTTTTATCTCTTTTTTTTTTATGTTTTATGCTAAAATTTTATTTCAAATCAGCCCCCTTCCCCATTCATTTTTAAGAATCAGTGATTTTGTTTCCTTATCTACAAAAAGCTCCGATCATGTGTTTTCATTTTTTATCTGTTTATTTCTGTCGAAGAAACAACATTTTCCTATGGAATTCCTATGAATCTTTCTCTTATTCTCTCTCTGTCTCTCCCCCCCTCCCCCGTCATGAAATAAGGGACCTTTTGTACTTCTAAAATAATTAAGTACACATTAATAATTTATAATTTTCTGTGGCAAAATTTATGACTAAATAGTGAGGACACCGCATGATAAATGATTAAATTGCTCATTTTATAATCTGCAACTCGTCGTTCCTGGTGAATCATTAATCCCCCGTCATTCCCACACTCTTTTATTTTTTCTCTCTCACTAGGAGCGAAACTCGACGGAGTGCGCGGGGAAACTAGTTGTACAGGTAGAAGTAAGACAGCTGATTTATGCGTCTGCGATTTGTATTTCCGGATGATCGTCCACACTTCTGTTTTCTTTCTTTATTTTGCATTTTGCCTGGCTATATACGAATACTTTTCCCTTTTTAATTTTTCAAAATATGCAAGATCGTTTTTATATAAGGCAGGGGTCTGTTTGGGAGAAATTTAGGTCCGTTAACGGACCCTCCACAAAATATTTTATCCCAAAAACGGACGTTTGACAAAATATTTTATCTTAATACGGACTCTTCACAATATTTTTCATTTTTGTAATCGTTCAATTTGGCAACAGATTTTAACTAAGTTGTCACATGCATTACAAGTTTTATAAAGTTAATAATTCATTATAACATGTTTAAAATAACGATGTTGCGCTTGTAATTCTTTTATGAAAAATGTAAAATAAGACAATATTAATTAATAAATTTTTAATGCTGAGCTAAGGAAAAAGAGCTTTAAAAAGAAAAAAAAAATGGTGTACGAATGTTACACAACGATGGAATCCCCTTCATAGATGATTCTTGAAAAAAATCTGTTTAATTCGGAAATTTCGATTATCCAAGGTTGGTTCACTTCCAGTTACGTCGGATAATCGAGGTTCTACTCTATATGTATAATATTACATAATAGAAATCAGTATACGTGAAAAAAATTTGATATGTGTTTACTCATAAAAATCTGTGTGTTGTTTATCTGTATGTGCTCATTCGCGAAAACAGGACCCTATTTTCATAAATTCATAAAAACAGGACCCTGGCTGATTTCAGATTCACAAAATTATGAATACATTTTTCACGATTTCACTGAAACAGGAAGCTGTTTGAAAATTCTGGAGGAACCCCTGATGTAAGGCTTATGGTGTTATTAGAATTAAAATAGACTAGAGATGGTTATATCTTTTTATTGCGGAGGGGAAAGTAGGGAGAAAAATGACTGAATGATAACTTGATTTGCCAAAACGTATAAACGTAAGGCTGTCGGAAAGTTTCGCTTAACATTAAAATTGTATTATAAATTTCATTCTTCATATATCATTTAATTTTACTGTGTTCTGTGATTTGGGCAGATAAGTGTGCGTTTATCTTGCTTTACTTCGTATTTACAAAACAATAAGCAAATATGATTTTAGCATGAATTATGCTGGTGAATGATAAAGCACCTATAGTCATTAATAAATTATTTTTACTCGTGTGTATAGAATAAGTATTTCAGAATTGTTATAAAATAGTAAAATTTATCTCTTGTTTTTAGATGCTGAGAAAAACATAGTTTTAAAATAACTCTTACATATTTCCCGTTCCAGTAATTTTCGGTTAACCGAACTGATACTTTTGCGTGAAAAGTTATTCTATTTTTATGATTGCACGAACCACATTCCAGCGTCATTTATAATTTGGAAAACAGACTTAAATTTTTCTTTTTTTAAAATCGTTTTTTAAGTTTTTGAAAATGGGATATCTTTCATGTGCTGCGAGTGTTCTTTCTGATGTTTTTTCCAGCACAGAGTTATCTCGTTTTGCACTAGCATCATGGTAATTCAATTATAGTAGATTGCAACTGTTGATTGATATCAGTCTCTTGTTTTGGAACATGCATGAAATTTCTTTTCTTCTATATTCATTTTTATATCTACAGACGTGCTAAGTCTCAGGACTTTGGACTGAATCTAGCAGCCTTGTGGATGCTATTTTGGGCCTCAGCAAATTTTCTTCAGTTTCTCAGCCTTTTTTAAAAAAGAGTTTATTTTGAAATTGTGATTGTGCTCCAATTTTTCTTCATCAATTTTACAAGATTGACTCTTGTTCCTTTCATATGGATGAGGCACAACAACCTCAGAGAATTTGATTTGAACTAAAGTATCCGACTCCATTCCATTTAATTTGTTCTAAAAATTAAATTACGCAAATGAATAATCATTCTCTTACGCTCATTATTTATCTAGAAATGTGCTAGAAATTTTAAAGCTGTATGGGATTAATAAAAGTATTTTTGTAACAAAATTGGATATTATTTCAAATTTTAATGTTATAAGAAGATATCTTTATATAATTTTTAGATATAAATATTTTATCTCACGTGCGTTTTTATTGATATTTTGTATTTTCGTGTATTTCTTTGGATTCCACATTTTTTCTCTTCTTTCCTCTCCGCAATAAAAAGATATAACCATCTCTAATCTATTATAATTCTAGGAACACTATAAGCATTACATCAGGGGTCTGTCCAGACTTTTCAGACAGGTTCCTGTTTTAGTGAAATCGTGAAAAACACATTTTCGAAATTGAATTTATTTGCATCATACATCTCTTATGGGAGCGAGACTTGAGTTGACGGATTAACCGATGCCTTTCCATTTTTATATTCATTTTTTCCTTTGTTCCTTTCCTTTACGGTAAGATATCTGTTGCCCTATGTACTTTCCATTGGGAGAATAAAGAAAAAGAAAAACATCATGCATATCAAGTCATGGGATACTGCTAGGTTCATAAGCATAGCATTTAAGAAAAAAATTATTCTCTGTATTGATTATCTACGCATTTCATATTGAACATATGCATAAGAAATCTCAGGCTTTCAGATGCAGACGTGCCAAGTTTCCAAAACCAATCTTTTTTTTCTTACTATTCTGAAAGCGTCAATTTTTCAGCAGTATAAAATGCTTAACTAATGCATAATGTATATATTTTTCAGTTTTATCTGAGTTTGTAAAGCGTAATTTTGAGTCTAAAGTACATAAATAGAATCAAGGCAATACTATTTTAAGATTGTACTCTGATAGAAGAAAAAAAAAAAAAAAAGACTCATCTATCATTAGGATATTCTGTTGCTTATGTGTATATGTTTAATATTCTATTCGTATTTATTGCGTGCAAAACTTTAAAAAGTTATGATTAAAAATAATCCCTCGCTGTATTTGTGTTGTGCATTTTTTGGAGTAAAGTTATTGATATTAAAAGTGCTTTATTATGTGATATAGACAATATTTTGCTGTTATTACTTTTTGTTTTGTTGGATACATTCTGATATATTCGATAAATATCTCTGTTCCAATTATTTGAAATGGTGGTTTTCGAACAAATTAGAATTCTATTCTTTTCTTAAAAAAAATAAAAAATAAAGATAATTTCTGTTTAGCACGTGTATTTCTCTTTAAAGGAAAGCCGAAACACGATTTCTCCAAACATTTAAAAAGTTAGACGCATCGCTTTCATCTAGCGTTTTTCCGCTCGAACGCAAATGGCGTTCTTTTCCAGTTGAAAGATTTCAATTTGTCAGATCTTGTGTTTTGAAGACACCGATTCCTCTATCTGTGCCAGACAGGTTAACCCTTTTAAGACGCAGCGCCACTTCCCAATGCTGTCAAAGTGCAGCTGTTGCCATCGCTCGATTTAACTACCAGAAACATGGCGGTCGATCGAATTGCCCATTGCGTGCCATAGAGCTAAAGAAAACATCTTTGATACAGCAGGCTGTGCGCAAAGCTAAGCTGCGTTCTTTAGCTCTGTTTCACTTTTCCAGAATTTGGCAGTCCATGTCCACCCAGTAGGGGAGAGTGGCCTAAAGCGGGTAGGTTAACGATAAATATCCAAAAATAGTCGTTTTTGGGCTTTTACCATCAACATGATTGATTTATTTCTTATGAGGGATCTTAAACTTCAAAATAAAAAATGAGTATTGCGTTATTTTATTTATTATAAAAAATTAAAAATGCTTAAAAAACCCACTTTGCCCTACGAGGGGGCCTAAAGCGAGTAAGCCATTCGGGCAAAGTGGGTAAGTACCATATACTTTATAAATCTGAGCACATATTAATTTTCTTAAGGATTAATTTCTATTGAAACTTTAATTGAACTTATCATTAAAAATAACCTTCATAGAAAAATTTTTGACTTATTTTATCAGCTTTATTAAAGGTCTCAATGATATAAATGATTAGCACATTAACTTCTTTTGATTTGGTGCATTTGTTAATTAAATATAAAGTAATAAACGATTAAATTATTAGATTAGTTAACTGTCAATATGAAAGAATAACCTTTCAAGTTATGTCATTAATATATTCAAAATTTCATTTGGTATGTCTATTAATAAAATAAAATAAAAAATGACTAAATCAGACTAGTTAACTGTCATTATAAAAAAATAACTTTTCATGTTATAATTATCTCATTAAAATTTAAAATCTCATTTGTTATTATAAAAAATAACTTTTTAAGATGTACTTAACTAATTTAAATTTTATATACTTATTTTAAATCAGTCTCAACTTATATTTATTGACCATCTATAACAAAATGCAGAAAAATTAGTATTAAAATGTATCAGGGCAAAGCGGGTATCTGCTGGGCAGATACCCGCTTGGCCCTAAAGCACATTTTTACTTGAAAAATAATAACCTAAAAAAAAAAAAAAAAAAAAAAAAAAATAGAATCTTCATGGTATTTTATAGGTAGATAACATCAAAATAATGTAGTAATATTGGCAATAAAAAATAATAAGCTTGTTTCCCCCGTTTGAAGCCCGAGCCCGAAGACTTTTAATCCGAGCCCGCCCGAGCCCGAAATTTCAGCTAAAGACAAATAAAATGAAGTACTTCATTAATAGGATACAATAAATTTTGGAGCTTCACACACCTTCTAGTCCCCCGTGCCGCTATTTTTTGAAATAAGTGCGTCTAATTATCCCATAAATCACTTTTTAAAATTCGTTTCAAGGAGTACGTTCAACAAAGGAGAAATTTTTCACGAGCCCGAACGCAATCGTGAATTACAGAGCCCGAGCCCGAGTCGGGCCCGGGCTGAGCCCGTCTCATCTCTAATGCCTACCCGCTTTGGGCGACTTACCCGTTTTGGGCCACTCTCCCCTAGTTGTTTTTATAGTTCAATGTATTTTCATCATGTTCTCAGCGGATGCCAGTGCTGATAAAAATAATTCTGACATCCATTTTACAAATAATCGCCAATTTTTGCTGGAAATTATGTGCTGAAAAGTAAAGGATTCTCGTGTAATAATTATCCTTAAGTATTTTTATTTTAATTTTATTGAAATCAAATTTATTCTTTGTGAATCATATGAGTCAAAATGTCAAGAGTTCTGTGTTCTCACGGCGAAGACACCGCATGTTAACCCTTTAAGGCGCAGTGTTCCCGCTCTGGGAACACCGAACTCTGACTTTTTGACTGTTGCCAGCGACGAAGAATAGATTTGATTTCTATAAAAGTAGTTGCGGGTGACATAGCTCCACGTCATCCTTTACTTTTTAGCACGTCATTTCCCGTAAAAAAAAAAAAAAAAAAAAAAAAAAAATGTCACGATTATTTTTAACAGCACTGACATCTGCTGAAAAATGGAAGAATGCGAGAACAGCTGGATAGATTGCCCAATGCTGAAAAAAAGGCAGCCGTTGCCATCGCTCGACTTCACTACCAGCAAGATGGCGGACGATCGAAACGTTCATCGCGTGCCACAGATCTAGAGACCCTTTTTTGACGCAGCTGGCTGTGCGCGAGCACAGCCAGCTGCGTTAAAAAACGTTTCGATCGTCCGCCATCTTGCTGGTAGTTAAGTCGAGCGATGGCAACGGCTGCCCTTTTTTCAGCATTGGAAAAGGGTTGCGCCTCAAAGGGTTTAAGGGTTAAGGTGATGCATCTCTACACCAGTTTTCAATGGGGGAAACTTTTTTTTTCTTTGTTTTAAAAAAAAATCCAGATTGTCTTTAAGCATTGTTTTGTTTCTTCTTTACCGCTGAAGGAAAGATATCCGGGTTAAACAAACGCACGTTCTTTTGCACCTCAAAGGAATACAAATATGCTTATCTTGAGGAAATTCCAATGTGAAAAATCCTTCGTAGATGCGTGAAGGTTCACTGAAAATCCTTTTTTCAAGTATTAAAAATAGTAAAGTAATGGTTTTAATTTCCTTTTTTTTGGTCTAGTTTGTTTTTTGTTGGTAACTACAACTTGTACCTTGGTGTTAGCCAATCGGGTAAAACTTTTTAAATGTTCTAATCCTCTTCAGACGCCAGACTCGGAAAAAACATTAAAGCAAGTTGGTCTATTAGAACAGGACTAGAGCAGGAGATTATTTTCTTTATGTATGGCCATCATTTCCCTAATAAATAAATGCAGTGAATCACTGATCCTGTGAGACTGGCTGATGAATACGCCAGGCTGAATTCGGAGAACAACTTAGAAAATACAAGAGTTAAATTTAGCCATTTTGATTGTGCTTTTAGTGACGTAATATTAAGTTTGACATTTAAATTAATTCATTATCGTTGATCGTGATAATGTTAACTAAACTTAATTCACTGCCGGCATACAAAATTTGTAGCGTTTCTTCCTTTAGAAATTTGTTTACTTCAGCCCTACTTGCGTTATGCTCTGCAGATGAGCTCCCTCCCAAAAACCTCAGGAAAATACAAAAAATCTCTTGTCGGGAGATTATATTTGAGAAATGGTTTCACGTTCACTTTAAAGATTCCTTCAGTCTATCCTAATAGCTCCCCTGGAACTGAAAATAATGCTTTCGCATGAAAGTTCTAATTTTGTTCAATTTGCTGGCCATCACTGAAGCTTTATTGAACTTCCTTTCAAAAATTCTGTATTTCTTCTTCTGCCATATTGTTCTGCGCTGCGCATACCCTCGAATGATGCACATGGAATATATTTAATAAAATACTTGAAGAAATAATATTTTCTAACGTATGCCACTCTTCTGTGAAGAATTTAATTTCGTTTAAATTTCACCGTTGGATGAGTTTTATTTTTAAAGGGTACTCTTTGAGGAAAAATTGATTTAAACTAAGATTTTCAAATGATAAATTTTATACTATGGCCAATGCAGCCTACTTCTTTATCTAGTGACTACAGCTACGTGTAATTGAATAATTTAGAAACTATTGTGCGATGTACCTCTTTAAACCAATTCGAGCCTGCGTATACTGTAGGCTAAATTTTTCATTTACGTATTGGTATTATGTTAATAAAAATACATACATCCGCAGAATTTTTTGAGTCCACTGTTCTCTAGATCTAGAATGTGGGATGTTAAAACTGAAGCTGAAAAAAGAATTGTTGTATTTTTAATTTATATTGCATATGCAAATTCCTGTTAATTGAAATATAATACCGAAATTAATTTATTTCTAATTAAAACTATAATTATGATAGTTTTCTTCCATAAAAATACTTGATTTCGTACTGAGCTAGTTTAAAGAAAGAATGATTTTTGCTTTCATTTGATTGGAATATGTTGCCCAGATGGCGTAGCGGCTAAAAAACCATTCTATCACGCCTTGGGTCCGGGTTCGATTCGCGGCTTAGGTGTTAACAAGTCCGTCCCTTCATAAGGGCTAATTTTGGCTGCTCCCATAATAGAATGGCCAATACCTTCGGGCTATTGTATGCCTGATCGGCAAGTGTCCACCCGTCACGTATATTCCAAAAGAAATTGATTGGAATATACGTGAAATAATATACTATTAAACAGTTAAAAGTTGAACCAAAAGTTATAACCTTCATTTCATATTTTATTTTATTTTTATACTAAAATTATATTACTTGTTTCGAGAGGAATATTTTCACGATTAGCTTTAAAATGTCTAACTTTAAATATTTCTGGCTTGTTACTGATTCAGTGTTAGTATCAGTTTTGAAGAAAGTAATATTTTTTGAAATTGTCATATTTCAAATATTTATGAAAAGTTTTCACATTTAACTGTTGTGTTACAAGCGTTTTAAGGTAAAACTTCGGTGAAAAGTCACAGCTTTACATCTTCTGTTCAAAAAATATGCCGAAGTGTTTTGTAAATTTTATTTTTCTTGATAGCTTTATTTAAAGTATTTAAGCAATTATTAAAGAAAGAATAAGAAATAATGTAACTAAGCTGTGCGTGTTTTTTGAAATAGAAACGTTATATAAATTTTTTAACCTTGTAGAGGTTAAGAGAAGTTCTGTGTTTCTATCTTGAGCTGTAATTTCTGACAGAAGAGCAGATCTGAATGTAATACTTGATATTAGTCATTATTTTGTAGAAAGTGGTTTTTTAAACGTTTATTGCTTTTAATCACACCTTTGGATAAAATAACATATATAGAATCTTCTGTGTTATTTACTTGAAAAGTGTGCTAGTAATTATGAACTGCCAGTTATTAAAAACTTTACTGCACTATAGTTGTATATTATTATTAGTAGTAGGGTTGAAAAATGTTCTCGATTTAAAAAAATAAAAAATAAAATAAAATAAAAAAAATCGGTTTTTAAAAAGCTTCAGAAGTTTTTTCCTCTGCAGTACTAAAGTGATTACCGGGTTCAGTGTTTTATAAGACAACGTTTGAGTGAGCGGATGACGTCTTCTAAATCACCATTTCATCCGAGAATCACAAGCACCAAAGTCAGTGATAGAATAGGTTGAAAGCGCTCTTAAAATGAAGGTACGCCGATCTCGCACATCGCAGATCTACTTGGAGAAATTTTTCGCTTCTCAACAACTGCTACGGTGATTTAACACCGAAAGGAAATCAAGGGAAGCGCTTCACAAAGGTTTTTCTTTCACCCCCTTGCCTTTTGTGTTTTGCATAATCTTTAACTGAAATATTTCAGAACCGTTCTCCCTTAACTTACATCATTCGGAATATCTTTCTCTCTCTTTCTTTACCGCGCATTCTATTTATGACATGTCACTGGTTCAGTGTTATATCATCATTAGGACGTTTTCGCTCGATTACGCCACTTTTCACTAAACAACGACTCTTGTGCTCAGCCATGCATTACCCTCCAAAACCTTACTTTTTCTTTTTTTTCCCGAGCGCAGTGCTGTGTTAGGTGAACTTGTCTGTGCCCTCCAAACAGGTGTTGCGTATACTGAGGCGCTTGTGGGCAGATGGTGTTGCGGCTGGTAGGTACTCTGTCGAAATGTTGCTGCGAACCCTTGTTTTGAAACTGGGCTGCGCGAAAAATCGAATGTCAGTCGATGATTGTGGCTTGTCCACCAAGTTGGATTGAGTAACGATATTTAGGTCTGTGAACTTGAAACAGGGGGTTAAAAAGTGCTTTAAAAAAAAGCAAGAAAATCTGAAACGCTTCCAGATTTTAAACACTCACTAAAGTGCTATATATTAAAAGCGTACCATTATCCATGCGTCTTCCTTATTCCATTAACTTGGAAAGTGTATCATCATACATGAGTGTGCCATATTTTTCTTCCTTGTTCCATAAAACACATCTTTGGAATCGAAATTTATCATAAAATCGCCTACTAAAATGTTTTACAATTTCCGTCCAGCATATTCCAACTGTACTTCACCATTTTATATACTATTTTGAATGTGCATCATAATCCATGAGTGTACCGTGTTTGATTTTCTCGGGTTGATTTCTACTTTAACGCCCCGACTCCCGCCAAGGTAGTGATAGTTAAACATATGCAGTTACCACGACGATTTTTTGAACTTATATAGCAACCTTAATTTAGAATTAAAATGGCGATTTGGAATAACATGTACTACAGCATTCCATTACTTATTTATTTATTTTGAGTTGCCAATTAAAGTAGTTTTAATAATTTAGTATCTTCAAATTCCTTAACTGCTGCGTTTATCGCTAATTTGTTCACTTTAATTTTCATCTAGTTCTTTTGGGAGCGTTGAAACTTGGGCATTGCTCCATAGAGACTCATAACTGCAAAGCTCGTCAAAGTGAGGCAATTTTTTTTAGGTTGGCGAGAGTGGGGGCATAAAAATAGGAATCAACTCTTTCTTGTTACATAAAACACATCTTTGGAATCGAAATCTATCTTAAAATCGCCTACTGAAACTGTTTTACAATCTTCGCCAAGTATATTCCAATTATACTTAAAAATTTTGAATACTGCTTGGAAAGGGCATCATAATCCATGAGTGTGCCGTGTTTGTTTTACTTGTTCCGTAAAACACATACTTGGAAATGGAATCTATAACCTTGTGCGACTTTCAACATTTTATTATCTCCTACCTCCACGTTATCTGGCAAACATATTTGAAAAGATCTTCATCGTGACAGTTCATGTCTACAAAACCTGTCTACAAATCATGTCTACAAAGTCGCGTAGATAAAAATCTGGAACTGAACGAAATAGCACTCTAGTGCTAAAAAATCCTTGTGCTCAAAATATGAAATTATGTTTTAGCAAAGGTTCGCGGTCCGGTCCTATTCCCCCCCCCCCCCTTTTTAAGGCCTTAGCAGAAGCGAAGCAAGCTGAGTCTTTTAAGGAGGAGCTTTCGTTATGACTTTCGGTTGCCAACAACTTGGACTTAAATATTTAAGATGTCGTCCAGGAATAAACTAATATGTTAATATCACTTCTCGAGAAGGTTTAGAAAAATGACACGAAATCGAAATATTCTAGCGCTTGTTGATTAATCACTGAATTCCAGTAAAAATGCAGGCTGGCGATTTAATTTGTTTCGAGAGTATTCTGTCGTTGTGGAAATTATTCATCAAGGTTTCTCTAAATTATCGAGATTTGTTAATAAGAAAAAAAAAATATGCACTTGAAAGAGTTTTTGTAATGATAGTGGTGGAGAAAAACTCCTTCAGGAAATAATCTTAAAACCCTGTGTACTTGTGCATAACGGCTAGCTCCTTGAACCTGTTTGTGGTCTTGTTTTGATTTTATCAAATTAGTTCGTAACTTTTTTATCACGCCTTCTACAGTTAATTTTGAAAAAACTGTTAACAATTTTGTAGATGGTGTTTTTTTTTCTGCCTAATCAGCTCCTACATGGAACGCACGAATTCCAAAAACATTAAATTTTAAAAATATAATTTACAAGAATAGTTATTTTCTTATTGATGAACTGTGCGTAGTTACGACAGCTTATAACTTGTGTGTGTGTATGGGGGGGGGGATAATTTATTTATCTATTTTGTGTGTAACAAGATTGATAACAGCATCATTTTTATTTTCAATTAAAAAAAATCTTTGTGTTTATACATGATTTTAGTGGCAATATGCAACATACAGCAAAATTGTGTCCCAAAAATGATAGTGTCACATAAACTATTGGTCCTAGAGCCGCACTCTGCCAGGTATAAGAAAACACACACACACACACAAACGCACTCACAAAAAACCCCTAGTATTTAAAGGTTAAAATTAATGAATAACTTTGTAAATAACGCACATAAAACAAAGAAGTGTTTCTTTTAATTTTTTAAAATATATATTTAAGTTTGTTGCTTTCAAAGTTCTTAATTAATTTACATTATTTAATAACTGGTTATGAACAGGTAATTGACAGTACCAGTAGTTCAATCCAGATATAAAGAAAAACATATCATAAACGTAATATGTAAAAAAATAGAATTTATATCTCATTTGTATTAATTTTTTGTAATATTTTTTCCTCCCTGTGGATTAAATTTTATATTGAACAAGTTATGGTGCAAATGCATCTCTACTTTTTTGTATCATGATGATCCGAATCTGTGAATTTTTAGATAACTGGGAAATACAAGCTAACATTCCTTCATTGCGATGGATTAGGTTACCTGACTGATCGAAATGCTGGTGTGGATAGCTGATGGCAGTCAATATGTCTGCCTGTCTCAATAATAATAGTAATAATAACTAATAAAAAAGAGCATCAGATGCGAACATATATTCTTTCAATTCAGGCTTCACTTTGTGTCTGTTATTATGTCACATCCGTTTTTATCAGCGAAGGTAAAGTATCATTTACTAAATGACTTGATTTCCAATCATTTTTGACTGTGATCTGCTCGAGCAGAAACGGAAAATATGATTTTCATTCATAATCATTGTCGTTTCTGGGCCGGAACATACCTTAGAATGCGATAACTTTTAACCCTGTTTAGTCGTATGTCTCTTTGTCTTTCCATAGCGCTTTAGCTCCTAGTAAAAGCACGTCTTGATGTTATTATTATAAGGTTTGTTTCTGTTGTCTTGTATTTTGCATATTATTTTCATAGGATGTCTGTAATTTGTAGGCTTTGCACGGATTTTGAGTGCAGTCATATTAGCATTAAAGTCTGCCGAGAAAAAAATGCCTGCAGGTTGGGATTTGTTTGCGATGCATGCATCCTGGCTAATTTGATCGTGAACTGTGTCATTTCATTCTGCGACTTTGCTAGCGAAAAGTCTTTTTAACCCTTTAACGCGCAGTGTGTCCGCCCCGGGAACGCCAAACTCTGACGTTTTGACTGCTGGCAGTCACGAAGAATAGATTTGATTTCTATAAAAATAGTTGCGGGTGACATAGCTCCACGAGAATCCTTTACTTTTTAGTACGTCATTTCCCGCAAAAAAGGGTCTCTAGATCTGTGGCACGCGATGAACGTTTCGATCGTCCGCCATCTTGCTGGTAGTTTAGTCGAGCTATGGCAACGGCTGCCCTTTTTTCAGCATTGGGAAAGGGTTGCGCCTCAAAGGGTTAATGCGTCTAATGGTATTGGCTATAAGCAATTTTGAAAAATTAGGAAATAAAAATCAGGAATGAACAGGTGTTATTCTCCTTACATTAAAAAAATATATGGTAGGACGTTTTCCAAATTTACCTAAACTGTAATTTGATTATAATAGCTTTTACTATTCGAGGAAGTGTGTCAATGTATATGCTATTGTTCCACAAGAACATTTTCATAAATGTCTGACAACCTTTCTGACATAATATAAACATTACGTGTAATGGTTTATGTATTCTTAAAAATTATTCATTAATTCCAGTGATTTTTTTGCGATAAAACATTAGTGTAATCAATTTCAGCCTTTCAGTTTGTGACTTGCATTTTTTTCTGTTGCTAACTTTCTTTTTTTTTAATTATATGTTCTATCTATGTATTAATTTTAAATTTTACAATGCATATTTATATGGATATCTTTTAAAGGTTACTAGAGGTGAAAATCACCCAAGGGATTGCTCTTAATATTAAAGTTATTATTTTGTAAATATAATAAGTATGACCATTAAAAATATT
The DNA here is from genome assembly GCA_038373885.1 of Cheiracanthium punctorium. Lineage (NCBI taxonomy): Eukaryota > Metazoa > Arthropoda > Arachnida > Araneae > Cheiracanthiidae > Cheiracanthium > Cheiracanthium punctorium. The sequence continues at coordinate 30,002 of JAWZYV010012924.1, forward strand.
TTTTTTCGATTCTACAAAGTGCTTATCTTTGCTATATCATTTAAAATTACTTTTCTTTTTAATTATTTTTTTAGTCACATTTTGCTGAATGCAAGATTACTTGAGTAAACTGAATAACAGCAATACACTTAAAAAGTTTAAAAATGAGTTCAGCAGCATTTTGTTATTTTACCAGATCTTGAGATAAATCCTACAAATGTTTTCACGTCAATGCCTGTTCTGTTTATCAGGAGACCTGTGTCAAACCAAAGCATCTAGTTAGCATGCAATGCACCTACTTATCCTTGCTTGCGTAACTTCGATTCGACTGCAGATAAATTCAGTTGGACTACTAGTTCGCTGGTTTCGACTGTTGAATGTAACTGATACAAACAAAATCAATACAATCCATGGAGGAATTTTTGTGATAATATTAGGTGTGAGTTACATTCCTTCAAAGATGACCGACATAATTGGTCAGAATAAATTGTTTCTACTGGACTTAACGCAAATAATCGCCAGGAACCTTTAAAAAGTACATGATACTCTGTAGGCAGATATTGTCTGACACGGAGCATTTTTATTTCTATTTTAAACAAAATGCTAGCATCGTAGACACTGGGGAATCTGCCTTTGTTATGTACTGTTGGGATACAGGCTGTTGCTATAATTTTTATTTTACCATATTAATTTGCAAGGCACGATCTGCTTATGAATTTGGCTGTTTGAAATTTTCAATTGCAGTATGAATATAGATAACGCCGTTAATCTTGATTTCTGTATCCCTCCATTGTCAGATTGAAATTATTTATTCAAATTTTAAATAAAAGCACCTTTTCATAATTCATACTTCGTGTTTTCCATCTGGTTGGTATTTTCGAATTGTGGTTGGTTATTGTGAAAGGTATTTGTGGTACTGCGGTCCAAAATCAGAGAAAAAATTACATTTTATCGAAAGTGGTCAACACCTCATGATTAAGAAACCTAACAACTCCTATATTTCACGAAGCTTTTACGTCATCACTAGGCTTATGTACCAAAGTTTTATTTTCCCAAAGTAAAACTATTTAAAATTTCTGGTCAATTTGCTCGCTCATGACAACATTTTAATGATTTGGAGATAGAAAATTTAATTTTACGACAAATGACAATTTTTAACCGTAACTATGTAATTTGATAAGGAAATAGATCATAATGAATTGTGTTGTATCACAAAGATATTTTAATTTTAAGATATTTTCTGATATTTGTAACATTCGCCAGAAATTTTGATTAGTTAAATTTTAAATAATTAAAATTAAAATTTTACTTTATGAAATTATCTGTGATGTCGTCATTCATTTTTATAGGCGCAGTGAGGACGTCAAAGCTTCAGTTGTCAGGCTTTCTATATGTAGGACGTGTTGAACTGGTTCGCAAGTTTCACAGCTCATTAATTAACGATGACGTGCTCATTAATTAACGTGTAATATTGTGATGTGGTTAACTTACTCTGCCACCAAATCTCTAATTTTATTTTTCACTTGCTTGAACATGGTTCATGTTCATTTAATTATGATGCTAATCAAATGATATGAATTTTCTTCTGCATATTTCATTTATCTCATTCGGCATGGTGTTAAATCTCTTAAGTCTTATTGTCCAAGTTTTTTGTTTGTTTCGTTTGTCAAAAACCCTGCTATTTTTGACTATCAATTTCCTCCATCCCTCAATGGTCTGCGGATCTTAATCCGACCATCCTCCTTTGAGCCCATCCTTTCTCTTAGCAGGAAGTTCTGTTCTGCCGTGTCAGGATTCCTTGATGCGACTCTGCCACCGTGAAAAGGTTCACGGTCTCAGCATCTGACCGCGGTCCACCAGCAGCCCGTAACTTAGGAGGCATGAGTGAAGAAAATGTACTGTGCAAGTGACAAATTTACTTTCAGAAGAAACAAAAGCGAATTTTGCAATTTCAACTTTCCGAAGAAACAAAAGCGAATTTTGCAATTTCAACTTTCCGAAGAGATCTTAGCGTAATGATTTAAATTAAATAATGTCAAATTATATGTTAAATTAAATAATTAATTAATTAAATAAATGTCCCTAATCTGCCAAATATCCGCTAATACAGTCCGGTTTAAGCATGCGATATACAAACGGTATCGTAATTAAACGGACTGCCATATATCTACATTTATTGTACATTTGTTGAAAAAATAATATCCATTAAAAGAAAAGGAAAGTTCCTACATTTTCCCTCTAGAGCAGGTATGGGCAACCTTTGAAAAGTTGCGGGCCAAACTTTAGGATGTTAGCGAAGTCGCGGGCTGTATAATTGGGATTTATATGGTAGTTTGATCGGTTTATAAGGATTTATACCAGGGTTTCGGACCCGCCCACAAACTCTAAAAAACCCAATAAAACCCACACAGAAACAGGTTTTTTGGGGTTTTATTAAAAATTATCAAAATTTTTCCTTTCTTTCATTTAAATCATTTGTTATTTGATATTAAATACATATAATATTACCTACATAACTTAATGCATTATATTAGATAAATATATATATATGCCAGTTTAATTTTTTTATAATTATTTTTCCAAATTCAACATAAAGAATAATAACCTTTTTAAAAATAATACCTTGAGCTAATTCTATCTGCAATATTTGTTTTGAAATGAACAGGTGTAGAATGCAGGCAGGGATAACTTAATAATTTATCTCTTTATTCATATTTAAAACCTTATTTATTAAAATATGTAATTATCAGTATAGTGACAAAAAAAAAAAATCCTTTCCCAGATAAGAGAAGAATGGGACATGTCTCTCTCTTACAGCTTACAAGCATGCATCTCAAGAATGAATTCAGGTTCAGGAAACCATCCTGTATTCTATTAGTTGCTGCATTACTTTAGTACTGAGAAATGTAAAACTGATTCATTATACATTGTTTATGTGGGATTTAATATCAGACATATTAATTCTAGATTTTTTAAAGTAAAAAGGAATATATATTTCGAGCAAAAATGAATAACTATAAAGAAAATTATTAAATAAATAGTAGTTCTGCAGTAAGTTGGCCTGCAAAGGGTTTACTGACTTATATTCTAACTAGGAAATATAACTATGACTTAAAAAACATAAAGGTAAAAAAAATTAAAAAGTTCATAAATTTAAAAAGTAATAGAAAACAGCCAATCAAAAACAACATATTTTTCTAAGTGAACAATAATATACTTTTATCTATGGTCATAAAACAAATTAGGAGCCCTTTATAAACACCAGCAGAAAAAGATAGTACTGCATTAAAGTTGAAGTTATTTTTATATTTTAATTAATTAATTAATTATTATTTTGTAATGAAAGTTTTCTTTTAGACTAAAATTATTGTGCTTTGAAATAAAACTATAAAGTTTAAATCCAAAAAGTGAAAAACGAAAAGTGTTAATAAATCTTAATAAAACCCCAAAATACCCAATAAAACCCAAAAAACCCACCCGGGTTGGGTTTAAAAAAAACCGGGTTTTTTAAAACCCTGATTTTATACGGGGTTCTAATATGTTCTGCGGGCCGGATCAAAAGCGTGGAGGGCCACATCCGGCTGGTGGTTGCCCACATGTGCTCTCGAGCAACTTCCTCAAACCATGTCCCGCAAACACTGAAGCTTCACATTTTGTACCTAAAGGTTTCACGGCTTTTTGTTTGTGTTACTTTGAAACAGTGCCGTTCAAACTTTGTCGTTTCTCAGAATCCTTGTGCGGGGTTTTTTTTTTTTTCCCTTTCGACGGCGGGGGTGGGGAGTGGGGAGAGAAAACCTCATCCACCTTTAGAAGAATATATATTTTATTACATTTAACTTGGATCAATATGATATTGTACTTTATGCATGAAAACTATTGTATTTTTGCTAAAAACAATGTGATTTACTCATTAATAACATGAACTCGTCCTCCAGGTGTCACTTACCCTTGATTTACATTTAGTGACCTAAGTTCTAACTCTCCTGATGCTATCTGCTGTATTATTTTATATTCTACAATTAATTATCCTCTATATTTTATTTTTCTCGCCACATATGCAGAATTGCGGAACTGAACACAGTTTGCAAACCACCTCTTTGTGTAATATTGTTTGTTTGCTAGGGCGGAGTTGCTCACATCGTCACGAAATATGGTTTAGGGCTTCTATTTGAACACCTCTTGGCGATTCCTTTCTCATCAGAATGTGAAAGCAATTACTGGAATGAATATTGCCATCGATGCACGATGATCCAGATCCAGCAGACTTGTATTGTGGAGAATTTTAGCTTACATAGTTGGACTTATTCACAACTGGAATCTTTTACCGGTCAACGGGTGCAAACCAGGTTTATCTTCTGGAGAGAGATCAGCCGATTTATTGCCTCTCACATCATGCCGCTTGGTTCGACGTCTCAGAGAGAAAAAGGGAGCGGCCTCTTTGATGGAAAATGGGGGTTAAAATAACTTAATTTTTGACTGCGATCCGAGACGCTTGGTCTGGAGGTGTTACTCTGTATGAATTTTCGTTTCGTGATGGTGGCAGACCACACTGCGAGAGCAGCCCTTTGCGTGGTATCCCATTACATCGAAAAACGATTTACGGGATTTATGCCTTAGCCGGGGTGTTGGGGTTCAAAAGAGGGACCGTCTAAAAGATAATTGACTTGTCTTTCCTGGTCAGGCGTACCCCTCTTCAAACGAAATAAAAAAGGGAAATCAAGGCTCATAGCAAAAGGACATGATTAAATATGTATTAATTAATGAGAAATATATCTACAAACCGGCAGTTTTTAATGATCAAATCACCTTAAATAAATTGTGTCACATTCACGCTTTATTCACTTTCACAGTAACCATGACAAGTTTTAAAAAATTTTTAAAAAAAACTAATCTTTTAGCTATCTGTTTGGTTTTTCTAATATTACTTAGCTGTAAAATTAAATCTGAAAATTATTTTATTTTTAGTGATGTGTATCACTTTAAGCGCCTTTTTAAATATCTGATGCATTTTATTTTATTTATTTTAATACATTTTAAATGCTTCCAGATAAGTTATCATCATACTTCTTATCCGTTTTTTGCATAACTCCCCTCACACACACGCACAAAAAAACCTAAATAAATAAATTAATTAAAATTAAAAGAGTTCAAAAAAGCCTATTTTGAACTATAGTATTGTTATAATTATTTCTATTGATATCAAAATACAACAGAATTTTACAATAGCATTTTAAATAGTATCTTCACACTTACTCTGAGCCCATATAGGGGCAGGTGGGTGCTTGACGCCCCCCCCCCCCCACTTTGCAAATTCAAGAGCCTCGTTAAAAGCAAATCAAAGTAAGTTTTGCCCACTATTTAAAAAAATCAGGGGCGGACCCAAAAAAATTCTGCAGAGAGGAGGGGTCACAATTGTTTTTAGTCTTTTCTCTAATAAATGCATTTCAATTTACAAAAGAATCTTTTATAGCCTACATTTGATTTGTCATGTGAGTGCACGTACCCCCCCCCATGCCCCTATGAAAATTATAATTCTGTGGAGCTAATTCTTCGCCTTGATGTTGAAAGAAAGTTCAAAACCTTTTAAAATCTGCACTTAAGAAGTAATGTTTTTCGATGTGCTTTTGATTAAGATAAAAGAAAATTAAAAGAAAACAAGTTACATGAGAGATTTAAGTGAAATTTAGCCTGTCTCATTGTCATACTGTCACCTTCATGAACGCAAGACCTATTCGGAGATTTTAAAACGTCTAAGGGAAAAAAAAAAAAAAAATGCTGTATTTTACCAAATGAACGCGCTTTCCAATGCAAGAATTTGTTCTGAAATATCAATAACTTCACGTAGGTATCAACCTTTTTATGGGAAACTCCCGAAAATTCCATATTTTGCTTCTCTTGCGCAATTTTTTGATGGTTACATACGTTTCGTGAAAAAAAATTTACCTGAACAGTGTTTTCACTAGTGTTAGAACCCCGCATTTTGTTTTCTTTTTCTCGCATTAAAAAAGCAATGCTAGAAATTAGCGAACTTTACAAATCGGTTTCATTCTGCAAAAAATTCTCGCATTTCCAGAAATGCAGGCACTTTTTCAAAAAAAGTTGCGCGCGCTGCCATTTTTGAGTTGTAAGTTCAACGCAGAGTGTAAAAGTGGATTTTCAAGAACTACTAAAGTCTGTGGAAGAGGGTCCTGGACACACGGTTGTTCCTCGACTGGGCTATTTTATTGCATGCAATCTGGCCTGACTTAGAGTTGGAGTTCCAGTTAAATGCAATAAAAATAACTGAAAATCATAAATAGACTGATTTTGGGTGTTCACTCGAGACAGGAGTAAATATATACAATACTTCACCCACTGGGTATTTACCAAAACCACATCGAGAACTTCTAGTGAGAACTTCTCACCTATTTTTGAAAGATCTCACTGAGTTTTAAGAAAAGGGTGAGAAATTCTCACCCATTTTTTTTTCCCATAATGAAAACCCTGCTGAATGTGTGTAAAAAAATGTAGTGCCTGATGTAGTGATTCCTTTCTATAAACAAACTCAAAGGTTTTCAATTGAATGAATGTGAAAACAAATGCATTGCTGATTTAACATTTCAAATTATCTTATCAAATTATGAACAAATTATTTGCTTGCCTCTTAATGCCTTATTGGAATATCGCCGATACTTAAAAGTAAATAATAGATTGCATTAATAAAGCGAAAATCATTCTTGCTTTACCTTTAAATTAAAAGAAAAGAGAGAGAAATAAACTTTTATGTTTAGGCAATGATTCAGGCGATTCTTAGGCGATGAACTATGACGTGCTTGTGTGTATATTTTATAAGTTTACATATTACTAATGATAGATTTTTCATGAGATGAGGAGGGGGGGGGATATCATCAATGTGTATTTATTATAACAAGTTATAACTAAAATACTTAACAATGTTTCAATAGTTTTTCTTTTAGTCTAAAAATGTCTTAAAACGTTTTACTTAATACTTGGTTTCATTCCACATTATGTTCCTATTTTAATTACATAATCCACTCGTATGCAGAAATTAACAAATTTGCTGAAAACACAGAAGGGTCGAATATTTGAAGATAATAGGAATACTTTATAAACGATTTAATATGGGTTTTTTTTTTGTCAAATTTTTCCTTAAAAAATTTCTCAATTTAATTTTTTCATGTTGGACTACTTGATTTGATGTCGTTTCGAGTTGATAGCTGCTTGTAAATACGTTGCAAAAGATTTCTTCTTAGAAAAAAATTGTAAAATAAAAATAAAAATAAAGTATTTGTAAAGTGTAATTTTAGCTTTGAGATTATTTCTGAATACTTTGACGTCGGAAATAATATTTTTCATAATGAACATTTTATCTGTGATTTAGTATTACACAATGCGATTTCCTATACACTTGGCGCTTTTCCTGCTGATAACTTTTCAAGCCGGACGTTACCCATTTCTTTTTTAAAGAAAAATCTACGTAACAAAATTTGTAATTTTTTTTTTAAATATTTGACGTAAACTTGAGTATCAATTTGATTAATTGCACCGTGATTTATATACATAATTTAGTAAGTTCCTTTTATCCAGATCTACAAGAAAGTCAACACTTTTATGGGGAAAAGGCATATTTGTGAAGTCGAACATTATTAACGTTTCCGAAAGCAGATATGTTAATGATTTCGGTTTGTCTGCCCCTCCGTGGATTAAACTGTCGTAAATATGTGTCTCTTAATTTTTTAAATTTATATTTGTTATAGTTAGTACTAAAAATGAATTAACTATATACTACAAGGTTTTTTTTCCGAAGGGGTGGGGCGGCTAAAAATTTTTAATTTTCAAGTTATTTTACCATGAAAGTTACAGAAAAAGATGCTGATTGCGTTACTTTTTTCATGACTCTGATTACTTCACAACATAACGTTTAAAATGCAAAAGAATCATTTTTATTCCAGAAGGTATTGTTTACTTAAATTTTTAGTCTTTTTTCTAGAAACCAGTGTAACAGTGTAAAAAAAGGAATTATTTATTTTATTTCTTGAAGTAAAAGTTTAAACACATTCACATGCAATAACCGTGGTCGTATTACAGCGATGTCACAAACATCTGCGTTTGGTTTTTAAAAATAAAATATTGTACGTTTTAAGATAGAAATCGTAGAACCCAGCGAGCTCCACCAGTGGCCGACCGCGTAGTGCTCTGAACTGGGAGTCGGAAAGTGCCTGGTTCAAACCCAGTTCGCGTCCGTCGACCTACCCGTTCGGAGTTTTCCGTGGCTTTTTCCGAAACTTTGTGTAAATACGGTTTAGGACTTCAAAGAAAGTCCCCCCACGGAGGGCAACCCCCCCCCTTCGGCCTAGATCCCTCGAGTAGATTATTGGACCTAATCCCAGAACAGCAGCAGAACCCAGCGATTGCGCAAGAGCAACTCTTAAGCCCCAGCGGAGCGTTCAAAGAACCATTCTGTGAAGCAATATTGGTCAAAGTAGGAGAATATTCTCCTTTACGGAGAGCGAACAGGTTAAACATGGGTTCAGTATTAAAAATAAAAAGGTAATAAAAAAGTTATACTTTTCCTCACTCCCCTGAAAATTTTCGTCCGCCACTACGCACAACCAATTTCGCTGGAGAAAAAAAGTAATAATTCTTCAGGCGTTTCTGATTCACGGCGGGACCGTGTGAATCGATTTCTAGAAACATGAGCGGATGACCTGCGTAGAAAATGGTCGTTTTTGGTTAGGCAAATGGAGGTCAATCTCGGGGACAAAAATTCCTGTCTCGCTGCTCGGACTAAGTCCACTTTCGTTCATCATGCCGCTCATTTTCCAGCTGGAGGGCCCGCAACTGTTAGGTCATGCAGTACATCAAATCTCTTGATTGCCTTGCCTTTCGCAGCTGAAGTGTGGTTCACCTTCTGTTTTACCTTCCGACTCTTCTCAGTCGAAAGTTTATGAATGATTGTAAGAGCTTGAAAGAAGTTAAAACATCAAATTTTTGAAGATTTTATCTATGAATTGAAGTGCAGTAAAATAAAACAAAATTGTCCTTTTATTTTTCTTTAAATTCTGTCTGTAAATGTGCATTTCACCGTCTGTATAGTAGATTCCGATTTACAACGATGAGATTCTTCAGACTTTCGTCTGATTTTCCGACTTTTTTTATATTAAAAAAATGAGTTTTTTAAATTTTTCGACTTTTCATTAAGACAAAATTGTATATAAGTAGGACAGATTTAATATGAGTAGCAATTACAATATTTATTTAACTTGAAATTCATTAGTATTATTGCTCAAATGTTGTTCGCACATTCTTTTAGACCCCCTTTTTCCTTTTTGTTAATCTCATCCCTGCATTTATGCTCACATAGGGATCTGAAAAAAGGTGGTAGAATTTATCGACGGGTGTGACACGATTTTGCACCTTCCGTAATTCGAGATTTATGTCTCTGTCAGTACAATAAAATCAGAAGTCTACGTGGAAAATATTGCAAAAATTTGTCGTTATAACTCTTTCAGTTTTTGTAAGATTCATTCATATTAGTGGTAAGTTCGAAAAAGTCAACTCTTGCCTCAATTTTTTTTTTAAAAACCATTTCACCTCTTCAAGCACTGTCAAGCAATACAAAATTGAGGGGTTTAGAACATCTTGTGAATCTGTGGTATAATTTTGTTCTGGAGAATAACATGATAATTATCATAAATCGGATTGTTACGAGCTCTTTATTATGCGAAAACTTGACTTTAACAAATCCTTTATCAAGCAGAAATTTGTATTTAATGGAAATATTTACTGTCTTCTTTAATCCCTAATCCACTGAAATCAACAGACACTCGCATTCATGGGCGTCGGCATCATGGGCAAGGGGGCACTTGCCCCGCCCTCTCTTAATTTTCTATGACATTTTTTACCTTTTGTTTTTGTTCTTTCCTGCAAGGTAACCATCATATGTTGAAGTAATCTTTGAACCCTCCTCCCCCCGGAAAATATTTGGCCGATGCTCATTGGCAAAGAAATTTGAGCATAGCTAAAAGTTTCGACATTCTAATCAAAATCTGAAAGTCGAAACATTTGGCGATTATAATTTTTTTTTTTTAAACTTCACTTAAGGAAGTGTAAACCTTGCAATTCCGTTTAAGGTCCTACTGAAGCAAAGCAACAAATAACAAGCCTGTTTGTAACTGTCATTTTTTAAAAACTTTCTGTTTTCTCTGTAAGCCAAATTGTGATTTTTCTTATTTTCTGAGTTTCTAGTTAGATCGATAAAATGATTTCATAACTTGCACCGTTAAACAAGAATTTTTTAATTGAATTTCAAAAATTTCTTGTCAAAGAAAGTAAAGGTTGATGGGCATCAAAATTTCTAAAAAGATTGTAAATATTTTCTTAGCGATGTTGTTTTATTTTTTTAATTTGTGTTAAAACATTTCATGGTCATTAAACAATTTTCTTCATAATTTTTTACACTTTTGTCTATAGACCTTTCTTTGCAATCAGAATTTTCAAAAGCTTTTAAAACTTGTGTTAGGTTATTTCCACAAAATCCTGTTTCATTTTGTTCTAGTTTTTTCGGTTTATTATAAAACTTGAGTATTTGTATTTTTGATATTTTTCCATTAGATTTACCGCCTGTTTTATAAAAGCCATTGTTAGATCGTTATTCTAGTTTGTAGATGGCTGTTTTCAGCATCAAGTAAATGAGTTGGCCACCCAAAGGAGCCTAAACACCAGTTACGTACTACAGTCGTTCATTAACCGCTGGCTTAATTATTGTTTAATTGCCATGTGCCATTCCTGTCCTCCGACGCCCGCAGAAATCCTATTCACTGTTTTGCACACTTGGGAGTTCTGAAAAATGAACTGCAGTCTCTTATTAGTGTTGACTTCAAATTAACAATCTATACACTCATAAAAGGCCCTGAACGAGTCATCACCGCCGAGCTAAAACTACTGAAGCTGCCAACAGAAAATTCACCATGCAAGTTAAGTTTGTTATGTAGGAAAAGGTTTGTAATGATCGATAAGAGAAAGGGTTTTAATTGCATGTATTCAAAATGAATACTTGACATTTATTTACCGTAACACTGATTCGTTCCTCCTGCTTCATTTTATAAACATCACCATTTTCGAGTATTTGGCATTTAGTAACCATTTTTTTTCTTCTGACTTTCTTCACATTATGAAACAGTTCCTTGTAGTTTTTCATTAGCCAGTGAAGTGCTATTTCGTTCACCCCGGTGGTATATTCTGTCGACAAAATTTCTGGACAGATTTGCATCAGCAAATCAGTCCACAATTGTGTGAATCACGAATAATCAGATTCCCCACCCCGTGCACATGCACGCACAGAAAATAATCATTTTTGTGTGAAATGACCAAAGTAATTAAAATTAATTTAATTAATTGTAATCAAATTAACATTCATTTTAATAGAAAATTTAAAAGAATTTATCGGAGTTCAAACTGGCAGAATTTTGGAAACCAAACATTTTTTTGGACTGCACTTCGATACGCATATATCAGTATTCTGTGAACTAATCCGGTAGGAAATGAAGCATTTTTCATACGGCGGCATGGAAATGTATATAAAAAGGAAACCCTTATTAACAAGCGGGAGAAAAAAAGAAAAAAAAAAGTGCGGGGACACAAACGCGCAGATAACGAAGCTTTGCGCTCTTTTTTAATAACCGCAGCTTTTTCTGCCGGTCCATTTAATGCATCTGCGGAAGTGACGCCCGTTTTGTTATTTATATTTCCATAAATTCTTTTCTGCCCTGGGAAAAAAATTCGAGTTTTCCAGAGCATCCAGGTTATTCAGAATGCAGTGTCGATCCAAAATACAACGGACACCTCGTCTGAAGGTCACTCCGCTTCTGCAGCTCTCTTTATTTGTCTCGTGTCTTCTGCCTAGTAATTAAGCAGAAATTAGATCAGTGTGCACATTTAATTAAGGACTCTTTATCTACTCTAGATTTTCGAAATTCTTTGCTCGTTTTCTAATTATATTGCTTCGCGAGGCGAATAGGCTGAAAAGTTTTGTTTTCTTTTTCTCTATTGCCGCGGCGGATGTGGATTCGAAGACCTATTGATTTTGGCGGGGCCTTATTATTATCCATCACGTCTGAAATCGATCTTTCATTTTCTTGTTCTTCTCCTAAAATATTATAGACAGAATATTCTAACAGCCTTTTTTTTTTTTTTTTAAATTGCAGCATGATATTAATGGTGCTGGTTCAACCACCTTATTCGAGCGCTTTCACTGCTGGTCACACACACACAAAAAAAAAAAAAAAAAAAAATGGTTAAATGGTCCTAACGTTGAAAACGTGCAGCCATTGCCATCGATCCATTTAAGCTAGCCAGAGATATGAAAACAAATATTTGTTGACTTAAACCGCTTTTCAATGGCTTTCGAAGCTTAAAAAAAATGGCATTGGCAGATTGCGTCTCAGGAACTGTGAAAAAAAAATTACAAAAGAGAACAATGATTGCATGAATACATACTTTTGCTACTATTGGTATTGTATAGCCTCTTACCAACTTTGTTTAAACATATCTATGCGCCCTTTCATGATGAAAGGTGCCCCACCAGTGGCATAACTCTATCTCTTTGAAGTGGGACACGGAAAGTGCCCGGTTCGAAACCAGGTTGTGTCAACCGACCTAACCGTTCGGAGTTTTCCGTGGTTTTCTTAGAAATTTCGCGTAAATACGGGCTAGGACCCCTCAGAAAGTGCACCACGGAAGGCAATCCCACCCCCGACCTAGTTCCCCAGCGTAGATAATTGGCCGTAACCCACATTTCCATTTCACTTTCATGATGAAGGGCTGAAATTTTGTATATCACAATTAATGTATGGGGCAGAATAAAAATTTTATTATTTTTTTTATTTATTTATATTTAATCTCTTGAAAATTTTAATTGATACCATAAAATTCTGTCCCATTTTTTACGTAATTTTGTAACTTATTGTGTCTGTCTACGATCATTATTTAAGGTAATTGTTCTAAATAGTAGTACAATACTAGTAAATAAGAAAATAAATTGTATAATACTTGATCAGTTTTTGGGGACGTTTGACGAGAGAGTTTCAAAATAAATTTTTAAAGCAAAATACTTTGTTGTCTCATGTATACCTTTTCCGTAGATAAATCCGATGTTTTTAAAAAGCGAATTTTAGATGTAAGGCGTACAATACTATGCGTGCTTTGCGTGTTTGTTTACCACTTTTTTTTCTTCCTCTTTCCTATCTTGAACGACATGCACGGCATGTGCTGATTTTTTTTTTTTGTTTGTTTTTTTGTTTGTTAGTATGATTCACTTTTTTTCTATTGGCATTTGAAAAGATTAATTCTACTTTGGAACATTTCTGTAGTGTTATAAATTGATCTGAAGTTTCATATGAAAACTGTCGAGAAACACAGGAATACTGTTTCGGAATAAAACCAATAAATACAAAACACACATTTTAATGATAGAAAACAGCCCTTTTTTTCTACTGTTCTGTGTGTTTTATACATTTAAAAAGAAATATTAAAATTCGTTAATTTTGGTTGCCGAGAACCACGCCACGAAAATCACCGTATTGCGTCCGAGTTCGCCATTTAAAATTTTCGTGAGCATATCAACGGTGACTTATATCAATAACATTCATCATTTTACATTTCTGTGCATTGAAGCATTAAAGAAAACGTGATATCTTTTAAACACCGTACTCATATGAGAAGGAAAGGGTTAATATCTACACATATGCACACACTCTTTATTTAAAACATAAAGCATCTAAGTCAATAAAAATTAATAAAACTAAAGTCAATAAGGCTTCGAAGTAAAAAATTTTTCGTAAAGTGTGCAGAAAAATTAATCATAAACAGTAAATTTAAATGATAAACTTTTTAAAAAACATAAATCATACAATGTTCTTATAAAACTCAATATCTATCTAATCTACAATTAGTTTTAGTGATAAAAAAATAATGAAATTAGAAATTATATACAAGCACACTTATTATGTAATATATGTATTATTATAATTATGCCGTGTTTATTTACTTACTAGCTGAAGTACCCGTCCTCGACGGGTTAGTGAATGCAAATTTCCAAAAAGCAAGAACTTTCGTCAGCATTGTAGGAGTACACAGAATGGATGCAGTATGTTGCCAAAGTAAAGAAAGCGAAGTTATACTTTTTATGTATTGTTAAAATATTACAGGTTAGAGAATAACTAAGTAATATCATTTCATTCGCTTTAGTCGTAATTGTGTGATGCGCGAACGAATATTTACGCATATTGAAATAATTTTCGCAAAATCTTAAAATTTAATCAACATTTTTGAAAAATTGGAAGCCTAGAATTTAAGTTGAGTGACAACCTATCATGTCACCCAAATTCGTTTCATTCCCTGCAGTCTTTATTTCGTGATGCTGGAACAAATTCTCAGCATTTTAAAACGATTTTCGCAAAATCTTAAAATGTAATCAAAATATTTAAAAAATTATCTCTCTCTCTCAACGCCTATAAATTAAGATTAGCAACTACCTATCATATCACTCAATTTCGTATCATTCGTATTAGTCTTTATTACGTAATGTTTGAAGAAATATAAACGTATTTTGAGAGAATTTTCACAAAATCTCAAAATCTAATAAAAATATTTAAAAAATTGGACTCCTATAGTTTATGTTGAGCAACCATCTATCGTGTGACCAAATTTCATATCATTCGCTTTAGTCGTTATTACGTAATGCGGAACAAAGATTCACTCAGTTTTAAACGATTTTCACAAAATCTCGAAATCTGATCGATTTTTTTTAAAATTAGATGCTTATAGTTTAAGGTGAGTGACCACCTATCATTTCACCAAATATCATTTTTTCACCTTAGCAGTTATTACGTGATGTGCGAACACAAATTTACGCAGTTTGAAAGGATTTTCGCAAAATCTCAAAATCCAATCAGGATTTTTTAAAAATTGGACGCCTATGTTTTAAGTTGAGTGACCACCTATCATGACACCCAATTTCATATCATTCGCTTCAGTCGTTTTTACGTGATGCTTGAACACAAATTTACGCAGTTTGAAAGGATTTTCGCAAAATCCAATCAAGATTTTTTAAAAATTGGACTCCTATGTTTTAAGTTGAGTGACCACCTATCATGACACCCAATTTCATATCATTCGCTTCAGTCGTTTTTATGTGATGCTTAAACAAAAAAAGCGTCACGGACAGAATGACTGAACGACAAAATGACAGACAGACAAACTTTTTTTTTGAGGGTCGCATCGGATTCCCGGGTGCTTGAAACGGATAGAAATCGCAAAATTTTTGAATTCCAAGAAATGTACAGACAAAAGTCTAATTTTATTTATATAGATTAGTTAATCATAAACTTAGATACTAAGTTCATTATTTGATTTTTATTTATAGTAATATACCAAAAAAAAAAAAAAAAAAAAAAAAAAAAAGTAGTCAAATACTAAATAGTTCATTTTCAAACAAGTCAGTTTCAAACAAAAATTTATTTTTGAAATCTGCTGTTGTGTAAACATGAAAGCTCATTGACTGTGACGTCAAGACCGATTCAAAACCAGTAAAAAAAAAAAAAAAAATCTCCGCTAGTGTAACGTAGTGACCGGTAGCGGAGAGCAAGCATTAGTTTAAAAATAAGGAGAAAAAGAGAAGAGAAAAAACTTCAGAGGTCAAGGGAAATGGCTTTAAAAGTGCAGAAACAAGAAGAGTTGATGAAACGGGAAGTGTGGTTCTGCCTCTGTCGAGTTCACTCGAGAAAGGTGCAAGAGGGTCAGTTGCAAGTTGGGTCCCCCGGGGACATATCAGAGCCCCCAAGGAGAAACCAGTCTCACTAGTCGGAAATCGGCGACCTGCCGTTAAAACTTCAGCTTCTCCATTTGTTCTTTTCTTTTAATAATTCGTCATTAAGTCTTTTAATAGTTCCGTTGCTAGTTCTAGTTAGCGAATCCCAGAAGGGGGAGGGAGGTCGCCCCTCCCTTGAGTACGCTTTAACCTAAAAATTGCCGAGTTGTTAATGTTAACCTACCATTTGAATTTGTGTTTAGCCCATTAATGCGCAGTGTTCCCGCTCTGGGAACACCAAACTCTGACGTTTTGACAGTTACCAGTCACGAAGAATAGATTTGATTTTTATAAAAATAGTTGCGAATGACATAGTTCCACGAGAATCCTTTGCTTTTTATAGCACATCATTTCCCGTAAAAAAATGGTCACGATTATTTTTAACAGCACTGACATCTGCTGAAAAATGGAAGAACGCGAGAACAGCTGGACAGATTGGCCATTGCTGAAAAAAGGGCAGCCGTTGCCATCGCTCGACTTAACTACCAGGAACGACAGCTGGCTGTGCCAAAAGGGTAATCTAGATCTGTGGCACGCGATGAAAGTTTCGATCGTCCGCCATCTTGCTGGTAGTTAAGTCGAGCGATGACAACGGCTGACCGTTTTTCAGCATTGGGAAAGGGTTGCGCCTCAAAGGGTTAGCTTGATCGTTCTGATACTCCGCCGGAAAATAAAATCAATCAAGTTTAACTCGGAGTACACAGCCTTAACCCAGCGATATGAAGCGCAACGCTGGATGTAGTGCAGCATTCGAAAATCCATGCTGGAAAGCAACAGTGGTCACAGAAGAGGAGTCTTCTTCACTGCGTCTTTTCGGTGATGAGAACGAACAGGTTAAACTTGGGTTCGAACTTTAACATAATGAGGAGGGGGCAGGGAATGACCCATCTCTGATAAAATGCCTCTCCGTATTGTATTTACTGCATGATACTTATTATGCTGTTTCTCATTTTCATTAAGTGTTAAGAATAGGAGCAGTGTTTACTATTTTAGCTGGAATTACTTATTAATTTCCATTATTTTTTGGGGGTATGAAGAAATTGGGGGGAGAAGAAATATTTACGTATACGCTGTACTTATATTTTCCCCCTTCAAATTGTTCGTATTTCGCGATTTCTCTACTGTTGGTTTTATTAAGAAAGCTATTATCTGAAACTGCAAGTGCCTCTACATCATCACAAATTTGAAAGTATAATATCTGTGCAAAGAAATACTGACTGTTCATCTCAGAATTCCAGAAATAACCTTCCACAAGCTTATGCATATTACAATGGTTGGAAGTTATTTTTAGAATGATTAGCGTAAAATTCAATATGAGCCTGCCCCGCCTAGCTTTATAGTCTATCTGGAATTTTGTCAAGGTATACGACTGACTGCAGTACACGTACATAGTAATGAAGTGATCTAGGTGAAGATATAGTTTGTGAGAGATGAAGGACATCGAAAGGAAGGAACTACTAATAAAATCTTGAACTTAACTTTCATCACTTGAGGAATTTTAGTAAAACTTTTTTACATTTTCTGGCAAACGCCCTTATCTACATGACGTTACGCTTATACCCAATTATTAAATTATGTGATGAATTTCACAGAATTGGCGATACAGTTGAAAAATAACAATTATAAGTATCATTCTCCTCTATTTCATCTTATCAATATTTTGTCGCTGCTTAACAAAGGTTGCGGTGATTATATTCTGAAATTGGCGAAAATTCAATATTCAGTTTTATAATAATTGAATGCATTGCAAATGTCGGTATTTTAGACATTGCCGTCTTCTAAAAGCAAAAGGATTTTCTATAAATATCGAAACATTTTGTAACCTTATTAGCTTGTGACCTAAATTTTTGTTGTCATTCTGATTTATTTATTTATTAGTAAAATAAGCGCATAAACTACCTTTTTAATTAAAATAAAACTTAATAGTCTTTTATAATTTACAAGAAAACTGAAGAATATTACCATAAAACTGAAAATGTTGTCTGTCCGATTTAAATAGTCTTTTTATTCTGTTCATTGGTTTATTCAATGATGAATAAATGTCGATTTTGGATTTTTAAAGTCAATAAATTAGCAATTTTAAACCTTTATGAAACTTTCCTTTCAGTATGTTCACAGTTTTAATTAAATATCCATCAGGAGAGGGGGGGGGATACAATTGAGTGTTATCACATCTACACGGGGCCCTACCATGACCGAGTGGACAAGACACTGAACATAATAGACGGCTGAAGGTCCAGCCTTCTGTCGATGTAACTAGTTTTGGTCGGTTTTCTCCATATCTAACGTGACCCCCCCCCCCCCCCCCAAGGCAGATAGCTTTTGCATAGCTTTGCTCAACAGAGCATAACAGCATTACTGGGACTTCCGGGGCTTCTGACGGGCGGCCCTTTGATTAGTAAAAGTAATGATTTTGATTAGAATCGAAGGATCATAACCAGGGAAAAAATTTCAGGGGAGGAGGGGTATCAAATTTTATGTTTGAATGTAATCACTACATTTCTGTAAATAGTAATTTAAGTGCCTGACAGTTTCTTGGGTCTCTTGGCTTACAGCCTTGCTAGAAAGGCATGATTATTGCATGTCCTTTTTAAAAAGACTGTAACATTCTCATAAAAAAATAAATAAAAATAAAAATGCGGATTGCATTTATAAAAAAAAGTTTGCTTCTTGAAACGTGTAATTTTGAAATGTATTTTTGAAAGTGTAAAAATTATTTTACTGACATCAACCTGTATTTTTGTGTATGTGCGTTTGTATTGCTTCTATTCATTACTCAAAATAGAAAAGTAATAAAATATGTGCTTAGGAACACTGAATATAGAATTTAAACTCTACTTTAATTTTGATAATTGTTCTTTTTTCTGTGTGGTACTTAATTTAATTTAATTTTTCTTCTTTTGCAGGTACGATATACATGTTTTACATTCATTTATTCTTGCATCTTATGTTTGATGTGTGTGAAGTTTTTAAGTAAGTCTTTAGTTTTTAAAATGTTTTATTGAATTTTACTGTTTAAATTTTGGCAAGCTTCTTGAAACGGATTGTTCCAGGCATATTTCTATTTAAATTATTATTATTATTTTAAAATTCCAATCAAAAAAGTATGTTGATATCTTTAATAATGAAATTCAACGGTAAATATGATTTATGGTAAAAAATTTGTATGGAAAATTAAATAATGTCTTCAATTTTTATTTGTTTTACATGATTTAGAGAACATATATAAAGGTCATTCCATGAGTATTGCTCTGTAGTGACTTTTTTTTAATCACTAAAACTTATGGTGATAATTAAAAAAAAATAAATAAAAAGAAAGCGCAGACTAGAAAGCTATTTTCTAGCACATTCCAACAAGAAGAAGTTTCATATTTCGATATCCTGGACTCAGGGGCGTAGCCCCTGAATTTTTTAGCCCCCCCGAGAATATATGCCCCCCCCCAAAATTTTTGGATTAGTGATGAAATTCCGTCTATTTATACACATATATGTTCATATCCCCCCCCCCCCCCCGAAAAATTTTCCTGGCTACGCGCCTGCCTGGACTAAAGAAAAGTTTAGTCGTTAAGAGATTACTTAAATTTTTTTTAATACTTAAAGGATACATATGGATTAATGTTTCAACTAAGTTTTAAAAAAAATGTGATGGGCCATTTTTTTACAGGGTAATTAATTTAATTTTTTCCCCCAAAATTTAAAATTATTACCCTGTAAAAAAATGGCCCATCACAGTTTTTTAAAAACTTAGTTGATTTAAGTTTGATATAAGTTTTTAAGATGATTTTTAATGACATGTAAAAATATAGTAAAATATATGTGTAATTTTATTTAAACACTGGACTTGTATTCCTCATACAAATAGCTTTGGGTAGCAGAATTGTTGAATTTGAACCATTATTTCTCAAGTTACTTGCAATTTTTCACTGTAGTTTCAAATCCAAGATGATATAAATTTTGTAAAAATGATCGTTTTCCGACTGTCCATACCTTGGCCAATAATGGAAAAAATATTTTACAAATTGATATAGTATGAGATTTTCGACACCATAAGTTTTTTGGTAAAGTCTTTTAAAAAATCTGTAACTAATGGAGTAAGAAATTTCTATAGTACCTATTGGGTGATTTGATATGGAATGACTTAAAATAAACCTCAGAAATGTGTTTCCATTTTAATTTTTCCCCAGTAAAGGACTTCTGCATTCTCGACTATCGTGTACGTGGAATAGAACTGTTACTCATAGCTACCGTAACTTTTAACTGTGTCTTTTGAAATTAATCATGTAATTCTGGAACAAAAACTAAGTATGCCAAGCACTTCAAAATTTTTAGAATTTCTCTTACAAGCTGTACTATATGCACCGTAATAAATGAGAATCCTCTATCAGTAAGAAACTTTCAGAAAAACTTCTTAAAAATCGAAAATTTCGCAGGATGCGTTACTCTCAGAAAATTTTTGCTGCGCAGTTCCGTGTTAATTTTTTTTTTTTTTTTTTTTTTTTTTTGTCAGAAAGATTAATAAAAGGCGCCGTTTTTTCATTTATTACTGTATGTTTTCTCAATCATCCTGCAATTTTTCGAGTCTCTGGTGCAATTAGTTTATTTTAATTTGTGTACAAAGGCCGTGGGTGAGCCATTGGCTATACTGATTGTTTGCGAAGTTCTATGGGCACGCAGAGAAAATCATTCATTATTGTATATTTGAAGCATATAAAGCGGTTTTGCTAGATATAAATTTTTAATCCTATTCCCATAGAAAGATTTTTCTGACGAAACCGAGAAAATACTATATTTTGTTATCTTGTACTCGGAAACCACAAAATATTTATAGGTTAGTTCTCATGATACTGCTTTTTCTTTTCTTTTCCTGTAGACCAGTGTTTCTCAACTTTTTTTGGTTGACGACACACTGAAAATATATAGAATTACTTGGAGCACCTGAATATTAAAACTGTAAAAGTTATATGATATAAAAAGTTGATAAATTTAAAGAAGCATGAAAAATTATTTGTTTACAAAAATAAAAAATTTAAATTTAAAAACATCAATGAAAGGGCCGACTTTGTTTTTGCATATGCTGCAAACAGCTCTTTCAAAAATTGACAGAACGGTTTTCCATGCTATGAAAAAGAAGTTTCGCGTTTCATAGTGAAGGTGAAAAAGACAGCACATGTTAAATAAAAAATATCATCGCTGATACACCACGCATTTTTAATAATTTATCAAAAACAGTCGCGGCACATTGGACAATCTCTCGCAGCGCACCAGTGTACTGCGGCACACAGGTTGAGAAGCAGTTATGTAGACAGTTTTACGTTTATGAATCTGTAACTCGTTTTCGGCCGAGCGGAATCATCAATGAGATGCGTTCTTGAACTTGAAAACCTGTTTTCTGTTTCTCCCGAGCACGCGGGCATGGATGGAGGATCAAAAAGAAATCTGGTGAAAACAAATATACTTTATTATTCTCCCCCCTCCCCCCCTTGCCTCTTTAGAATGTCGTAGTTTCCGTTACCGATGGACGCTAATGTTTAAATTTCTTCACCATAGATACTTTTGATTTTTCTCCCCTTATAACCCTTTGACGCGGCGTGGTTGCGCAGTGAAACCACCTTATTGCAGCGCTTTCACTGCTAGTCGCAATATATATATATATATATAGAGTTAAATAGTCCCAGCGTTGAAAAAGTGCAGCCGCTGCCATTCGATCCATTTAACGACCAACAACATGGCAGTCGATCGAATAGCTCATCTGGCGCCACAGAGCTAAAGAAGTTTTCTGACACAGCTCGCAGCCGGCCGCACAGCCATTACTGGCCACTTCAGTTTATTAAATGTTTGTCTTCCTTCAGAAACCAGATATTTTTTTTTTTTTTTTTAACAATAGCCGTGGATTTGTTTCAGAAAGGAAGGGCTTGAGAACTGAAAAGCTTGTTAATCAGTTATTAACCATTTGCCATATAACCATCAGTTATTAACCATTTTTGCTTATCGTCCATTAAAGGTAACAGCAGAGCATAAGAGATAAAATTTTTGTTTTGCATCACCTTTGAAAGAACTGGCAAAAAATATAATTTCCAAGTAGAAGGCATCCAGTAATTTACAGCGCGATTTCTCGTAGCGCTTATTCCTTTTCTTATTGAACTCCCGGCAGTTCCCTTATTTTAAATAACTGTAACATCATATTCTTCCATGAAAAAATTGATGTGATTGCGCTCCTGATAAACTGGCACTATCAGATGTATAAATGTGAAAATTTGTCTCTAGAATGTCTCTTTGTAATTTGTAGAAATTTTTTTGTGGGGAGGGCCTCGGACTTTTGCGGTATGCCACTGGTCTGCGGAGCATCTGAACAATTAAAACAATTTTCGTTTCAACTTCTGTAAAATCCTATCGGCTTGGAACAACGGGGTACCATTAACAATGCTTTCCTACGGATTTCCTTTTAACGGATTCCTACAGCAGAATATTTGTTTGTCTTAACCGAAAATTTGCTCTAATCGAATTCATCTTAAATAAATATTTTAATGCTAATTTTAAATACATGTATTATGAATTTAGTTCGTACTAACAGTATTTTGTCTTATGCGAGTTTTGTTTGTATATCTATTAATTTTATTCTTTTTATGACTATAAATTATTTGGCAACATACTTAGAACCATTTTTTTTTTCACTTCTTACTTTAATATGTCATAAATAAGATTATAGCTTGCACGCTTTTCACTATCTTATTAAGATTAAAAAAATAAAATAAAATAAAAATGGTTTTCTTTCGTGTTTAAATTTATAACATTCTTGTGCTAACACACACACACACACACACACACACACACGCACACACACACACACAAAAAAAAAAAAATCTCTGCTGCTTTAGAAATATAATGTCAGCTGATTTTCTTATCAGCGAATGTTTGAAATGTAGAAATACTTCCTGAATTCATTGCAGACTTCCAGTTAGTCAATATTTGTGCTTGGTAGTGATAAGGAATATTGTTTTCTTTCTTTTTAAAGTATGTATCCAAAATACAGCATTTATTTGTAAAAATATCAGTTGTTTTAACTGTCCAATCGAATCTGGTATGGAACACAACCTAACTGGTTGAATATAGCACATTCTCCTATTGCTTTGAAAAATGTTGCATAGAAGGTCATTTCTTTGTGTGAAAAAAGATTGTTTCTGCTTCTATTTTAGTCCGCTTGTTATATTGATCCAACTCACCTCGTACAATTGAACTTTTTGTGCTTGTCATTAAACGCAAAATTTTGCTTGCTCGTATTAAGTTTTTCTATATGAAATGCGGTATGTGCTACCGAAATTCCTAGGTAGTGTGGAGTCAAATATTGCAATTTTGCAGCAATATGCAGGCATAATTTTGCAGGCTTTTATTTTCGTGACGAAAAATTGAATGCACCAGAGCTTTAATCTAATCAATAACTTCGTCAGCATCTACATAAATATAGGTTTTTGAGTTTTCTTGGCATATTGTTTGAGCTTAAAGTTTTGAAGATGTTAACTTTGAATTTTTACGAGAGCTAAATTTGTGCATTTCTGATCCCCCCCCCTCTTAAGCATTATACAAAATTTTCTCTTACAGAGTGACCTAAATAAAACTTTAGAGTAGATTTTTAAAAATCCTTAATCCTTATGTATATAACATTTTAAATATGCTCTAAAAATTCCTCAAATTGCTGAATCGCTGATATCACTTAAAATAAACAATAAAACACGTTCTACTATTTTGCATAAAGGTTTTGTGGAACAGAAAATCATGTATAGTTTTCCACGTTAAATACATTTAAGATATCTTTTTTAATTCATTAAAAAGTCATGAAATGGGTTCTGGAAGCAGATTGATTGATAAAGGTCATCAAAAACTATGGTAAAAATTTAATTGATTCAAGTTCATACTTTGGAAAAAGTTAAATTTTATTTGAAATTGTTTTAATGCTTACTCAATTTATATTCTTATGAAGCCTTTGCTATTTAAAAATTTCTTTTTCTGTTTGCAGCATTTTTAGATGATCTTTTGTAAAGCTCTAGATTTTTGTGTGTGTGTGTGTAAAGTTTTTTTTTATTGCGTACCTTTATTATCAATTTCAAATTCTTAAAAAATGTCTAAAACTTTTAAAGTACTTCATTTTATCAAAGTTATTAAAATATTGATACGCGAGTCAGTTCTCTTTGTGTGTGTGTGAACGCGATATTATGTATTAGTTCCAGATTAAACAGCCCCAAAAGTATTAATAATTTTGTTTCCATGTTTTCGTATGCCACTTCGAAGGCGCATATATTGTAA
Organism: Cheiracanthium punctorium; assembly: GCA_038373885.1. NCBI lineage: Eukaryota > Metazoa > Arthropoda > Arachnida > Araneae > Cheiracanthiidae > Cheiracanthium > Cheiracanthium punctorium. The sequence goes on from JAWZYV010012924.1 coordinate 54,147, forward strand.
AAGTGAACAGTGTAATCTTCTTTTATCTTCGGCGCTATTATCATTTACAGTCTGTCGGAAGCCTTCTCAAACGTCTTCCGCCATTCTTCTCAGTCTTGGCCGATTCTTTATCTAAATCACGTAAGGTAAATAAAGGCGATTGTCTAATATGCATGGTAATGGCTTTTTGAAATTGCCCGGTGTAGACTGGCGGATTCTAGTCAAGTTTTTCTTTTCTTTTCTGTCTCGTTTCTCTTTAATCCAGCAAAAAAAAGTACTTGATTTTTGCTGAAATAGGTACCGTAGTTTGTTTCGTTTTCCTGAAATGCTTAGTTTAAAAGTTCCTTAACCTCAATAAATAAATAAATTGTTCTTTATCGGGATGCAAGCAGCGTAGATTTTTTTTTTCGTAATTTTCTTAGTTTCCTTGATAGATTAGAATGATAGATACAGTATTTGGATGATTAAATTGGTTGTTCTATTATAGAAAATATTTTATTATTGGAACCTGAAAAAGCAGTGGCGCACACAAGGGGGGGGGGTCCAGGGGTCCGCCCCCCCCATCGGCTTTGATATTTTTTTTCATTGATTATTATCCTATATAAATAGTAAATAAAATAATTCCAAAAAAAGGTAGCAATAGTTTCAGTTCTAATAAATAAAAGAAAGAAATATAAAAAAAAAAAATTTCTCGTTTGCCTCAACTTTCAAAATCGAACTGAAAGCGAACATAAAACACCATCTTGTTCTCAAAACTGAACAACTATTACAACTAATAGGTATATCTGCAGCCCATATGCTACACATCCTAGGCTTCATCATATATGCATATTTAGTTAACATTACTTTAAATGGAATTGCTAGGGGCTGAAACATTTTTTTTTCTTCTTTGCTAAAGACATGTGTCGGATAAATAAAGGTGTACATATTAGAGATGAGTTCGGGCTCATTTTTTTTAAGCCCGAGCCCGCCCGAGCCAGGACTTTTAATCCGAGCCCGCCCGAGCCCGAGCAATATTATTTAAGTCGGAGCCCGAGCCCGAAATTTCAGCTAAAGATAAATAAAGTTCAATTACTCCATTGATAGAATATCAGAAATTTTGCCGTTTGTGCAAATTAAAGACAAATATTAGTTACAAACTCTTAATACACTTTCTAATTCTTTATATCCATGTTTATCAAATAATAACAATAATGTTTCAATTTTTATTACAAATTTCGTTGAGTAGTCACACCAGTGTTAAACATTCGTATGTACTTAGATATATACAGAACAATACAAGTTATAAATCTCATATAGTGACATTAAAAAATGTTATATTTAAAACACGTCCAGAAAAGAGATTGGCATAATAAATTTAAGAAATTTGCATATAAGAATTTAGTTGATAGGAACAAAATTACTTAAAAAAAATATTTTATGATACGATGTGAATATATACATTACTAGCAGTTAACTAAGAAAGACCAGTAAATAATGAGGCCAAAATTTTGAATTAACAGCATTTTAACACACACGCAAATGAAATAGCACAACACACCATTTAGTAAATTATGTGAAAAAGCTAGCTTTTTACCCATCAATTATTTTGTTGCAAGTCCTAGCATCACATCGGAACTTTATTTTTCCGATGAATTGCTTTTTAAAATCTGTTTCAAGGAGTATGCTCAATAAAAGACACATTTTTCACGAGCCCGAGCCCGCCCGAGCCCGAACGCAATCGTGAATTACAGGACCCGAGCCCGGTTCGGGCCCGGGCTCGGGCTCGGGCTGAGCCCGTCTCATCTCTAGTACATATACATCAGAGATACGCAGTTCCAAATGCGGAAGAATTTGGTTCTGCTGAGTTCTATAACGGGATCAATTCCCCATCCTCCCAAATTTTCCGGTCAATAAAGAACTTTTTGGCTAATGCAAGTCTTTCTGCATATATCCGAAATGCAAGCCAGTTTCGTGATATTATCATTACTATTATTTTGATAATTAATGTCATTAAAGATATGTCCATATATCAGTGTAGTAAACTTCACTGTTTAATGTTTTATGAATGCCTATCTTTTAGTATTAAGGCTCCAGTGGATAAAATGCACTCAAAAAGGTTAGACGGCTGAAATGTAAAGGTACCGTGTTCTGGCCCAGCCGCTCGGCTGTCGATCTAACGGTCTGGACTTTTGGTCTGTTGTCTCCAGATGTAACGTGAATGCGCGTTAGAACCCCTTAGAAAGTCCTCCAACCCAGGCACCTCCCATCCCAAGCAGATACCCCTCGTGCAGATTTGCCTCAATATACACAACAACTTTCGGTATTAAACGCTTATTTTGGAGCGTATTCCAGTTCTGGAAACTGCTGTAAATCGCGAAAAGACTAATTATTACGGATATGTTACACGACCATTACACTGGAAGCAGTCGTTGCAGGTCCAGACCTCACATCTTCGTGATCGATACTTCTGTGTTCAGATTTGTGCTGTCGTTATTAAGCTGCTTCTAAAGTTTTTGCTTTCAAGAGAAAGTTTTTCCGTTTGATCCTCCCCCACCCTTTCCAGATCATTCGGTTCACGATGTTGTTGACCTGTTCAGATTTCGTGACTTGTACAATGTCATAAATATTTTAGTCCGTCCAACGTTTTGAGAGAGAAAAAGAGAAAGCTATTAAAAGAAAATAAATCGTTTATTTTTATTTATTTACTTTTTTACTGAGTAGGTTCAGGTGGGGGAAAATGGTGGTATGAAGGAAAATCAGGGTATATTGAAAAATACTATTTTTCACCAAAAAATGTAGATGTTTCAATATTTGTTTCTATGGAGATATATTTTAATAACATAACAAGTACTTCTAATGAAGTTTTAGGATAGTCCAACGAAATTAATGTGTGCAGAACTTGATTTTGCTCTAAACATACTGCCTGTTCTTAAGTGATGTTGAAACACTTTCTTCTAGATTCCTTATAATTAGATAAAGCATTTATATTTTGATACATGCATTAGTAGAGAGACTTCAAAAGAACTGAATTATATAAAAAATTTAAGAATAAAATTTTAAATTTCTATTTTTCAAATTCTTTCTTCTGAGGTGGGGTAAAATTGGGGTATGGTTAACGTGACCATTTATTTTTTCCTTCAAAACCGGACATCTACTCCTTTTTTGGTAATAGTGTATTTATTTTCTTCCTCAAAACGGGACATCTACTGTTTTTAAGGTAATAGTGTATAGAGGCTGAATTTCAAGTCTGGGTATGTTTTAGTTGTTAAGAAAACGTGCGAAAAAGCTTGTGTTAATGTTAATTTCAAAATAAAATGAAAAAAGAATATTTGCTAAAACATACATATAGTATAAAAAATTAGTGCAAGACGTACGTTTTGGGTGGTACAAATGTTAGGCCCTTCTTCGACTTCAAAAACACCCTCCAACACAAGGCAGGAAAGTAGGAAAGTGAGAAATGTAAACGAAAAGTGGAGATCGGGCGGGGTAAAGCAAAAGAGGAACATGACTTTAAAAGAAGAAATAAATTGAAATAGTTGACAAAAAAAGAACATTAAAAGTACAAACACAAAAACAATACATCCCCTCGTCGTTTTCTCTGCGTCTCGAGAGAGGAGGGGGGAGGGAGGTTAGTTTTTTTTTTTTTTTTTTTTTTTACGGACCCTGCTGTTGGATGATTTTAGATTTTTAGCGGTCTTTATTGAATTCGTTACCGTGGGATGCTCTCTTTCTAAAAACGGGACATTGCAGGGGACATTTTCTAAAAACGGGACACTACGGTGTCCCGAAGCTGTGCTTGGGGACAACGGGACAAGCCATCTAAAAACGGGACTGTCCCGTTCAAAACGGGACGCATGGTCACCTTAGGTATGGTTAGACTTATCAAAGTTCTATATAGTAATATAGAATCTGGATCAGTCGACTTCCTCGGATTCCGAAGAATCAGTCCGATCGTACGAAGTCACCCCCAGAAAATCCTACCATTTTTGGCATATCTACCTTAAAAGTATACACACATTTATTCCCTTCAAAAGTTATAAGATTTAAAACTGCATAACTTTAGAGGATACTATACGTAATCGATCCTATGCAATGAGTGGAAAGATGGTAAAACTTTAAATTTGCAGTTTTCTGCGATTCACCTCTAAGACACACTAATGTTGATCCCTGACCACCATAATTTCTTTATTCGAACTTTTTTAAGTACAGACTCCATTCTATCAACACTTACATGTGTCCATTTGTAATGTCCCCCCCCCCCCCTCCAAATTTCTGTGTAGTTTTTAGTAACACTGTTCAACGGAGCTGAAAAGTGTGTACGATTTTGGTTTGTGGAACTGTCATCCCTCCAACTACCGTAAATGGATACCTGATCTTACGAAGTGCATATGTGTTATTGCTGTGTACAGTATGAATAAATCCTGTCGAAAAGTGTACATAAAGTATAAATAATTCGCTTACAACAGCACACATACTAAAAGAAGAGCTAAAGCTTCAGATGTGCGGTGACAGCGATTCCCCTTCTGCGTCTAACGTTGTCTGTCGGTATGGATCATTCCATGTCTGCCGCAAGGGGAGGGGGAGTTCCAGCGTTTGCGTTTAGGTTAACTGTTCGTGAAGCAGTAGAAAGTGCTGCATCCGAAAGGGTTTTGTAATCCATCCGTTGCACATAGTTTATCTCTCTTTCTTCACAAGGATAGTGTGCTACATTTATTGAAGCGTCTCTATCGTGGGCAGTAAGTCTTCTTTCAGCGATTATACATCCTTCCTTGCTAGATAGATGCAAAGGTTAAAAATGTTTACTTTCTCTGTCGGAGTAGGCTGGTTTGTTTGTTTTTTCCTGCATTGCTTTTCAAATTTCTTAAGCAGTCTTGAATCCGTTATTTCGTACGTCAGCAGTGGCGGAAGAAGGTCCGGGCCGCGGCAGGGGCGTTTTTAAAGAGCGAGTGAAATATTATCGATTCATGCTCGTATCCTTCTGCGCCGACGCAAGTTACGTCATCTACTCTTCGATCTCGTCGGAAAATCAGGGGCGTGACACTCTGAGTGATTAATGGAACTCATTGCTCCGCCACGTTAACCAAAAGAAGGTGTAGTTAGTTATTGGTGTATTTATATCCTTTGACTTCCGTGTGCTTGGGCTTTATATAGAATTGCTAGCGGTGCTTTTCTTTCATTTCTAATGAACTGCAGTTTCTTCCTATCACTCCGTTAGCCATATTTTGTTTTGCTATTTGTTTTTAATTTGATAAATATAAACAGTTTATGAAACGAAAACAATAGTTTTCGCAGCTTCAAAATAGCACAATAAATTATTTATTGTTTTTCGTAAAATGTGTGTCTCTCTCCCCTTTATACACATAAACTTATGTCTATTATATTTTCGGAGTATTTTTGCAATTATAATTTCAGACTGTGGAGCATATAATCTTCAAAAATTTTCAGTAAAATGCATTTTTAAATGTTGATGCTGTGAGGGGCATTTTTAAAACTTTTCTTTTGTGCTATACGTCGACTCTTTATTAAGAACTTCCGTTGTAGTACTATACTTCCGCCAACCCCCTTTTTTTAACTGTAGATAGTTTGAGTTTTTTTTTTTTAAACTGTGCATTATTATTTTTACCATAATAGTTATCATAATTTTCCTATTATGATAACTTTTAGAAAAAATTGAAATCAATCCCCACCCCTTTTATTTCACACCAATTTATAAATAACGTTGTCGACTTTTCACCCGTTACCATCGCTCGACTTGCTGGTAGTTAAGTCGAGCGATGGCAATGGCTGCCCTTTTTTCAGCATTGGGCAATCTATCCAGCTGTTCTCGCATTCTTCCATTTTTGAGCAGATATCAGTGCTGTTAAAAATAATCGTGGCAGTTTTTTTTACGGAAATGACGTGCTAAAAAGTAAAGGATTCTCGTGGAGCTATGTCACCCGCAACTATTTTTATAGAAATCAAATCTATTCTTCGTGACTGGCAACAGTCAAAACGTCAGAGTTTGGTGTTCCCAGAGCAGGAACACTGGGCGTTAAAGGGATAAGAACAGAATATACGATTCATAATTTTTCGAACCGGGTTCCGACATCATTACGCTACAATTATAAACGTCGAACACACTGTACTCTTCTTCTATGAAAACATTTCGGATGCATATCATGCTTTTTTTTTCTTTTAAGTATCACTTCATAGAAAACTATTAATGCGTTTTTAATTACTTAGCACGTATTGCTGATGTGGTGCTTTGCCAATGTCAGGGACAAAGAGAGGAATAACAAATAAATCAAGAAAACGTCTTGGTAGCTTGCGCTTCTTTTCATGGTCACGTCTATTGAAAATGAAAATTCCTGTTTTCACTGGAACAGTGGCGAAGCGGAATTTCATTTTCGCTGTTTCATGGACTGGTGACTGACCATTTCACTTTATTAAATGTTTGACTTCCTTCAGAAAGCCAGGGAATTTTTATTCTCTTTTTTTTAAACAATAGCCACGGATTTGTTTCGGAAAGGAGTAACTTGAACAATCAAATTCTTGTTAATCAATTATTACCCTTTGACGCCATGAAACCCCCTTATTTCAGCGCTTTCACTGCTGGTCGGGAAAAAAAAAAAGATGGTTAACTGTCCCAACGAATTTTTCTGACACAGCTGGCTGTGCGCAGCAAACTTCGTAAGCTCTGTACCGCCAGATGGGCAACTCGATCGACCGCCATGTCTTTAAATGGATCGGTGACAGCGGATGCACTTTTTCAGCGTTGGGCAGTCTACCCAGTGGATCGTCTATATTGATACGAAAATGCTTGCGCTTTAACTCGCAGTGTTCCCGCTCTGGGAACACCAAACTCTGACGTTTTGACTGTTGCCATTCACGAAGAATAGATTTGATTTCTATAAAAATAGTTGCTGGTGGCATATCTCCACGAGAATTGTTTACTGCTGGACGACAGCTGGCTGTGCCCGCGCACAGCCAGCTGTCGTTAAAAAAGGGTCTCTGGATCTGCGGCACGCAATGAACTTGTCGATCGTCCGCCATCTTGCTGGTAATTAAGTCGAGCGATGGTAACGGCTGCCCTTTTTTCAGCATTGGGAAAGGGTTGCTCCTCAAAGGGTCAAAGTTTTGGTTGGCTGCTTAGCTTATCTCTAATAGTGTAATTTTTGTAATTACTTGTATGATCTGTGAAATAAGAGATCTCTTGACGAAGATTTAGTCTTCAGCCTGCTGTTTCGAAATCAAGTGTTGATGACTATCAAAATCAGTGACGCGTTTCAATCCAAATGATGCGAATTCTTCTGCTACTTTGAAGACTTCGTTTGTTTTGCCGTGGAAAGTTGATTCATTGTGAGCGCTTATCTTCTAAAAGGTATCCGATTTCTTAAACTACAGATTACAGAGATTATTGCACTTTTCCGTAGCTAATCGGCTTTGCGATACACTTTCTGTACAAACATTTTCCTTTTTTTTTTTTTTTTTTAAACTTGATAGCTATTGTTAAAATAGAAATAATTGTTTTTGTATTACATACTTATATGGGCATCAAAAACTGCACATACAGTTTCTTATTGTTATTTAACTATTGGTTGGCAAATGTTACATGGAATGTGTGTGTAATTTTTATTACTATGTGTGCAATATTTTACATAATTGCACACATAAGTCATTTAATTTTTAGCTGTAACATCATCATGAAGGTTATTTAATTTTTTTAAATATAGATATACACTCTGATTACTAAGCCATTAGCGCCCGCCATTCTCACCATATTCTTTAACTTTTGTTGATAATTGCACTGATAAATAAATTTCTAACGTCAACGGCACATGAAGAGCACATTTCTTTTTCTAAAGAATATTAATAAAAGAGTGAAAACTCTAAATTTATCATTTTGCTTCAACTAAGCATTTTGTGCAAATCAAATTCCTTATTAATGAAATAAAAACAGGAAAATAAAATAATGCTCACGTATTTTTGAGACCAACAGTGAAAATAGTAATAGTCGAATGTCCTCAAAAAAGGACGCTGAGAGCTAATGGGTTAACAAATGCGTCTTGGAGTAATTTCTTTTTTAATCATTCTCTTTCGTCTGAATAAAACACGCTGATTTTTTTTTCTTCTGATGCATCTGTTAGACACTATTTGTAGAATCAAAAATAAATAAATAATAATAAATAAATAAATTGGGAATAACTATTATTTTGTGATATACCGTAAAAGGATAACCATTTACGGAATATAATTTCTAACACCGCTTTTCTGGAGACAGAAACAGTTACAAGATATTTGTTCACATCTGAATGACTCGAAAAATTTTTTTGTCCGTTTTGGATTGAATATGTCATGCACGGATGAAGATTAAAATTGATGGATATTGATACAGCTGTTAGGTATTGAAAATGGTTATCATCCAACTGCTCTCTCTTTAGGAATTGTTTTTGATTCCTTGAAGGAAGCGTGCAATTTTGTCAAGGAAGATGTTTAATTTTAAAGGATTTGTAACAGGAATATTCAGCGATAAATGCCAGTTCAGTGTTAGCCCTCAATGTCTAATCTTCTCTGGAGCGGTAACAGCTGTGTGGGATGTCAGTATTCAGGAATAACTGGAAACAGCTGTTAATATTAATTACAATTTGCAATTACGAAACTGTGCGAGGAGATTCAATGTCGGATTGATTGTATTTAGTATTTTAAAGAATGATTTTTACCTTTTCTTTTGTAGAGAAATTTAATTTTTAAGTTAACCTTCAAATGCATGGTCATGCGAAAATGCAAACTATCTTCATTTTTAAATCGTAAATTACTAATTAATCTAATTACATAGTATTACTAATTTGTAACATGTGTTTTCGTCTGTATAATTGTAGTGGACAAAATCACAATCATTCAGCCAAAGTCTGCTGAAAATTCGCGCCTTTAAGAATTATTATTAATTTTTTCTTTTAAATGTAAAATATGAAAGTTTAAAGTCTTTACTTCCCTAATAGTTGGAAGTGATTAATTTTAAACAGTAAAAATAACTTCCTGGCTTATAAACTAAAAAAAAAAATCATATTAATTTATTTTATTAACTTTTTAGCAATAGTAAAATGTTCATTCTTTATGCTTATCTATTCACACGAGAAGTATGAAAGTTAATTTATCCTCCTAAAATTTAATTTTATTATGCTAGATCACCGCACGGTTTACAGTAATACTAATATTTATCACTTCAACGTTTTAAATTTGAATCAGTGTTTAAAAAATATATAAATTTTATAAAGTTATTTGTAGTTTAACTGATTTGAAGATTCCTGAATATACCACCAGAACTGATGCAATGTGTTTGTGGTAGCATCTAATTTGTTAAATAACTTTCAACATATTCTATCTTTTAGTTTTTTTAAGGATCAAATACATATTTGAATCTATATGTATCGGAATTATTACTTGTAGATTTGTAATGTTTGAATACATCCAAACTTTACATACATTCACGAGAAGAAATTTCCTTTGACTGCAAATAAAAGATGAGACGCCATTTGAAATTTTTTTTTATTGATTTATTTATTTATTTTTGAGGTATATTGTAAATTAAATTGTGACTTCATACCCTTATCACTGAAGAAACTAAGGTATTAAATAGTTCGAAGAATTCTCCTTGCGTATTGGCAGTGTTCCAGGGATCACGAGTTTTTCATATTGATATTCAAGACAAATGTAAGTGCATTTGCTTTCTCTGGCCACAAGACCAGGTTTCAGTCACATGTCCACAACATGTTCTTTCATTTTTGTGTTGAGAGATATGTTACATAAGGAGAAGCTACCTTGAAAGCTTAAACGCAGCGAGAGAAATGAGATGATTTTTGTTCAAGGTTACTTTGAGTTTTTATTTTTGTACCTTTTCATATAATTTACTTTTTTAAATACTTGGGGCCAAGGCCCCCAGACTCGCGACGCTCGCTTTTCGTATGAGGCATTCGGCCCCTAATCAGGCTTATTCGTAAAAAAGGCATAATTTCAACAGACAAAACCTGAAGATTGTGTAGCTCAGTAACATTCTATCTGATCCATTGCTCGGTTCTTGCATGTTCATTGGTACATAAAAATTTAAACTTCACACTACAGTAGACCCCTCCCCCTCATAACACGGAAGATATTTTGTTATGGGAATCCGTGTTGTACGGGTCCTGAGCTATACTACACCTGGAGTGCGGACTCCGCTTATAATCGCTGGAAAAATTATTTGCACTCCTCAGAAACACAATGATTTTCAATGTTGCCATTCAAAAGTTATATTAATTAGGAGCTAAAGCATAATAAAATCAGAACATCTGTTTCAGCTGTATTTTTAATAATGTAAAACCTATTGGACACCCTTCGAATTTGCCACCCATGGCGATTTTTCATTATTTGGCGACTTGCGTACATGTAAAGTTAATAAAAGCTACAGAACAGATAGGATAGCTTGCCACCAATGACGACTTTTCATTATTTGGCGATTTACACATGCTCACAACCTATAATTACTGTTCATTTAAGGTTACCGGAAAACCGTCATCCATATTTTCATTTACATAATCGTCTGCAGATTGGCGTACTTAGCACCACGAATTATACCATCTCGTCGCGCTAGCAAATATCCAAAGTGTACTATAACTGCTATAATGGCATAGTTAACGCCGCCAAATATTTCTACTGGTAGCAAATAATCCAGCTGAACCGAGCCGGCTTTAAAATAATCTGCATTTTAATTATTTTTCATTTTCAAGATATTAGTTATTCTGTTTTGGAAAAACGAATAATCGCTAATTCTAAACTCCTGTTGTCTAAGCGAACTTACTATTTGAAAATTGTCAATTTTCTGCAACACATTTTGAGTTACTTATTTCATATACTTTTTAATTTGGCGTAAAATGGGCGTAAGTCTAACTCATGTTTGTAAATTTCACGCGATTCTAGATACTTTGAAAAGCTTTGTTGCAAAGGAATGAATGATTTTATGCCAAATCTGGCAACCATTATGTTTATTTTTTCAGTTTTTTATTAATATCTTCTAAAATAATTCGATTTTCGAAATTTAAGTCAGCTTTGCAGGTTCCTTGGAATTTTTCGAATCTGTGGGCACCTTAGTCGAAACTCAAATCCCCACGGTTTAGGAGGAGATAGGCGTACAAGCTTTTGACAGCGACAGCGGCCCTTACTTTTTTTTAGAATAGAGAGATACCCAAATTAAATTTCATGCTGTTCTGAAAACTCGCGGAATCTTTTCGCAATCGAAAGATTTCGTTTTGTGTACACAGCTATTCTCATGTCCATGCAAACGACTTATTTGTGAAAAAAAAAAATGATAATAAACTGTGTAATCTGGAAAAGCTTTTTTAAACGAATTTGAATCCCAATTGTATGACGTCATATTCACTTGAAAAGGGTAATTTTGTCAAGCAAATGATTTACTTTTTTGACTCTCGGAAATAAAATGGTGCTGAAAATAGCGAAAAATCGCTTAAAAAGGAGGGAACGGGTGGATTTTCAGATTTTTAAAGAAGCGCAGATTGTTTCTTATATTTTTATACATGATCATGAAAATTTTCAAGCGGATCGTGCAAACGGTGAAGTTATTAGGCTTTTTGTGTTAACTTTGTAAATTTCACGCGATTCTAGATATACTTGGAAACGCTTTGCTGCAAAGGAATGAATGATTTTATGCCAAATCTGGAAACCATTCTGTTTATTATTTCAGTTTTTTATTAATATCTTCTCAAATAATTCGATTTTCGAAATTTAAGTCAGCTTAGCAGGTTCCTCGGAATTTTTCGAATCTGTGGGCACCTTAGTCGAAACTCAAATCCCCACGGTTTAGGATGAGATTGGTCCACAAGCTATTGATGGCGACAGCGGCCTTTACTTTTTTTTAGAATAGAGAGATAATTTTAAAGGGTTAGAGGGAAAGCATTTTAAAATGCTGGCTTATTTGTTCGAAAATTGCTTATAATTTTTTTAAAAACTTTTTAAAAACTGTTACTATATTTACATTTAAATTTCCCTAACCTGTTTAGTACTTCCTTTTCGGAAATAAAAAGTGTATAGTATATTACAACTACTTTATTACTTTGGATATATGCTCCTTACGAAAAATAAATGAAAACAAATGAAAACATCATTAATACGAAAAATTATTAAAAAAGACATTAAACACCGAGTGAGAAACGCTGCAATAAAACTAAATGTCATAATGTGTCATGGACACGGCCATGTGTTTTACGGAAACACGTGTGCGTAACGAGTAATATTTTCTTTTGAGTTTTATCGGGTCCAGGCCCGACCAGTAGCCGAGCGTATTGCTCTCTGATCTGGAAGACGGGAGGTGCCGGTTCAAAACCAGGTCACGTCCGCCAACCTAACCGTCCTGAGTTTTCCGTGGTTTCCTCCGAAACTTACCGTAAATAAGGTTGAGACACCCCTTAGGAAGACCCCACACGGAGGGTACACCTCCCACAGGCCTAGATCCCACGTGCAGATAATCGGCAATAATCCCACAACAACATTCACCGGGTCCAGGAAAGTTGCATAGGCTTCGCGCCCCAGCTGCAGATGTACTGACGCCCCCGTTTATCTTCTCGGACGCCTTCGTTCCCGGCACCGCTTCACTCTGCCATAAGGTGTTTTACGGGCATCACTGGATTGCTCTTGAGAAGCATTTTCCAACTGTAAATGTTCTTTATAGTTTGATTTGGCTTTCGACAAATATAGGCAGACTTTGCATTATTTATTTTAATTTTTTACTTTAACCTTGTATGTATTCACTATAACTATTTCACTCTAATGTTTTGCATACGCAATCGATAGATCTTGACCAGAGCTGACGATTGAAACGCAAACGAACGTTCCAGCTTCTCCGAGTCAAAATTTATAGTAAACGTTCATTATGTGACGCAGTGACTTAGTGACATAGTATCCAAACTAAGTGAAATGTATTCAAATACATAGCGTGTTACAAAGAAAACATTTCTGAAAATTTTTATTGCCCTTTTGGCTAGCGTGACGCTAAAAGATAAATTATTGAAATAAATTCATTTGAATACATGATATAGGCACAATGAAAATGAGATATATTTGACAGTGTATTTCATAATTAAAAGCATTGCTTGAATGTGTAAATCTTCTCTAGAAAGCATTGTTTGAATGTGTGAATCTTCTCTACTTTTGTTTTACTTAACAAAAGTTAGTGTAATGGAATTTGAAAACAAATCTTATAAAGTCACACCAGGGCGTCACTTAAAATTGATATGATTATTTTTAAGACCCATTTTTAAAAGTCATATAGCTATAAAATAAATTGCTGCGTCACAAACTTTTAACCTGTTAAGAGTTTTTGTATGGGGATTACCTATACTGTCATACAGGATGAATGTCCTAATTTGTGCTCATAGAGAAAAACCAATTTTCCTCGAAAATTTAATAACGATTTTATATTTTATTTTTTATTTACAAATTTAATCAAATCAAAAGTCATTTACATCAAAGAGAAATTATTTAATCGGGTCTGGAAGTTTTAAAAACTCATGTAGACAACCACCGGCTCGCGGCCCGGCTTCTTATCCGGCCCGCCAGACATACCAAAACCCTTATAAAATTGATGTAAACCATTCAAAATCCTCTATAAATTCCAATTATACAGCCCGCAACTTTGCTTAAACTTTGGCCCGCAACTTTCCAAAGGTTGCTCATTCCTGGTTTAGAATATAAGGCATTACTGTGATGACTTCCGATATTTGCTTTTGTTAAGATTCTATTGCTTTATAACCAGCTATGTTCTCACCTTTTCTAATCAATCACCCATTTAGATCAACCGCAGCTCATTATGCCTTATGTGTTTATCAGTTTGCTTTCACCATTTCTTTAGCACCTTTACTTCCACGATGCGAGACAAAGTAGGCAAAATAAATTTTATTTATTTTTTCTCTCCTATATTCTCTGCATTCTTTCACGGCGTATCTGCTGCTAGCACATTTCTCTTTGTGTGCTTAAAAGGTCCCCCCCCCCCTTTTCGATTGTTATCTGTGTACCATCGGTAAACAATACTGTCTTGTGAAAAAGAAATCTACCTGAACAATTGAAACATTAACGGCACTTTCTCAAAAACCACTTTGCCTGATTAAAAGCTCCTAATTCCCAGGAAGAGTGCTGCATTGTCTGCCGGTCACGTATATGTGCTTTCCCCTTCTTTTCTTGACTATTAAAACAAAGTATTCATTTCACTATGGGTTAGTGAGACCACAGACGCATTCCGGCCGAAGTTGTACAGTTGCAGAATGATGAACAGCTGTTCTTAACGGCCGTTGGCATTTATAGCTGCTTTACAAAGATATCCAAAATAACTATTTGCACCAGACTTTTAAGACAACAATGAAATGACTGCAAAAGAAAGTTCATTCATAAAAGAGCTTTTTAAAAGGCACTCTTTTATCCAAATTTATAACGAAATATTCGTCACTTTGGTGACAGCTATGTCCTTTTCATATTGCGTACGAAAAGAAAAAATATAATTAATTTCCGTGTTTCCTTTAATTCAAATTCTTGAAATTGCACCATGGAGCAAATCACCGATAAACCGTACAGAAATTACGGAATTATTTCAAGGTGACTTGTTTTTCACTCTACAGCCTGTTAAATTATTAAATTTCTTAAGCTTTTTTTAATTTGTGCTATCAAAATGATGCTTAAATCATTTTTATTATTTAACCTGACTTCAAATGCTTTTACTAAGAAGCCATTGAATTCTGCTAGATTTTTTTTTTTTTTTTTTTTTTTACAATTTCGCTAGAATAATGAAAAATTTTGAATTCAATGTGTGGTATAATATCGGCAATATGGATGTTGTCCACAAAAAATGACAAGTAACCATAGCAATGTTATTAATATTAGTTACATTTAAAACCCGTAATCATTTCGTTATCGCCATTCGGCGGGTGCTGGAACAAATTTGTAACAATTAGCTTAAAAATAAACTGTTTATGATTGGTTCATGTATTGTTATTAGAGATCCATTATAGTATTCAAAATTCAGTTCAATTGAGAATTAGGAATAGTAGAAAAATCAATTAATTAAAAAATTTCACTTTGACATACATACAGTGCGAGTCAAAGAAGAGTAAAAAAAAAACCAGACAAACAAACAAAGAAAAAAAAACACCGTTATTTTTACCCTTCGTTGCAAAGACATGTCGGCAGAGATTCCCCTTCCCAGTATGAAACTTTGGATGCCTTTGCTGCATTTGCGCAAACAGTCTTCCGAAAACGTTTAACATTGATAGAAAGAGCATAAATCATCCGTTAATAAGTCTTATAATAGCTACTTTTATGATTAAAAAAGAAGACTAGAAAACTGAGGAAGGAATATCTGACTCATATCTTTGTCAGAAAAGGACAACATTAAACTGAAACTGGATTTAAAAGTCTATTACTTCTTTTCATTTTACT
The DNA here is from genome assembly GCA_038373885.1 of Cheiracanthium punctorium. Classification (NCBI taxonomy): domain Eukaryota; kingdom Metazoa; phylum Arthropoda; class Arachnida; order Araneae; family Cheiracanthiidae; genus Cheiracanthium; species Cheiracanthium punctorium. Next base: position 69,561 of record JAWZYV010012924.1, read on the forward strand.
TAGACTTAACGTTATGGCTGAATAAAATTTACAACTCTTTTATCATTTCATGCGCGAATTTATTTGTTCGAAGAGTCGAAAGTACTTGGGAATTTTCGGCCCATTTTTTTGGCTTATAATTTATATATTTTTCCTCCGCCTTTAATATCCGTCGTAAAAATTAAAGAGTGTTATACAAACAGTTACAAAATGTTATACAAAACAAAAAGAGTATTATACAAAAAGAGTGTTACACAAATATAAATTTTGCTGGAGAATACATTGATTATTCACAAAATCAAACACGGAAAAGTGATTGCTGATTGCATCCTCAATTAAACGCAAGAATATATAATTAAAAGCGATGATTCTTGTGCTCGTTTTTTGAATAATTAATGCGGTCTTCTTTAAAAATACGAAGAATCAAAAGAAAGTTTATAAAACAAATATAATTTAGAATCTACATATATATATTTTAATTGGGATTCCATTACGTAAGTTAAGCTATTTTATATTATATATATATGATAGTGTTGATTCTGTAGTCAACAGACCGTAGGTAAGTACTCGTATTATTACCACGGCCTTGAAAAGGATTAAAGACGTGTACTATTTCTACTGGTTCAAACAACAAACCTATATCAGTTTTTAAAAATCTTATACGTGAAAAAATCTTAAACACGACATAACTTTGTAACTTTTTCAAAATTATGTCATGTTTAACAAAATATCGTATTTTCGATCTTGAGGAGCGCTTCCGTGTTGAAAGTGTAGTAAAAATACTATTCAGAATAAAATCATCACGTGGAAGGGAACCTGGAATAAACGTCGCTGTGTCAGGACACTAATTAAAAATAATTTCAACAATAGATTTACAATTCATTAATTTTAATCTTGCTTATATTTGCAAAGATAGCCACCTCTTTTGATTTCCTCCAATGTGGGTTTGTGTGAAATGCGGTCACACAAAGCTCGCCGAATATCTCGTCCTGTGGTGACGGCACTCGATTCTGAATGCGAGAGTCGGGTCGGGCCGTGTTTACACCTTTTCCGGAATGAGTTGGAGACCGTGTTCTAAAAGGGGGACACTTTCGCATGTTTTTCTGCTCGTTATGATTCGCGTTAGTTGCGCGACACCATCGAGTTTGTTTGCTATTCTTAAGGCTATTTGCATCAGTAAGTACGAAGAAAGGATTGTATCCGTTAAAATGTCTTTAATGTTTCTTTTCATTCATTCAATGCACGCAGGGTTTGTAAGCAGGGGAGGATAGAGGGAGTTCGGATCCCCCCCCCCTCCCCCCCAAAAAAAACAAGAAATTTAACCGTTTGAAGCGCAACCATTTCTAAATGTCGAAAAAGTGCCGCCAGCTGTGCCAAAAATGTTCTTTTGCTCTGTGGCACGCACTCGGCGATTCGATCGACCGCTCTCTTGCTGGTTGTTAAATCATGTGATGGCAACGGCGGCACTTTTTCGTTACTGAGCAGTCTATATAGATGCCTTCCTCGAGTATTTAATTGAATTCAAATTTATTCTTCGTGAATCAAAGCAGCCAAAATGTCAGAGTTGTGTCCTTACAGCGAGGACACCGCGCGTTAAAGGGTTAAATTGTGCGGGCGTATTGAGTAAAAAATCTCATTCCACCGTAGCAGCGACGACAGCGATTCCTTCTTTGCCCATCCCTGCTTCCCGGCATACACAGGCGGATTGTTTAAATTTTTCGGTCAAAACCTGTAAATGGATTTAAACATTTAAAAAGCTAAAGAAATCGGAAAAAAAAAACATGATTGGCATGCACTAAAAGCATATAAAAAGTATTGTGTTAAATCATCCTTGAACACCCCCAAAAAATTTTTACTTTGCCGAAGATTTTCAATTTTTTTTTTATAATTATCTTTTCAATTACATTCTCTATAATATTAATTTAATTGTCCACGACATAGGACGACATTCTCAAAAGATAAACCTAAAAAATTTTTAAAAATTAAAAAATAAAAATATTTTAGTGTTTTTAATTTTTTTTTATGAATTATCTAATAATGAGGAGAGTAGCAAATATTAACAACTACAATTAACACAAATGTTAAGCTACGATGAGGAACTTTAGTATAATCTATATAACGTAGCCTGATTCTAATGAATTTATAACTTTCCAGCTGAATGAAGTGACTCATTACCCTAAATTTAACTCAAAAATTTGTTTTCTTTTGGTTTTTGAAAAAAAAATCTAAAGAAAATAATAACTATATTTTAAATACACAAATATATCCCCCCCCCCCAAGGTTCACAATCCATTATAAAAAGTTAGACCAAACAATTATAAAACACGAGAACTTTTCTTTTTAATAACTTCAAATTTAAACAATAATCAGTTGTTATTTAGGAGACGACAAACTTTTCAATAGTGGTTGTCCGTTATTTTAGAAAGGCATAAATATACGCCCGGGCAGTTAACGCATCGATTGCACAAAGTCTATATGCATGCTGTAACGTCTTGGGTGTGGAGTGGTAGCGTTTGAGAATTACAGCTAAGTTCCGTTTACAGGATAATAATTTATTTATTTATTTACAATTTAAAACAATCTTGATTAAATATGCTGCTATATAATAAATAAGAGTTCGTTGCACATAATAGAAGACTATTCCTTTCACATGGGCAGAGCCCTTCAGTCCACAACCGGACTTGCAAAAAACAGTTTACAGGGCAGCGCCCTAAAGTCCTTCGATCGGACTTCAAAAATTTTCGGCGGAGGATCTCTCTCTAGAACCTCACCTCTTCAGCTCTCGCTCCGCACTGCTAACTCCTCCGGGGCTCTCTTGTCCGGTTTCTTCTCCCCCCCCCCACTCATCTTTTTGGATCTCTCCAAAAACGGGAGGTGGATTCAAGAATCCTCAATTGGTCCGTACCTGGCGCTTGTACGTCTCTGCTAGACCGCACCTTCAGGTCCGCTGACGTAGGAGCTATCAATTTCGGCAGCTCTTTGAAGGGGTGTTCCTTTGTAACAAGGAAAGGCGACACCAAGTCTGCCCTTTTGTGGGATCTGGGAATTTTACAATGCCCAGTTCAGTTAAAGGGTTAATAGGCTGGGCAACTCGTTTGAATTTTCGGTTCACACTTCTTAAATAGAATTATACTCATAAGTGCATGTGTAAAGCACATTTCAAACAAATTTAACACGTCATGTAATCTTAAATTTTCACTGGGATTCCAACGATCTTGTGGGAATTATTAAAGCTTTTTTCTTTCTTTCTCCTCTTCTTATTTCTGAGTATGCTGTGAACACGAACTTACGAAATCCTTTTCCGATTTTATTTGAACAGTTGATAGCCACACATTCAACCATTTTTAATGTTCGAAAAATACAAGACAAAATGTGCAGGAGTTTCAGAAAGAGGGCCTGTGGAATGACTGATTCTCATAATACTTGAACCAAAATGTCAGGCGAGTGAGCTCTCCCATATACTAGCCTTATTGTTAACCATAGCAGAGCCAATCAGCTGTTATACAGCTGCGGTTTCTCTATGAAATTGGTAATACAGGCATTTTGCACATAGACACTCGAAGAGTTTCGTTCGTGTTCTCAAACCATTTTCAAAATGATGGATTCAAAAGACGTAAAATCAAAAATTAAAGTTTTAATTATTTGGTAAATGTTAAGCAGATAAGAAAGAAAACTCTACTAAACAAGCCACTTTAAATGCACGTATAAATTTTTAAGAACATTTTCACTTTACCATTTAATATTAGTTAAAATTTGAGGTAGGAATTGAACCTCCCATAAACAAATTATATATCAATTTAAATTATTGGATAAAATTAATTATATGCGTTTGTATCGTACTTTTTCGAATAAAACATTTGGTGAGGTCTCATAGCTTGAAAAAAGGTGCGGGGTGAAAAACACTTTCTTATTAAAAAAAAAAATATATATATTGATTGTAAAATTGCTTGTTGAGTCACTCCCAATGATCTTGGTCATTCTTACCGACTTTGACATGAGTCTTGCCTCCAATCCCACCTCTTCAAAAACCATCTCGTCCATTGCTGTGCCGCGATCTTCGACAATAAAATTCACCTTTATCGAAGTATTGGAACCATTCACGACACATTCTTTCAACAATAACGTTCTCACCTTAAGTATTGGAGAGCATTCGATGAGCTTCCGCCATAGATTTCTTTATATTCAAGCAAAAAATTAAAACCTCCCGTAAATGACGAGAATTCGGCTCGTAAACTGACATTTCTAATCGAGAACAACTTCATAATGCAGTCCCAAATCGAGTATTTTTTGTATGGTTATGTTGACAGATGACCAAGTTCATTGCGATGACCTCCACGATCCGTTTATTTCGACCTTTAGTTACCGCAGAAGCCATATGCAGTGGAGCCTTAACTTACGCGAGGGGTGCGCTCCAAGACCCCTCGCCAAAGTGAAGATTTCGCGTTGTGAAATGGGGTATATATGTATACGAGTTTTTGAAACACGTACGCAGTTATTTTAGACACTATGTAAGCATTCCTCAAACTGCTTCAAACCATTTCCTAACTATACTATTACCATTTCCCGCATAAAGATATGGGCCACACACCCAGCTATGCCATAAAACTTCTTCAGCTCTGTGATGCCAGATGGGGAGATTCGATCAACCGCCATGTTGTTGGTAGTTAAATGGATCGATGGCGATGGCTGCACTTTTTCTGTATCCAGTAAGTCTTCCTTCTATGTTGATGTGAAAATACTTTCCCTTCAAAGGGTTAAACAGTAACTATTTTTCACCGAAATAAGCAATTACAAAAGTACCATTCTCTTGGTCATAGGAACAAAATGTCTGTTTCTTCCTTTATGACAGGACACCCTCTTCAGACTCCACGGTGCCTTCGTAATGGATACTAAGCTCGAGGCTTTCTCGTACGACTTAACTAAATATCCTGGGAGGCAATTGTTCCTGCATCAGGAACAGTTTTGCCGCGAGCAGTTGAACTTGGCTTCTATCACCTACTTTCTATTTTCTGCTTCGTGTGTGTAATTTTCATCACACTCGTATCGTCGTTTTTCCTCGAGTCGGGAAACAGCGGCTGATTCCGCTGGAAAAAAAAAAAAAAAAAACCTTTAAATTATTGATTTCTCTCTGTACTTTCTAATTGGGTTAAGTGTGCAGTATCGTAATAACAGTCATTATTTGTTGCTGTATCGCTCAGCGTTGAACTTGCGGAGCGATCCTGCCATGTTTCCCCCCCGAGGAAAACGATGCTAATGGGGATGTGCTTGAGAATTACATATTTATGTCATTCGTGTTTGACTGCTAGTGAGAAAAACTTCGTTTTTAACACTTTCCAACTTTGTTGAAAACTTGTTTCACTAACTTATTTACTAAAACTTATTTACTAAAGTGTTTTTTTTTAACTTTTTTTCTGTCTGCTCTTTCTCTTGCGAGACTACCGTAAAAAAAATCGAAAAGTGCTGTAGAATGCTCGCTGTTATGCAATAATTGACATGTTGGTTATCAGGAATTTGTTTTACTGATAATTAGAGCAGGTGGAGGGACATGCTAATAATGATCTATCCTATGTGTGTGGAATTTTTTTTTTTTTTATCACTGTTTTATGCCAACTGAAAAAAATACGCGAATAACGCCCTTTGTGTATTAAAACTCTAGAAATTGAGTTTTTATCACAATTTTAAAAAAAATGCTCAAAAGGTGTATTTGTGTTACTTAAACCCTCAATCCACTGGCTTTATTTTGACGTACGATGACAATAAATTTGTTTAAGATAGTATCTGATTAACTAATTGCCGTTTGCTCTTTTAAAAATCGCCTCGAATAGCATGGTGTGTTGTCCTACGAAACTTGAAATGCTTTAAATTGGTATTTTCTAACTTATTTATAACCATACTCTCCTTCTACTAAAACTGTACTAACTGTAATCAGTAGCAAAATACTACGCTTTAATTTTGGATTCAAAGGTTTTTATCCCTGAAGGCCTGTATCTCGTATAATTCAAAATGGCTCTCAGCTGCTTGTATTTTGATTGGGATTGACTCTTTCAAATAACGTCTTTTTTCGCAGTTTAAACAAATATATCGAACGCATCTAGCGCTTTATAATTTTTGAATACTTCCCTTTCCTTCACATTATACACGGTCTCCCATAAACGATGGTAACGCGCTTTAGTTCTTTCTCTAATTAGAAACAAGTAGACATTATTTAAAAAAGAAAATAAAAGAAAAATGGGAAAAAAGACTTCGTTGAGAAAAAAAAATTCCTCTCATTAGTTTTCAAAAGGGATATTTTAAAAATTTGTATGCGACGCCCCCGTACAAAAAAAAATAAAAAAATAAATAAATAAATAAAAATTGCCAATTACTAAAATGTGCCTCATCTACTAATGATGTGATGTACAAAATTTGAGAATTATATCTTGAAAAATGTCTGAGATATGAGGATAAATGTATGCTGACTTTAACCCTTTTTTCAGTGGCTTTCGAAGGTAAAAAAATCACGTCGGATAATCGCATTTCAGGGAGTCGTACAGAAATTACGCAAAAAATAATTTTTTGCACTGATACAATAAACATTTACATTCAAGTTTATGTATGGCTCCTGACCATCTTTGTCTAAATATATCTCTAAGACGTTTTATTATAAAAAGCTGAAATTTTGTCCATCACCTCATTAGTATTTGGAGGTACATTTTATTAATTGGGAATGTTTTCGTACAAAAGCCGTATAAAAATTTAAAAAGTGTAACTTTTTGCAAATTAACGAGAGAATTTTTTCTTAATGTCGTCTTTTTCATACCTTAATTTGAACTTTTTTGCTATTTACATTTCCCACTTATCTCTAACAGACAAAGAATTAAAACGTGCTACCAACTTATTCGGACATCCTGTATATTTTAGCATGTACTGGTCTCGTTTTCATAAATCAAGAAAGAAAAAAAAATCTCAAGTTGATATTCATGAAAATTCATGTAGTCCTTCAATTAAAGGTCTCTCTGAATATGTTTACTCACTGTTTGTGTACTTCTTGAGAATCAAGGGAAAAACTCTTAGCCTCGAAGGTGTATTATTTCGGTCGATTTTTCATCTAGCAATTGGGTTAAGTAACTGCAGTTGTTAATTGTCACAATTACATCTCCCAATAATGACATTATCCAGCAGCTGGAGTCAAAAGTTACAGAAATGGAACTGCTGAGGTGTTGTGCAGTTTTTTTTTTCCCCCGATTCTTAAGTCGCGACTACTATCATTATTCATTGTAGTTTTTTTGTTGAAGCGACGTGCAACCTCATAATTTTCTCCTGGAAAAATAATTACCGGGTCTGAGAGTTTGGCTGTAAGATATATCTCTTTCTTCATTTTTGTCTTCTGCCTTCTTTCGTGATAGCGTGCGTGCTGAAATTAATGTTACTTTTAATTTTTGGCTCGCTTATAGTAATCCTGCAATACATTTTGAAAAATGCGTGCTAGCTTTGTTTCATTAACGCATAAAGCATTCAGCTTTCTTCGGATCGTCGGATGTTGTTTTCATGGATAGATATGTTTTTTTTTTTTTTTTTATTTTTTTTTTTGCTCGAGGGGATTGTAATGTAGGCAAAATTATATTGTTTATGGCCCCATAATAATCAAAAGCGGCTGTTTCTCCAAATTACTATTTGTACCGTCAGTCGGAATAGATTTTCCCTATATTTCGATCATTATTAACGAATAGCAGAAGCATAACTATTTGTGCGTTGATGAAGGAATGACTTAAGCTTTCTGAGCATTTTTAATTCATTAACATGGTGCATGAAAAACTTGGATTTTAATTTTATGCTGATTTGTTTGATTGCATTTGAATATTTTACTTTATTTGCGCTCGAAATTTTTTATATTTTAATCCAGTTTAACGTGATGCTGAAATTAAAGTTTGATAAAACACGAATTTTTTCAAAACTATCATCCTATGGCAAATTATAAATAATTTTAAACTGAAGCGTTTTTAAAACTTTAATAATTTTTAAGTATTTATCCCCCCTCCCGTTCGACCTATTATATTTGAATTTAAAGCATATATAATTTTTACAAGATTTGCTAAAGTCGATCATGAAAGAGATCACGGAAAATTCTAGTAATGGAAGGTTTGAGTTATTGAGTAAACCGAAAATTTTCCAGGCAGTCACAATGGGAACTGTCTATAATTTCATAAATGCTTCGTGCTTAAACTTGTGTGGAAAAAAAAATTCAGCAAATTCCATGGCCTATTCTAACGAGCAAACAAACATTGTAATTTTAATTTAACCTGCCTTTTTTTTTTTCAAATTTTATTTTTCTTTCAGAAAGGGTTATAAGAATTATTTTATTTTCATGAACTCTTTTCTAAACTGATACGGCATGAATATATTGTTTACGAAATTAAAATCTACTTTTATTAAAAGTATGCTTCCGTCCCATCTTGTGACTTACAGAGAGGACAACCGGTTGGAATATATTTTCTGTGTGTATGGAAATTTAATTTTCATTGCACTAAATTGCCCATGGAAAGAAATTTTCATTTTGTGCCTTGAATTATCGGTGCGTTCAACTGTAGCTTACTGCAAAATTTTGGAAACTACATATCTAACTCTTGAAAGTTGTACATTAAGTTCTCTCTAGGTAAAAACATTACTCTAATATGTCCATTAGTACTAATAGAATATTATGTAAAAAAATATCGAGATACTGGCCGACGTGTATACAGTTTTCAACTGCATTATCTATTCCAATAAATAATGAATTTTTTGTCAAATTAACGGTATTTTACTGGTAATTTAGATGCCGGCTCTTTTTCCTAAAAAATGAACGGTACTTTTACCATAAAATTGTCAGGTACTTTTAACTATGTACTTCTAAAAAAACTTTAAAAATATATTATCATAAGTATCACGTATTTTGTGTAGATATTCTGTATTCTCTTGATATATTTTTAATTACATTTAATGAAAAATGCAAGTATATTAAAATCTAAATTTTAATCGAAACATCGTTTGGTTCGTTTATAGTACATTCTTTATTTAACGGGCACTTGTCATTAGAGGAAAAATATTTCAGTTAGGTTTTTTTTTGATTGACTATGAGATAGATTTTATTGTAAATAGTCTACTATTTCTGAATAAGGCCGGATTCGGATTTTCAGTAGAAGTGGGGGAAGCGCAAAACTTAAATCAATTCAGTTCTGTGTTACGGCAAGCCTACGCGAGAGGTATCTTTGTACGGGGGAGATGCCTTAGGCCAGCATGTATAGTTTTCCACTGCATTATCTACCCCAGTAAAAATTTTGTTTGCAAATGTGACTTTTAAATTTGACGGGCTTTTTGTTCTTTTTAAATTCAAACTTTTTAAGGGGTTCTAAAGTGCATTCATATCAGTTCAGAATTGCACGAAAAATTTAATCATCGGAAAGCCTATTTTATCTAGAGTAAATACAGTTTTCTAGGGGTGGGGGAGAAGGGGATGGGTGCTCCCCCTGGATCCGCCCTTGTTTGTGAAACTCATACATCAAGTGCCAAAGTTGCTGTGGAATGTGCCTTTGAACTTACGAAGTTCCAGCAAAACATGCTGTACTTAATCTTCTGTTCACACACTCAAGATGAAAAATATTACATACATATGTATCTAAAGATGAGAGAGAGAGAAAAAAAAATAGAGGAATGATGTATTTTGCAAGCGATGTGATAACATGCATTATGCCTCTTCTGCTTATTACCCATTCAGCCGTTGCGCGTGCTTCTCATGCAGCGAGCTAATGCCAAGGTCGTGAGAAAGCTGCTCACCCTTTATGGTTATCTCCTCCTTCCTCGTCCGCATCAGTTTGGAAATGGTTTGCTTAACCTCACCACTAGCGGTTTAATGTGAATATTACGGCGAGCGGTTATGGTAGTAAAAGAAAGAGACGGTAGAAAATCTCATTCAGGACAAGCGCTGTGCATTGCGGTTCTGTAAGTGAGCTTCACTGACCTCAGCTTATACTAGCGGTTTGCGGAATTGAGATTATCATCAGGGTTCGATCTAGGATGTTTTTATTTCCAGAGTACCATTTTTGTGAAAACTTTTTACTTTTGTGAATTTCATAGTTTTTTTTTTTTTTTTTTGTGAGTGAGTGTGTGTGAATTTCAATATCTGTTTCATTGAATTTGCATACTAATTTTTGTAAAAGTTTTTGCTTTTAAAATTATTTACAAAACAAATTAAAACATAGGGTAAAATGACGATGAAGGGTTGCTTTAATCGGTTGTATTTTTGTGAAGGGGCCGTTTTAACTGATTGCAATTTTGTGAAGGGGCCGCGAAACGGACCCGAATTTCGTCTGCATCGATCTCTGATTACCAGAATAAGTTTTTGATAAAAAGCAAACGTACTTTTACACAAACCATTGCTATTATTATTATTATTATACTTAGGGCCGTAACCAGGAAACAATTTCGGCGGATTTTCAAGTTTTGTATGCTTCAATATGCTAGACATTGGCGTAAGTTCAGCATTATTTTTTTGATTGCCAATTAATATATTTTTAATAATTAAGTGTCTTCAAATTCCTTAACGGGTGCATTTATCGCTAATTTGTTTACGTTCGTATTCATCATCTTCCTTTGAGAGCGGTGAAACTCCGTTCCTCCAATGCCTTCATTACATTTTTTATTTTTATTTTTTGCTTTTGTTTTCGGCATTCAAAATGTGATATATGGCGAGGAGAATGCCTAGTTAAAAAAAAAAAAAAAAAAAAAAAAAACCTTCTCCGTGCACCACCCTCTATAAAGCCCACTGATTTCTAACGTTAATAGGCTACGTTACTTAATGACTTTGTGCTTACTCGGAGCTTCATGATTTCCGATGGAAAAAAAGAGTCATTCTATCTTAAGGCATAAGCTAAGTGCTGAGGCCGTGAGAAATCTCCCAATTCATGTCCAAGGTCTCCTCCCTCCTCTTTTGAAATTTGCGTATTCCATTACTGTCAATTCGCCTCGGATATTACATAAAAGTTTAGGAATTAAAAAATAAATAAAAGAATGTTCAAACAAAAAAGTTCATCGTCTTGGCTAGGAAAGAACTAGTGACCTCACCTTACCCAAAACAGGAAGAATGAGAGAACGCAAAACAAGCATTGCTTTCCATCTCTCTCTCTCTTTGCTCCGTGGCTGAGGCAGCCCGTTACCCGTTTCTCCAATGGGACTTGAGTTGTCCACCTTTGAACCCAGAGCGTATTTTTACTGTCGAACTCGCGTTGAGAGGTCGCGAGTTTTCCCATGATGGCCTTTTGGAAGGCCTAAAATAACATAATCTCGGATTTTGGGAATACGACTTTATCTGCAGATGGATATTATCTTGATGGTAGCAATTCGTGTCAAATTATGGATGTGTGTATACGTGCATGTTTAGATTTCTTTTAGGTTTCAATTCCGCATTAGAAGTTCGTCTGATTTTTAAAAGTTGCTCATACGTTTTTTCACGGAAAGAGAAAAAACAGAATGGAGAATGCACGTTAACCCTTTGAAGCGCAATCATTCCCGAATGCTGAACAAAGGGAAGCCGTTGCCATCGCTCGATTTAACTACTAGCAAGATGGCGGTCGATCTGATCGTTCATCCCGTGCTACGGATCTAGAGACTATTTTATGACACACAGACTGGCCACCATTTTATAACACGGATTGGCTACGGCCAGTCTGTGTCATAAAATTGTCTCTAGATCCGTGGCACGCGATGAACGATCAGATCTTGACGCCACGAACGATCAGATCAGACCGCCATCTTGCTGGTAGTTAAATCAAGCGATGGCAACGGGTGCCCTTTTTTCAGCATTGGGCAATCTATCCAGTTCTTCTATATCCATATATTCCCATCGTATTCTCCATTTTTCAGCAGATGACAGTGCTGTTAAAAATAATCCTGAAAAATTTATAAATAATCAACATTTTTTACTGGAAATGATGTGCTAAAAAGTAAAGGATTCTCTTGTAACTATGTCGCCCTCAAGTATTTTTATAGAAATCAAATTTATACTTCGTGACTGACTACAGTCAAAACGTTAGACTTTTGTGTCGCCACGCGTTAAAGGGTTAATATCAGGGTATATTTGTTTGAGCGGGTTCATATACGCTTGGTGAAGGGTTGTTTTATTTTGTAGCGGTATTATTGTTATTACTGTGCAGTAGACTTATGACTTAATGGTTCGTCATGTATGAAAATTTTGCCGCATTTTCCTCCCCTTTCAAACTAAATACTAAATATGTATTTGACAATTTCAGTCAAAATTATGTATTGTAAATATTTTTTGCTTGCTTATTTAACTAAATTAGAGAAAGGGTAAATTTGTGGTAAACAATATTTTTACTGTTAATTTTTTTACATGCTATATTTCTTCTAATTAGGTAATATGATGGAAAATGGAAAAATAACACCATTTTACTTCATTCAACTTTAAGTGTGGTTTAATTTATGATCCAGTAAAGCTTTTATGTTGCATAGACTAAGTTTTGTATTAAAAATACATGTAAAATTTTAGATGTTAGAAATTAAAAGATGTCGTTTAACAATCATGGGGCATCTAATGTTATAAATTGGACCATCTAGCAAACCATTCTTACAAAAAATTAACAAACTTGTTCTTTTCCTTAAGTTAGTAATAAAGGTGTATCCCCTATTATTTAATAAATGTTACACAAATGGTATTGCTATCTTCGACTGCAAATTTTATTCCTTATATTAATAGAAACCTTGAGAAAAATAAAAGTGATTTTCAAAAAATTGATTTTTATTAAATTTTTAAAGTGAAATTTTTGTATTTTGAGGATATGTGCGTAAAATAGTTTACGTGTATGAAAAGAATGTAAAATTTAATCTTTTATATTATCACAAATTTTCAATTTAAATAATTACACCATTCTATTTTTATTATTTAAATCTGCCTGGTTTTAACAAATTTACCAAGATAACGCACTTTTCGTAATATTTAAAATTTGTGTTTAAAAAAATTATCTGCATATAAAAAAAAACTTTTACAGAATGAAATGTGGATATTCGATTATTATTATTATTTTAAGAAAAATTCTTTTAAAATATTGTTATTTATTCGTTTTTTATTAATGGTTAAAATTAAATTTTATTATCTCCTAAAATTATTAAGATCACCCCGCCCCCCTTCCTTAAACTCAAAATGAGTTCTGGATTGGCTTTTTTTGACTATCAAAGTTCATACGAACAAAACGCTTATTTTTACTATGTATATCTTGTATTTACATAACCTGCTAAAATCAATGTCTTCAGTTACATTTTTTTCACTTTAAGCATTTTGCAGAGGAATGCGATTGAAATTTTTCATACATCTTATCAGGATCATCACTGTAAATAGTTAAACGTATTTCGTTAAAATTGTCAGTTTTTGGTTTCAGCTCTTTAAATTATATTTTAACTCAATTGATACCAACTGTTCTTTTTTATTGGGGTAATGAAAAATTTGGCTTTTGTTTTATTGCAGTATTGAAGTAGATTGAAGTGTTTATTGCAGGATTGAAAGTAGTATAAGCTTTATTGATCGATGGTGTGTATTACTTGCCATTTAATTTAATATACTGTCGCCATCGATTTTAATGTTGATTCTAAAACTGAATTCTGATAACAGAGTTGGAATTATGCTGCAGTGACATCTAAATATGTACGGGGACTGATTTGCAGTAGGGTATCCAAACGTGTGCCCAAGACTGCTTCGTTCGTGATGGCTCTCGAAGTAAGCAGAAACTATAAGAGCATGTTCTAAATAGAAATAGATTTGGAAATAGAGTTAAAGAGTATTTGTAATTAAACCTGTGTTCCTCTAATACCAAAGTCACTTTTACTGTCTAAACAGCAGAGCTAATATACAACTAATTAATGATAGTGGCTTTCTTAGAAGAAAAAATTTGCATAACAACACCACGTGCTTAAAAAAAATGCAAATAAAGCACATTATAATAATTCGTATATCGATAAAAATATTTAAATTGTTTTATCAAACAAATATGATTTCTTTTCCCCATAAATTTATGTGCCAGAGCCCCAAACTCTATTTGTCGGTTTTTTTAAAGCTTAATCTGAACTCTACAATCGTTGGGTGTTTTTTTTTATTTTTTTAGTTTATGATGGAGAAATTTGAATGACTTTTTTTTTACAAAAAGAAGTATGTTCCTACTCATTTCAGCTTACTATAATGGTAAATACGAAAGACTTAGTTGCTACAAATTACTATACTATGGAACATAGTAGTAATCCACCCTTTACTTGACCGCTTCTTGCGTATGATACTGCATGAATCATTAACATTGACCGTGGAAGATAGGCTGATGTAAACAACGGTTGTTGAGCACGCGGTCACGAATGCTTTTCCGAGACGTGAGGTGACTACCCAAACAACCCGAAATTCCAACCTGTTTCTGCTGGGATCTAATTTTCGGCTCAATCAGAAATCGAGGATGATCCCTCCGCCCAAGTTAGGATAAAATTAAAAAAAAAAAAAAAAAAAAAGAAAAAGAAAGGCTCTACTCGATGCATCTCCTCACTCCAATATGGGATAGGCAGCGTTGCAGCAGCCTTTTTATTGTGCGGGCAGTGGATAATTTCATTTTTAACTTTGCAGTCTGGCCATGCTTGTTTCAAAGCTTTCTGAGGTCACTTCTTTCTATTTTATTAACTTCGTCAGATGTAATATACAGGATGTCCCCAAAAAGATGGTAACACGCTTTAATTTATCTATTAGAGATAAGTGGGCAATGTAAATTGAAAAATTGTTCAACAAAGTAGGAAAAAAAGACTACGTTAAGAAAAAATTCCTCTCGTTACTTTTCTAAAAGTTACAATTTTTAAATTCGTACATGACCATACCCCCCCCCCCCCACACACACACACACAAAAAAAAAAAAAAAAAAAAAAATCCTAGCTAGTAAAATGTGCACCACACACTGATGTGATTGTGTACAAAATTTGACTATTATAAAGATGTCAAAGTTACCTTTACCAAAGACCTAAAAGGTGTCAGAGATATGGAGATAAATGTGTGCTCACTAACTACTTTTTCAGTGGCTCTCGAAGAGAATCGCTTCGGGTGATCGTGTTTCAGGAGTCCTGCACAAATTACGAAAGAAATATTTTTTTTTCCCTTTCCAGCAATTATGCAGATTGATTTTTTGGAAACAGAAATACATTCTACATTACCCCCAATGTCGGAAATTTATTTATCAGTTCATGCAACAACATAAATCGGAGAATGTAAGGAAATGGCTGGGCGCTAATGTATAATGAACCGCATAGCTGTCCAATGCTTTGCCACCACGTGTAATACTACTGTGATTAAAAAAGTATCCGTAATGTTTCTTCTAAAAAGCGTGTGCCGTGGATAATGTCTGTGAACCAGTGGCGTAGCCAAGGGGGGGGGTTAGGGGGCCATAACCCCCCATGAGGAATTTTTCGCCTTACAAAATGTATATTCTTCACTCCCTTATCACACAGATGTATGTATATATGTGAGTTGCAGTAGTTGTAACCCCCCCCCCCCCCCATGAAAAATTTCTGGCTACGCCCCTGCTGTGAACTTATATCAAACATTTTTACGACTTCTAGAAACATCAGGCAGCATTCAAGAATTCACTTCATTTTATCGTTTGAAAATAAATTTGCTTCTAATGAGATAAGAATTCATGAAATGGCGAATGTTATTGAGCCATTGCTATTCGTGAGTTTCCAACCGAAATTCAACAAATACGGTTCCACAAGCTTCGTATTCACCTTATTTGGCACAAAATGTTTTTTTCTTATTTGCACGCTTGAAATTGCCTCTTCGTGTTCACCGTTTTGAAATTAATTTGTCTAATTTTTATTTGATTTTAAAAAATCGTTGCGAACTTTGCAAGGGTTTAACAAAAACGACTTTAAGACATGTTTCGACGACTAAGAAAAACTTTGACAGAAGTGTGTGTAATTGCAGCAGGAGGTGATTACCCTGAAGGAAATGCAATAAATTTTTACCTATAAATTGATACCTACTGTTTTATGCCACCATTCCGATATGCATATGATCACAGTAGTACTTCTCTTTTTTAATACTTTGCTAAAGCATTACTATACCTGTTACCTATTTACATAAAGATTCTGATGTAATTGTGTGTTTCTGTGTTTAAACTCTAGTTTTAATAAATAAAACAAATTTAAACGATTTTAAAATAAAGGACTATTAAATGCATCTTTGATCGATGTATAAATAATTGGATTAGCCTTCAGGAATACAGCAGAGAGCTTTGAAATCTTATCTATATATACCTACATGGTTGCTTTGTCAAAATTTTCGCTAACGTGATTATCATTGCATTAAAGTGCAGTATAATATATATTTATCCTGCCCTATTGGTTTCTATTTTTACATCTTGCAACTGAGGTAATGACGCGGATGATTACTCGATAAGAATATAGGTTTCAATACCGTCTTCGTTTTTCTTCTCTGGTAACCTCGAATCCCGATGCCGCATCTCAACCTGTGGTATTAATAATGTATTATATTCAAAGCGTGAATAATTGCGCATCGCCCACTTCTGGCTGCTTTTAGCGGCTGCATTTAGCGCCTGCATTAAGACCTCATTGAATGTGAGGAAGGGTTGGGTAATTGCGAAAAATAGCATTGACCCGCTGTTGTGTGGTAGGTAGCATACGCAAATTCGTTTAATCAGTAGAAAGTCGGTGTGAGTTGCTTTTGAATTATTCTGATCACGCCTGTATGAAGCGATTGAATTTTGCTGCATGTATGGATTATTAGAGGGTGTTTTTTTCGGTCATTATCTTAAATGGAGTGTTGATACAAAAATTGTTGATTGTTGTGCATGTTAGTATTAGCTGAAGTTCTTTTTTGGGGCTTGATTCAAGATGATGATAATGATGATAATTTTTATATTAAGATGGTCAGGGGGAAACTTCTCCCGGGGGTAATGGAAACTCCAGGTTTCTCAGACGAAAAAAAAATTCTCAAATGTTTTTTATATTTTGCTAAAGTAGTTGAAATTTATGTTAAAATCATAGCTTTCTGATACGTACCTTTAACACTGAAATGAGGGATTTTTAAAATGGACTGAAAAAAAAAAAAAAAAAAAAAAAAAAAAACTGTTTCATTTAGGCTTACTTATGTTAGGAAAAACACTTTTAAAAAGTTTCAGCTAGTAGTTTTCCAGAAAAAGCATGAAAAAAGTTCAAATTCAAAAAATTAGAATGATTACTCTGATAGCTTTCATGAAACGAAAGAAAGTAAAACGGCTTAATTCCCGTTTATTTACTTCTAATATTACTATTTTTTAATAGTTTTGTATTTATTTTCATTTAGCAATAAGAATTAAAAGTAATCAAAAATTCGGTCAAAAATTTGTTCAGCGAACTGATGCACATGCTATTAAATGTTCAAAAAAATAATATTCCTTTGCATTTTTAAGAGCTAAAAGTTACTTCCATAATAGTCTTATATATTTATTTTAAATGGATATTTTAACCAAAAATACAAAATTTTCTTTTTACTAGGGAAAAATGAGTACGTAGCCAATTGGCTACAGTATATATTGCAGGATTAAGGCTATAATAAGCATATGTAAGCTAATTTAAATTGTTCTAGACAAAATTCGCGTATAATTCATCATACCCCCCACCCCCCTGCGAACTAACTTGCAAAAAAGTTGTTTCAGGGTTTTCGAGCAAAGGAAAGTTTTACCCCTGTACGATAGCTATACAATAAAGCAGAAACACTTGAATTTTTAGAACACCATACTGCTTTTCTTAACAAGTCTTTTATTTCAAAACTGAAAAGAAATGCCTGCCTTCCTTGCATTTCTAAACTTGTGCAAACATTAATTTGTAAACAATAGCAGATTTTCCCTTATTTTGCTTTCAGAACACAAAATTTAATATAAAATGCCGAAGAGGTGTCCAAACAACTTTCAAATCTTTCAGAATTTTGATAATTTTTTTTAAAGGGAAAGTTAGCAAATGTTCATTAAATGGGTGTCGGAAATTTATTCGTGGCTGCAGGCACCTGAGAAAAAGAATGTGAAAGAAACGGCTGCGCTAGGAAGGTTAATTGATTTTGTCAGTCAATCGAAATAGATGAGAATTCTTAGAACAGAAATTTTCACCTGTTGATCACGGTTTGGAGTCTTAGCCCATTCCATTTCTGCTGTGTGTTTACAAGCCTACTGATATAATCGACTGTAGTGTCAGTGAAGATAAATATAACAGTGATGACTTGTTACAAGCCTTTAGAAAGAACCGTATTGTTTCCTAAGAAGACTTTTACAGTTTTGTGTGATGTAATCACTGCTGTCATACCATATGTATAATGGTAAGTAAATGAAGAAAGTTACTAGCAATTTATTTATTTATTTATTTTAAGGATTCATATAAATGATCGTGGATGAAGTAATTAAAAGATAAAACACTCCTCGTAATGCATTATCGAGTTTTAAAACCTGTGTGAATTGTCAAAAATGCCACCAATATGTGTAGCCAAAGGGCCATTCCATTTAAAAGTCACGAAACTGTCACACAATTAAAAAAAAATTATTTTGAAAAATTAAACCGTAAAAAATCTGGGCTACTGCGTATAATATTAAGTAAGAAGCTAATTTATTATTCTGATTTTTTTGAAAAAGGTTACTTAATTCTGCATTTAAAAATTATAACACCTTGAAATGAGTCAGAATGTCATACCCTTCACCATGGAATGGCCCCAAACACATTTTATTGTAATGTGAGTGATAATGACAGCCACATCTGTGTATGTATGTGTACATGCAGAAGGACGTACCCAGGGGGGGTAGTACAGGGGGTCCGGACCCCCCCATCCGAAATTTCAGTTTTTGTTAGCAAAATAATAATGGTCTTTTTGTGAAAAATTCTGCCTTTTTCACCGTTTGGAACCCCCCCCCCCACCTGAAATTTTTGGACCCTCCCCGAAATTGTTTTCTGGGTACGTCCCTGTACATGCATAATAAGACTAAGGAAATTAAATTTTAAGGAGCTTTAGTTGGTTTTTTTTTTAAAATCCAATAGTATTTTTACTAATAATGTTTATCTGTTGAATCAGCTATACATACCTTCGTTATTGTGTCGCATTTACTTTCTTACAGTTTAATTTTTCTTGTTTAGGTTTTGTTGCCGGTACCTATGAATTTATATTAATCGGTGACTATTCTCATTTCTGATTTTTTAAATGTTTATTTTGATACCTTTTATTTTCTGCCAAGCATTATTTTCTACTACAATGGATTTTAAAAGTAAAATTTATTAAAAATTAAAAATGAGAAAGGGCCATGATGTAACTTCCCTATTTTCTCGGAAGGCAACAATGTGACAATGAAAGTGTGTGTAAATGAAAAATATTATTTTAAAAGAAGTACACTAAGTTAATTTTTTTTTAATTGCTATCACAGGAAATACTTATTTGTGGCTTTCCTTATATTTAAATATACTTCCTGAAATTAATACGTAGAATGCTTTATTTCTGGGAGGTGGGGGGGGGGGCACAAAAGTACATACCTTCCGAATTTTACAATGGAATTGAAAAACTGCTCTATTAAACGTAAACTTGTCATTAGTAAAACTGAGAATACCACTAAACATAAAAAAAAGTGCTGCGCTGCTTTTACCATTTACCACCAAAATGTTGCCAGTTTATTACACCGTGTATCATCGCAAGTATGCTTCTGTTTGTTTGCGCAGGCGGATATGTGGGAGAGGGAACTTCCACACTCGGTAAGCTTTTTAATTACCTCTTTTGAGTAGCCACTGAAATGAAAAATTATTTCTTCGAAACCCATCCTTTGTTCCTTGAGGTAGAATTGCGTGGATCCTGCATTCACTTCTTTCGTGCAAGGGGCGGAGAACTAAAAATGTAACAACTGATGAGAATTTCGCTGAACGAAAAAAATAAATTCAAGGTCAGTTTCGCAGATTTCATTGTTTTCTGTATTTGAGAAAAATCGGGCGGAAGTAGCGGACAATTTTCTCTCTCCCTCTTCTGTTCTCCACCTTTACTAAACTGCAAATGTGTGTTGATCTTACGTGATATTATTGGTCGTCCGTATGAAGCACTGCAATATAGATTCCGTGTCTGAAACACCTGGCGGAAAGGTGGGCGGTAACCAACCTAATCTGATTGTTTGTCTCCCGAAGTGAAGTTCCGGTGCGGCTTATGTCTTTTTTCTTCCTTCCAAACCTTTTGGGAAGTAATAAAGTGCTATTTGTCTACATTTTTGAAGAAATATTTGTTTCCTAAGACACAGGGAGACAAAAACTGAATTCTGTAGACCAAATCTTGTAACTTTGGCTTTAAAGCTCCAAAGCATATACTTTTGCGTTGCTGTCAATTTAAAGAATAAAATTTTGAAATGTTATCCGATGTCTACTGAAACATTATTGTATCCGTCCCTTCTTTTATGCCTATGTATAAAAATCAGCATGTGTCTCATCCGCTAACTCTTTCGTAATCATCCCTATACGAAATTGACCTTTTTGACTTCAAAATTACACCATCCTACTTTGATTGACAGCATGTCTCATGCATAAAATGGATGGAATTACAATAAACAATAACTCTTTTGTTTTGCCAAGCTATTAGCGATTGTCTCCGATTTCATTTTTCGGAGGGGGGAGGGGAGGAAATCAAGGTAATGCAATGATCCTTAACTATCTTTTCTTTTTTTGCGTGTGTGAATATTTCAGATGCTTAAACATCGAAAGCGGTTTCCGAATTAGTGCATCTTCTCAAGCATTGAGCTGCACTTTTTATCAAATCATCTGTAAAGCCGCCCGCGCAAATGTCAGCCTTCAATTTCCGGATTGACGAACGTTTAAGATCGTTAACAACATTCGATACAGGAAAGGTCGTTTCGTTCTGACTATTGTTTACAGTAGCCGTCCTTCAAAAAGGCAGATCGTTCATGTCGTCAATAATCCAATTCATTTGTGTTCATGTAATGCTTTTTAGAGATTACCCATCTGGCACTTAACGGCTTTAGAACATGCACCGGTTATTCCGTTCCCTTCGAAAATCTTCACCGGCCAAACAATACCCTGTCACTAGATTGCCTCCCCATGTCTCTTGATTTCATTAGTTTCTTTCTTTCTTTTTTATTTTTTTTAATGTGTAACAGTGCCAATTAGTCCATGCGGCCTCCACCGATTGTATTTCTCCATGTGAGATCATTGACGCTTCTTTAAGGGTCAATGAATTGCGGAAGTCATCTGTGTACACCTTGTTTGTTTATTGATGGCCACTTCGGTGGGTTTTAATCTCTGGCGCCAAGGGACGTGAGCACCCACTACACTGGATTAATCCGCGTGCGATTCCGATAACCGGGTTGCTTTATTTGGAATCTTCAAGTGCATTGTTAATTTAACCCTTTGAGGCGCAACCCTTTCCCAATGCTGAAAAAAGGACAGCCGTTGCCATCGCTCGACTTAACTACCAGTAAGATGGCGGACGATCACAGCCAGCTGTCGTCAAAAAAGGGTCTCCAGATCAGTGGCACGCGATGAACGTTTCGATCGTCCGCCATCTTGCTGGTAGTTAAGTCGAGCGATGGCAACGGCAGCCCTTTTTCAGCATTGGGCAATCTATCCAGCTGTTCTCGCATTCTTCCATTTTTCAGCAGATGTCAGTGCTGTTAAAAATAATCATGACAATTTTTTACGGGATATGACGGGCTAAAATGTAAAGGATTCTCGTGGAGCTATGTCACCCGCAACTATTTTTATAGAAATCAAATCGATTCTTCGTGACTGGCAACAGTCAAAACGTCAGAGTTTGGTGTTCCCAGAGCGGGAACACTGCGCGTTAAAGAGTTAATGTTGTATTTGAAGATGCTGGTTTTCGAAATCATCTGATTCTTTCTGAATCTTTCATAATAGGTAAATAATCTGATTTTTTTGACGCAATAGCGCATTTTCAGTGTATTATTTTACAAAATGAAATTTACACTTAAGAAAATGAAAAGTTGAATTATTATTAACCTGGAAGTTAAACAATATCTCAAAATCATTTATTAGTAAGCAAAAATATTTTTAGTCACAAAACTCAGTATGGCTTTGTTTAAAACAAGGAAAGGTTTCAGATTCAGCCACCTTTAATTATTGAGTTTTTAAACTGCTGTTAATTCAGTTGCAACTTTTTAAAAATTTTCTTTTATTTTCTATAATACAAAAAGCTAATGCAATTAAATTCTTCTTATATGTTTTAAGCACATGCATACGATTTACTTTGAAGCTTTTTGATCTATTTAAAAACTAGTTTTGTACTGTATTTTTAATAATTTCTTGTAGCTAACTGACGATCATTTTTGAAATTGTTCAGGTCAACTTTTAATAACCTTTAAAAACAGAAAATAAATAGAAAATAAAAGTGCATCATTCCTGTGAAGTCATTCATACAATTACTGGAAATAGTAAACACTCAATTTAAAAAAGAAATTTTCGCTGACGCAATTAAATAATAACGACACTGTAATTATACTAATTCATCTGAAATTATAAATCAGTGGAATTTTAATTTAAAAATAAAAATGTGCACTCACACTTACGAAACAGAATACTATAAATGACTTCATACTTATTTTTAAAGTCCCAAGTTACATGTACAGCAATTTTCGTATTCTATTCAAAAAAGCTATGTTCGTTTTTGCGATTCAGTTATGCTTTTCAAAATCATTAACTTCTGAAATAACTACAGAATTTGCTTTGCAATGCTAAGAATAGATTTGAATGTTTCAAGTACTCTTATTGAGAATATATTGAAAATTTTGACGTAAAATGTAAAAATACTCATTTTAAAATTAAATGTTTGTAATCAGGGCCAGAAAAATCTACATGCCAGAAAAAACTACTATTGCTCGACATGCCCGGGGCACGTAAAATTTTCAGCCGGGCATGTGCTTCTTTTTTCCACTTGACCGACTGGACATGTAAAAAAATCGACTGTAACAAATTCATAAATTACTTTTAAAAAATTATGTTTATATTTTTAAATACGATCAATTTTTTTAATTTTGGTACAGAAAAAATAAATGTCCATTTCTATTTCTGGAATTTTATCAATGTCCAAGGGGCAATCTCAATACTTTTAACTGTAGTGTAAACAGAATACAGAACCCCTACAATAATAGGGAAAGATAAAAACCCCACATTCACGCGTGTTTAAGGATTTTCTGATTTTTTCTTCAATGCAAACAATATGAATATTGCAAATTTTACAGAGCAATAAAATGTTTTTTTTTTTTTTTTTCCAAGTAAATTTTGGGTTCGGGCATCTGGTTACATGTCCGACCAGGCATGTAAAGTTTTGGAGATTTTTTTCATTTTTGCCCCTGTTTGTAATCATAATTGAGTTGAAGAAATAAACCTATTTTAGTATTGAATTTTCCAGAATATGTAGTTTATTATAGAATTTTAAACTGAATATTTTAGACACCTTGCACATTAAAAAAAGGACGTTTTTAACACACGAAAAAAGTAAACAAACTTTTTTAAAAAAGCGGTTTTCACAAAAATGTGCATTATTTTAGCTCTCGGCTCCTTACCAAAAAACTACTAAATAAAATTAAACAGAACCAGCCTGAAAATATTTTCCTGTAGAGAAATTAACCCTTTTAAATAATAATTTAAACCTCGCCCAGCTACTAAAGTTTTCTGTAAGAAAGTACTAGTTTGCTTTTCATAACAGTAATCAATTACGCAAATCACTTAACTTGATATAGTATTACGTCAAAAAAAGATTGCAGTGCAGGGTATATTTGGGATGGTTCGAAGCATACTCTATTGTGTAAAAATATTCCTTTCATGTATTTGAATAATTCAAACTGATTTAGGTCATTTCCATCAACAATCGTTTACGCTTTCTTTGGAAGTGCTGAACTGGTCGTTTATTCACCCCCAAAATTAATTTGGCATCGGTCGAAATAGCAATAGCTGATGTTTGAACTTTTGATTTACATTTTTAAAATTGCAAATAAATCTTCTTTGTTTATCGAGAGGCTGCTTTTACCACATTGCGAAATTTGTATTGATCTGGAATATTTCACAAGAACTGTAGACATAAAAGTTTAAATTAATATTTATCAGTGAGTGTAAATTTATAGTTTAAGTCAACTTCTTATTATTTATTGTACAGTAAGCATAAATAAATAAAAGCTAACAGAAAAATACTTTTATTTCGTAAAGTTCGGGGACACTTGACGAAATGGACACATTTAAAATCTACTAATTTTGAATGAATGTGTTGTTGTGATGTAATAAAGTATATTCCTACATGTCATCTAAAATAAAATTTAAAAAAATCAGTCATTAAAACGTTTTTGTGCATTAATCTTAATCTAACAAATGTAGAAAGAAAAGATCAATTACATGGTGGAATAATTAATTTTACAGAATATTTTGCATTAAAATTAAATAAATTTAACAAAAGAAAAAGTGAATTAGTTGTTCAGTATTCATTACATTTTATATGAATGTATCCCCCCTCCCCTACAAAAAATCAGTTTTTGTAAACCCTTATGAATCTAATATTCTAACTATCTGAGTATTAGATTGTTATATAAGGTTTGAGCGATTCCACAGTTATACTATTTAAATTAATATTTTTAAAAAGTTTCTTTATAAAGAATAGCAGTTGAAAATTCCTTTAATTTCACCTGCAATTGAAACCCAGCTCTATGCATCATACTCAATTTGTTCAGTTTCAGGTAAAACTAAACTAAAATAACCTAAAACTTACTTTCATTTCATCTTCATTTAAAAACCAATCCCATGCAACATACTGCAATGAGTTTTGTTTCAAGCTTGAATCAGAACATAAATAAAAACTGTAAACTAGAACACAACTGACAGTCTGAAAGGGGGGGGGGGATATTATGTCCTGGAGGGTTTTCCAGGATTTGTTTTCCACCATGGACGAAATAGGACAACCCTGAATGTAGTCCCATAGCGCACCTTATCGCGCATTTTCACTGTCAAAACTGCAGAAATTACTTGCGAATATTTATATTCTACAGTATCAAAGAGCTACGTTAACTGCAGAATTAAAATTTCCCATGTATGTGTTAGCGAACTACGAAAAATTCACCTCAGCGCCTCAGCGAAATTTTCGTCGCTGTGACTTACAGACTCTTTAAAGTTGTTTTCCTTGTGTCTGTAATATCCGCTAGGAGAAGAGGGTTTTAAAGGCATACTAAAATATGCTTGCTTCCTCCTGCACGAAGTTGAATTAATTAAAACATTTTTATTCGATAATTCATTTTATTATGGGAAATTTATTTTATTTATTCATTTATTTTTTCACGAACAAGAATATATTCAAACACTTCCTTCCTCTAATGTAAGGTTTAATAATTTTTTAACCCATCTTTGCAGTGATTATTTCCATTAGTTACAGTATATTGAAATTGATATAAAAGTTATGTTCTAAAATTCCACAATTTACACTGAAAACGGTGGTGACTGATGCAAGCCAAGTGATTCATTTATTATAAGTTATTGCATAAGATTTTATCTTCTAACGTTCGTTATTCAAGTTATTCAAAATGTACATTTCGGCATAGTAAAAATAAATAATAAATAAATACCAATATGAAACTATTCATTGTAAAAAATTAAGCTTACCAAAATCTCTGGTCAAGTAACATATGTAATGCGCTTACAAATTAAAATTTTATCGCTCTATTCATCGTTACCTAGATGTTCTTGTTGAATAAAACTGAAAGCTTCTACAAAAATAATGTTGCTTTTTTGTCTGAATGGAAACAACAATGTATTATTATTGATAAAAAGGATCAAGAATGAATTGATATAATTTTAAGAGTTAAAATATAAAATGCGATAAACTTTAGTAGGAACGTTGTAAAAGTTAAATTAATTCGGTTTGCTCTCGTTTCGCAATATTTCCCTGGCTGGATAATGCTTTGACTGATTTTTGAAGACGCTTTTACTCTTATTTTTTTCTGAAGGTTGCTTCGATCGATAGAGATATAGGTTCACTGTTAATGTAAGTGCTTAGTGCATTTGATGAAGAAGCATTATTATTTTTTTTTTCGAGTATTAACATCATTGGTTTGTTTTCAAAGATGTTCTTAAGTCCTGTGACGTTCATTGCTTTTTAAAAGGGAACAGCTTTAAGTGACAGTTTTATCTCAAGTGCATTCACCATAAAACATCGTTGAAAACATTTCAAAGTTCTTGAGCCTTCTTTTGCCATGCACCTTTCTGATAACATTAATTTTTGACGCTTGGTGGTTGCTCCATGAAACCACCTTCTTTCAGCTCTTTCAGTGCCAGTCGCAATAAATAAATATGTAAATAATGGTTAAATGGTCCCAACGCTGAAAACGGTCAGCTGTTGCCGTCGATTAATTTAACTACCAGCATGGGGGTCGATCGAATCGTCCATCTGGCTCCACAGAGCTAAAAAAGTTTCCTGACAAAGCTGGCTGTGCGGCTGCGCAATTAATTAAATGGATCAATGTATGTTGGTGGTTAAATGGATCGATGGCACAGTCTGCACGTTTTCAGCGTTGGGCAATTTATCCAAATGGTCTTCTATATTGATGTGAAAATGCATGCCCCTTAAAGGGTTAAAGAAACGTCAAATCTAAGTGACTGGAAAACACATAACTCATCCTCTCAGGACTGGTATGTTAATTTTTGTTACATAATTCAAAGCAAACTACTTAAATAATGGGATGAAGAAAGAATAAAAATCTTTATTTGACTGCGTTGCGTGCAATGTGTTCGTAGCAATAACCAGATCTCGAGATTTTAAACCGTGATGTAATGACTTTTTTTCCGTGTTTTCTTTCTTTTTTTTTTTCTATTTTTTTCTCTTACTTTGTATTCTATAAGTGTACAGCTTTTCACAATTGTAGACGTAATGCAAGAATTTATTGGTAGGGAAACATCAGCGTTAAAAAAATTTTGTATTCTAAAAATACCATGTTCTAATCGCTTTATTTATTTATTTATTTGTATTCGAGTGTGACCCATCTTAAAATTTATCATCGGTTTTACCCACTTTGGTAATTAATTTTTATTTTAAAAAGGAAAACCTGCGGTACTCCCGTGTTATTGTCCATTTTGGGCGCCACTCGAACTGGGTAACAGGATTATTCTAAAACCGAACCGACCTTGGTGATTACAAATCGGTCACTTTTCCTTGTGCGAGGAGAAATTGGGTGGGAAACTGACCGAATGGGGTCACTACTTTCACATTTGGGGTCGCATGTTTTCTTTTGTTTTCTTTTAAGAAACTCTCGCATTTCTTCGCCGCTTTATACAGATCTGTCTGTAAAATAAACTTTGCGTAATTAAGGTTTTAAGCTATTTCGGGGGGCGCCCACAGTTGTGAATGGAAGTTATTTGCGAACTACTGAACTTGCGCTCCACCTTCAAACGATTGAACCGATGCGAATAAAAACGGAATAACTCAATCAGCTTCGGAAAAATAACAAAGGACTGTTTCATGCTTTTACTTTTGTTCTCAAGTCTTCACAATCAGTAAAAGATAAGTAACATTTGCACGGTCATTATTGCAATTATATAAAAATGAATTTTCTGCGTTATTAAAACGTTTTACTGGTCTAAAGGCCTTGGAGTTATTCTACTTAATCGTAAAATTGATTTTAAAGTGTGGAAATTATTAACATGGAAATTCTTCCTATAATCGTAGACAACAGCCATTGTTTCAAAGGAGATGAAAAGGAATAGTAATAAGTACTGGTCTAAAGCCGTGGTGGCTTTATTTTTATTAAAGTAATAAAATTATCATCTTCAAAAAAAAAAAAAAGCACTTCGTAGAAAATTTCTAAATCTTAAAATCTTTTTTAAGTTTATCGCGCTTCCCAGCATCAAATGAAAAGGACTACATAATGACAGTCAGCCTTCATCACTTTCATTTAAGTCAGTAGGCTAAAAGATATCAAAAAATGATCGATATTCATCAGGTATCTTCTGATTTATTTTTGAGATATCTTTAATCTTATTAACGTTTATGTCTTACATCTACCATCAAAAACGCTATCATTCTTCCATTTGCATTGAGTCTCTTGTTCAACCTGAAACTGCCTATCTCAGTTTAAAATCTACAAAAATTGGAATTATTCCCTTTTTCTTCTTGGCGGTTCAATCAGAGTTGGTGCTAGAACTTCAACAAGGGTTTGATAAAATCTAGAGTCACTCAAACACAAAATTCCGATTCAATCAGAAGCTGGCATGGCTTTGGTTGCAATAAGTTTTGGAGCTTACGTTAGTATTTCGAAAGTTTTCTTCGGTTCACACAGCTTTGCTTTTGATCTGGAATGTCTGCCGAAAGTTCAAATTAATAGAATTCAGATGAAGAGTTTCATCTACAAGAACAAAGAATTTGGCGTGGTTGAAAATGTTGTTCTTTATTTTTCTAATATCCCGTTATTACATATTTTTCTACGATGATTAGTCAAAGTAAAATACGCCCCTGCTGTCATATAATATACATTCGAAAACTAGAGTTAACGATCGAGGTGTTGCTGCTAAACGTCTTTGAAAATCGCCAAAAATAAGGCCATAACGTGGGCGTTCACGTGAAAGTGAATCCTGTAACCTGTTACATATCCTTCAAATCGTGGCTTCCTTATTTGAATATCTACCGCTATTAAACCTCCGCAAATCTTTCACTTTTTAATGTTCTATTCTCTTTTCAGTCGCAGTAGCCTGTCGGTCTTTGTTTGCGATGTTAAGGTACGAGCAGTTTTCAGTTGGCTGTCATTTTCAATAGTTCAATCTGATATTGAGAAGGAGCGAAATTTCTCTTATCTAGTTCTGCAGATCACTGTCACTTAACTTCATTTATATTTTTAAAACGATATTTTTTAAAATTGATTTGATATTCCTTCTCCGTTTGGAAAAAAAGACCATATTAAAAACATTAAAGAAAAAAAATCTGGAGTGACTCCACTCGACTTTCCGAACACTTAGGATTAAGATCATTACCAAGCGTTTAAATAAGTTTTAATCGATGAATAATTCAAACATATATACCAAATTGAAGCTCAATCGAATGCACCGTTTAAACGCTTGCACACTTTCAAGAATTTCTCCCCATATGCCATAATGTAAAAGAAATCTTTGTCGTAGCCCTGCAGAAAGCCTTTAAGTCTTATCCACACCAAAATCAATACCGATATTATGATGGTGGTTTATAACATATATACCCAGTTTGAGCTCAATCGAATGTGTATCGTTTAAACGCTAGCTCACTTTCAAGAATTTCCCCCCATAGGCCACAATGTAAAAGAAATCTTTGTCGTAGCCCTGTAGAAAAACTAAGTTCTATACACACCAAAATCAATACCGATATTATGATGGTGGCTTATAACATATATACCTAATTTGAGCTCAATCGAATGCCCCGTTTAGCAGCTATCGTGTTCACAAACATTCACACAAACACACATACACAAACACGCACATACATACATACATCTCGTAAAAATAGCATAAAGGAATTCAGAAGACCTCAAAACGTGTAAATACACCAAAATCTCGAAGTCGAATTTTTTCATGATTACAATACTTTCCTTATATGGTACATGTTCGGAAAGTAAAAATGCATGTATTTATTTAGCAATATCGAAAGCTATGTTTTTAAAACTTTAATTGTAATAGAATTAGCATAGAATCTAAACTAAATAAAAGTTGAAACACGAATCACTAAATAGAAACAAAGCATTGGAGATACATGTTAGAAACCTTTAATATTTGACTTCAATTAATGAAAGCTCACAGACATCAGTGTCTTTCAACTTATACATAACATTTTTCTCCCTCTCTTTTTCCAATCTCATTTATACATACAGTCAGACGTTATAACTGTATTTTATTAGTATAAGAACAATTCATATTAATATTCGAATTACGTATAAGTTTCTGTATTTTCTGTTGTATCCCGTTTATACCATCTTTAGTTTTGTTTTAATATGGTATTAGCATAATTAGAATGACCTACCACTTTGCTCCTCACATTTTATATCACTTGCAAGATTGCAAGCGTACAAAAGTTATAGTGAAAATTTAAGGCAATCATTCTATACATTCGAGCAACTCGTAGCTTTAAATTGTAATTTGTGAAAGAAACTGGGATTTACACAAACACTAGATTCTAGGATATTCATTGAAACTAGGATTTCACATACGCTCGATTCTCTAGGTTTGGAAGAAACGCATAATACAATTTCGGTATTATGGGTTTTGCGATAGACTGAATTTATTGCTTTTAAAATAAAATTCACAAACTTGATTAGGGTATGGCAAGCTGTCAATGTCGAAATATTTCTGCTCATGTTCTCGTGAAGCGGTATTCAGAATTATTCTGGCTAGACGCAGTATTGACTGATAGACATCTTCCCTGCTCTTTCAAGGGGAAAAGGTAAACAAATAAAGTGCGAAGAAATGAGTGAAATAAGGCCGA
Organism: Cheiracanthium punctorium; assembly: GCA_038373885.1. NCBI lineage: Eukaryota > Metazoa > Arthropoda > Arachnida > Araneae > Cheiracanthiidae > Cheiracanthium > Cheiracanthium punctorium. Next base: position 100,036 of record JAWZYV010012924.1, read on the forward strand.
GGCGTGGGCGTTTTCGCACGGAATGTGAATGTAATCCTTACTTCAGTTTTCCCAGACCCGATGCTAATGAAGACCTTGCTATCTCCTATTCTTTTCTCTTTTCGGTGACATGGTTCCTCTCTTCGCTTGTCGTCTTTCTAGGTATTCGGCTACGAATTCAAAAGATGCTCTTTTTTCTTTTCTTTTTCTTCTTTTTTTCTTTTTTAACTAGCATCGCAGCAAGCTGTGGCCGAATACCAATTATTTTGCACAATTTGGTACCTGAATATTTAATTTAAAATATCTTTAAATATTAATACGAAGACATGAATGAATTCTGTTTTGTCATATTAATAAAAATTGAAGCATGAAGTAGTTTTTTAATTGAAATGAACAGTTTCATTTTTAAGCTATTCGGAGTAAAGTTGCATGATTATTTTGTAATGTAAAACTTTGAGTAATGTCTGTCTGTTTTCATAATACCTTTTGTGCGCTGTTTTAAAAATATAGTGAGAGTCCCGCTAATCCGAGATGGCGCTAAACTTTCTGCTCAAAAATAAACACTTTTAGATTAATTTTTTAAACATTAAGCAAAGCAGTTGTGTGATTCTATATTTAAAAAAAAACTTTTTTACACTTACAAATCTCTGTGCTCGGTTTTTTTCTTCTTCCCCTATTTGATCTGTCTGCACGTACTGAATATAAAATTCAATTTTACTTTTCAATTTTATAACGCAGTCCGCATAATCCGAGTTTTCAGTAATTGGAGTCTGTGTCGGTCCCCATCAACTCGGATTATCGGGACTCCACTGTAAGTACTATTCTTGTAATGTTGTTGAACATGTAATAATTGATTGTTGAACATTTATTTTTACGTTAAGATCTTGAAAATGGTTTAATATTTTAAAATGCATTATGCATCTTACATTATTTGTGCATCAAATATCAATTGGTTATTCTGAAAAACAGAATATTTACCTTTAAAATTTTTATCGAATACCGAATACTAGATGCGTAACGTAACTGTTTTCTTACATTTTCGGTCAATGCAAATGTGAATAAGTTAAATTAAAATTGTAACAGTTAAGGAATACGAGAATTGTCATTTTTTTTTTCTCATTCAGTTCGAAAATGATAACTAATAAATCTTTCAGTTTAGTAATTTTAAGAAATAAATTTCTAACAATCATACTTTTTAATTTGAGAAACTTGAAACTACTTGAATTCCATTATCAAGATTTAGATTTTAAAGTTGTATGAATAAAAAAAGATTGTATGGTGTATAGTTTTAAAAAGAAGCTTGGTATCTGTGTCTATATTTTTATATTTGACATATTGATTTAGACCAAAGTGTGCTGAATCGCTTTGAGAGTACAGGTGACGTCAATAAATATGGCCGCATTAAACAAGAAGAGGGAAATCTGGTGTTTGCTATACATATATAGATAAAGTAAAATAAACTAGTGATTAAAACATATCATCATACCTCCATGAAACATCAATACAGTGGGCCGGTCACATGTGTGAAAAAATCTGATGTGTCCAACACATGACTTCCTTGCATGTCTATTAGATCAAAAATATTTTCGACGCACTTCCTCTAAACTTATTTCTTTGAAAGAGATAAAATATCAATAATAGTAAGATTTAGCGATTTCTAGCCAAATATTTCGATATCGCCAAGCTGAGTTCAATTTGAAAGATTTCCTTCTAACACTTTATTTGGCGATTTTTCACCAAAAGCCGACAAACTTGAGATAGTCAGCGAGATTTTGGGGATAGCCAAAGTAGTCATTGACCACAGACTTTCAATGAATTGAATGCATCTATACACCTCAATGTATTCAAAGTCATTTGGCTCACCATGTAAATAAATTCTCAGTCGATTGCTGTCAAAAAAGATATTGAAAACAGTTAGATATTACAATAGTTCTAAATACAAAGTTAAAAAATCTACTGGTTAAAGTTTTAGAGTTATACAAAATAGGAAATAATTTTTGGCGCCAAATTTGGCGATATTTCGGCAAAACTCGTCAATTTCGACGACATTTGGCGAGATTTTAAGCATGAACCAAACAATGACAGATTATCGCCAAATATGGCGATATTTCGCCAAAACTCGCCAAGAACGATGACAAATGGCGATACTTTGGGCATGGACCAAATAACTGAATATCGCCAAATTTGGCGATATTTCGCCAAAACTCGCCAAGGCCGAGGACAGACGGCGAGATTTTGGGCATGAACCAAACAATGACCGTCTACAGTTGTATTATATTGAAGATGTCCTTAGACATTAAAGTACTGAAATTCTTTTCGGTGGTTCTGTAAATAAACTCTCCAGTAGATTGGAACCAAAAATCGAGATGCACAACTAGATGTTACAACAATCTTATATATGAAATTTCATAATATTTTTTGAGATTTGAGAGTTAAATATGAACACACGTACACCAAAAGTCGCCAAGCTTGGCGACTTTTGGATAGTTCTTGAGGGAGTCACGTGACCGTGGTCGGACCATTACCTAACTTATGTGGTAGGACGGCATTGTGCTTGAAATGGATGAATGCCCCTAAAATTGCCATTGACCGTAATGTATTGGAAATCTTTTGAGTGTTCCTGTAGCTGAACTATAAATGATAAAGACACTTTTTTTAATGGAGAAATTCATTTTCTAACTCTTTGCAGCATATATCACTTCTGAGTCGTTTGAAATAGCCCAATACCTCTAAAAAACGCTTTGATGAATTTCGGCCCATAGAGCGTAATGTATTTCGAATCTTTTGGGTAGTTCTGTAGATAAACTCTCCAGTCGAATGGAACCGAAAGGGGAGGTGCATAACTAGATGTTACAACGTTCCTAAATATAAAGTTTCAACATTCTACGCCTAATAGTTTTTGAGATATGCGAGTTTAATGAATTTCGGCCCATTGAGCGTAATGTATTTCGAATGTTTTGGGCAGTCCTGTAGATAAACTATCCAGTCGAATGGAACCAAAAGGGGAGGTGCACAACTAGATGTTACAAATATCCAAAATATGAAGTTTGGACATTCTACGCCTAATAGCTTTTGAGTTAGGCGAGTTTAATGAATATCGGCCCATAGAGCGTAATGTATTTCGAATCTTTTGGGCGGTCCTGTACATAAACTATCCATTCGATTATCACCAAAAGGGGAGGTGCACAACTAGATCATAGAACAATCCTAAATATCAAATCTCAACATTCTACGACCAATAGTTTTTGAGATATGCGAGTTACATACATACGTACGTACGTACGTACAGACGGCATGGGAAAAACTGGCCACAATAAACTCGCCGCTGGTCAAAATGAGTTGCAGACGCATTAATATGATCGTGCATGATAGCCTACGATGAGATGCATCGAAAAAAATTTTAAAATTCAATTTAGAGGTAGTCAAAATCGGTTTTTTTGTCGAAATTTGGCCCCCAAAATTTTTCGGGATCACATTACTTCCTTATACTACGTACAAGGAAGTAAAAAGAAAAAAAAAAAGAAGTGCAAGAAACAATATTCTTTGAAATGGAAATTCGGTATATATATATAAAGGGGGATTATAAAGGAGAGAGTGGTACTAGAAAAAAAGTTCCAGAAGAAAAAAAAAAAAAAAGTTAACCCAGTGCACTTGTGCCTCAAACAGGATGCTTTTGAGCAAAATAGTGTTTGATTTTCTTTGTTAAAGTAAATCAAATAACACATTCCAGCTTCCTTTGTGAAAAGACTGTTTATTTTTGTAATTTATTACGATGCGTTAAAACTTACAACAGTGGAAGTAGTATTTCAAAATGTTATTTCTGAGATACTGCTAAGGTTTTCTTTAGAACCAATGTTTTGTACCTACTAGACGTGCTCTGAAACACAAAGTTGTTTAACCAGGGCTGAAAGTAATATTATAAACGTCATTTGTTCTAATTATACATTGTGTACTATGCTCGTTTAATGGTAGGCTGCACAAATACATTAATGAATAAATAAACTTTCACTGAGAAAGATGGACTGAAATGTTTGGTATCAAAACACGGCAATCCTACTAATAGCGGAAGAAAGAGGCTTCGCGTGTTGTTGACATAGCATACTACTAACAATGGCGTACCTTCTTATACTGTACCGCCTACTAATTATGTACTATCGTAATGTGGTGATATCGTCTCATCTCTCTCTTCAAATGCAGTGGGCAGCGTGGTCCATCTTCTGCTCAATGAACCAACGAACTCATTCCGGAAATAAACAATCTCGAGCTATGTTTGTGTGCGATGTTTTTTGCCGTGGGTTGATTTATCTGGAGAGTGCATTTAACTTTGGGAGATAGTTCCGGTGATTAAAGTATTCGAATTAAGAATTTGACATGCGAGTTGTTTTTACCTCGAATATAAATTGAAGATTTCAAAGCAGTTATCATTTTTTGTATTGTATTATTATTTGTGCGCTCGTGACCAGGTGATGAAATGCGGAGGTATGTGTTCGGGGAGTTCGTATGAAATTCCTTGTCCCAAAATATAATTTATCTTTTGCATTTGTGTTTCTTTTTATCCTCTTCAGGCCAGACATACACATGAGTGGACATTTTTCTTTCCATTCTTTAAACGATTCTTTGAGATTTTTTTGTACTTCTGAATGAACGTACATATGCGTCGATGTTTTAATTTTGAATAAATGATGTTAACGCATGTGAATGTGCAAATCCTACACACTGACGCAGGCATTTTATATTTGTTTGCCGTTGCACAAAATAATATTTAAATGTTAGTGAAATTTGCGAAGTCGAATTTGTTAATATTTTTTGCTTATTTGCAGGGTTGTTAAAAACCCGGGTTTTTTCAGAAAAAAACCAACCCACTGGGTTTTTCATGGGTTTTTTTTTTGGGGGGGGGGGTTCAGGGTTTTGGGGGTTTTATCTGGGTTTTTCGGCTTTTATCAGGATTTTTTCAGAAGAAGGGATGGGGTTTCAGAATATTTGAAAAAATAATTTGCTTATTACTAAATGCAACTTAAAGCAAACTAATTGATTACAAAAATCAATTATAAATAAAAAGTGGTTAATTTAATAGTAATAACTGATTACAATTATTAATCATACATGAATAAATGTATAAATCAATAACAATAGCAACCCCAATCATGGTTTGCTCTTAGATAAATTGACTATTAGTAATAATTTTAACAGTGATATACTAGTGCTTAATTACAACTTTTTAAACTAATGATTTTTTTATGATTAAAAAATACTTATTCATTTTAATACACATAGGAATAAAAATTTACTCTAGAAAGTTTTACTGTCTATGTGAAGTCTGATTTTTTTTCCCCTTAGGTAGTGGTGGTGTAGGGGGGAGGTAGGGAGCTGTTTATAAACTTTACAAGTGCTGTACTGATGTTACGCGATGTATTATCTACGTAATTAAAGTTGAAATTTTGAAAAAACACAGTTGGGTTTTTTCTCGGGTTTTTTCGGGTTGGGCAAAATCATAACAACCCTGCTTATTTGAGAAATTCAAATAGCTGAAAAGAACCTGTAGGGTATCCTTTACTTTTAAAAGTGTCTTGCCAGTCTTCCTTTATGGGTGATAACGTTTTACTGCTGAAACTGAGTTTGGAAATGAAGGTTTTATTCGAAAAAGGTTTCGAAAGTGTTTATTCTGCTTATCATTTTTAAATGCTATAGGGTTTTTTTTTTTTTTTTTTTTTTTTTTTTTTTTTCCAAAATAATAATGAGATTGCTCTTTAATTTGACATTTGAGATTTTTGTCGGGTCTGAAGAGGTTATAATTGATATAGTTTTTCAGTATTTGCATCTTCTTTATTTTAAAAAATTCGACTATTTTCTTTTACGTTGATAAGTTCAGAGAAATTCTAAAGAGATTATAAATAAATTCCCAAAAAATAAATTTTTTGAATAAATAAGTTCTATTAAACTTTTAAGATTTGATTTCATTCTATTACGTTAAAATTAGTACAGTTAAAAAGAGTGAAATATTAACAAGATTTAAAGTAGAAACCCTAATTTTTCCGGGGAGTGTGTGTAATTTTAAAGGTATCAAATTTTAAACTATGTACAGATTAATATGTATTAAATATTAAAACCTACATTTCAATTTTTATATCATTTATTACTCTTAAAATGCTTAACTAATTGTAAATATTTGATAGGCTATATATATATATATTATTTCCCTAAATAAAAATTAATGCTTATTCTGCCCGTACATCCATACATGCATTCTACGACCTCCTATAATATAAAATATTTTCTAGCAAATTTAATTAGTAAGAAAAAATGAATACAATGTGTACAGAATAAATGAAATTACAACTTTAGCAATTCAGGTAATTTTCGAAATGCTTTTAATTTTTATAAAAATAAAAATCAGCATTTGTCGTGAACACTAATTTGACTGTATATCGTGTATTTGTCTTTGCAATAAATTTTGGTTATGCTACCACCTACAATGCAACAGACAATACTCTTTTTCCCCCTATTTAATGTTATATTGTGTCTCTCAGGCGCGTAGCCAGGAAAATTTTTCGGGGGGGGGGGGTATGAACTTATATGTGTATAAACAGACGGAATTTCATCACTAATCCAAAAATTTCCGGGGAGGATATATCCCGATATCCCCCCCCCCTGGCTAAGCCCCTGGTGTCTCTTTAAAAAAGTAATCGTAAATAAAGGGTTTGTTCACTGAAATAGCTCATTCGTTGTGGTTGTCTGAATGTGTAATTTTACTGTAGATGATGTCACTCCGATGCTTTCGTACTGACATTTTTCAGATTTATTATTATTATTAATTAAAAAGTTTGTTCCGCAAACGTTATTGACCGTCTAAAGGCTTTTTTGGAGGGTGGGGGGAATATATTATAAAATCAAAGAATTTTAAAACTGCTGATTATTTTGACAGGGATAAATCATCAGACAGCAAAATGAATAAAATAATTACAGACCAGTTTTTTTTTTAAATTACGATGTTTTTGTCTCGGTTTATTATCTTCACATTCGTTCTTAAAGAATGTGCTGTAGACCGTTCTTTGCACGTCAGTAGAAGGTTACATGCGATCATATATCAACCACAAGCTATCAACAATAATTATTTTCAATTCGTGATCATGTTTAACCACTGATTTATTGTCGACTGGAAGCTGCAAGGCAATTGCCGACTGCATAATTGCTTCGAAAATGTACGCCCAGCCCTGTTTGTGAGCTGTAATGTTGGAAAAATAATAAACTGTTTTCCTTCTCCTACGAATATTATACGTTGACGTAAGTCGCAACTTTAGTTACTTCTCCAAGTGAGTGGCTAAAAATAAGAAATCTTTAATTAGATATCGTCGCTTCTCAGATCTTCAGCGATCATTAAAGTAGTTTTGTTGTTTCTTATTAAAATATTAGGATCTGGATGGAATTTTACTCTATTTCTGATTCTGAATCCAGCTTCGGCACTGTTTTCAGCTTTGAATACGTTTGATTGGAAAAATAAGTTTTACCTGAAGATTCAAATTTACTAATGTTCTAAAGAACAATAAAAGATTTATCTGGTAAGAGTGCCAAATTTGGAATTCCAAGAATAATCCAATGTGACAAGTTCCAACAAAGCATTCCAAGATTCATACAGATTACCTACAATCAGCTGGAGCACGCAATGTCTTCCAATGGACAAAATAATCATAATAGATGAATAACATCTGTTCAGAGAAGTAACGGGACTAGTGTTGAAAATAGTTGAAGGAAGGCTTTTTTTTTTCTTTCTTTCTTTTTTTTTTTTTTTGGTCAACTTGCTTGTGCAGCGTCGTAGTGGACGAACTTTATACCTTTCGAAAGTCTCATTAGCAGTACATGAAGCGTTAATGCTTCGCATGCAAGATACATTTTTTTTATAAGTGAGATTATTGTTTTTTATAAGTGAGATTATTGTTTGTATTTTTAATAATAGTTTTTTCTCTCTCTCTCTATCCCCCACCCCCAACATGAAAAGGTATAGGTGATGAAATACATATTGTGTTTGGAATTCAGCAACAGAACTCTTAAATATGACACTGTATTTACTTTTACTTCATTGTTCGAACATGGTAATTATTTTTGCGGCAGATGTAAGTCCAACTGGTTTCATTGAATAAACCGGCAAGAAATTGCGTCCTTAATATCTGTAATTTCCTCAGAGAAAACTGTCGTTCTCTGGTATATCTTTCTGTGGCTGCATTGTGAATATGCATTGTTGGTGTGCGTACAGTGTTTTTTGAGTCAATACTGGAACAATACGTCATATATTTTACATACCGATTTGACAGTGATTTTTTTTTTACCTATGTCTATATATGTGTGTGTAAAGTTACTAAGTCAGCCTACCATTCACTGCTATCTGACGAATTCAATATGATTTGAATAGAAATAAAAGTGTCTATTTATTTGTCGCCTCGATATCTATTGCATCGAAACCTGTATTTTGATCTTGCACTTCATCCGTGTTCGTTTATTGTTAGTTTGACGCACCTTTATCTGCTGCCTTTGAAATAAATTGAGATGAAATCCTTTCTTTAATGAGGCAGTATGACAATTCAGACGACATTCATTCTTATTTTGGGTAGTGCCATTTGGGTTACCAAGATGCAGTCAGTTGATTGTATTTAGCTCATACTTTTCGCCTACACATAATAATTATTTTCCCAATTATATATATATAGGTAATTAGCGTCGAGTTATGCATTATTCATTCAGACTTTCAGCATCGTATGCAAATTTACGACTGAGGTACTTTACGAGCACGTTTGGTTTAACGTAGTCGGATTGATATCCGTGAAAAAAGGAAATTAAAGTAATGTGTGGCGTATTAAGGAGGTCTTACATAAGACCGTGTTTTCTGCCTTGAAACAGATCTGATCTGTTTCAAGACTATAATCGGAAATATTATCACGAAATCACTTAAATTACTAAAATCACTTATAAAAAATATCTTGGACTATAATCAGAATCTTAAATTCTTGATTTTATAATAATTAGAGTAAAACTAATGACGTATTTTTTTTTTTTTTTTTTTTTTTTTTTTTTTTGTAAATAGTATCTATAAACTACCATTTTATTGGCACGATAAAATATATAGAACTCAGCTTCGCTTCTGTTAACAGTTTTTAATTTTGTTTTATATATTTAGCAGAGCTTTACCAGACACAATTTTAAGTAATTAACTCAAATTCCCCTGTTAATTATATGTATAGCGGTCCATTTTTTCATTGTTTTAAAATTGAATTGAAATAAAAGTTTTTCTAGTTCTTTACGTTTTCTAAACGTGGTTGTTGCAAACGCTCCTTTCACAGACACTTGCAATAATTTTTCAGTTATATGCTGTTAAATACCTTTCCTGTATATTCAACCACTCCTACTCATTTACCAAGTCACATGATAGCAATATTAGTATTCATTTTGAAGTCCAAATTGTTACTGCTTCGCTTTCTCCTTTTAAAATTTTTATAGAAAAAACCCTTTAAAGTAAACTTTGAAGTCATTTTAACGTAACGACAATCTGAAATTTGAAGAATTTTAATGAATTATTGGTTTTAAAATCGGTGCACTTTATCCTATAAACTTTTAAATATGTAGAAAAGCGCCTGCCAGTTTATTTTCCCAAAGTAGCCTGTTATTGGGATTTTTCAGAGTAATTCCTTGTTTATACATTGATTTTGTAAATTATGATACTTACGAAATACTTATCGACAGTGTTTGATAGCATTTTTGTTAAAATTCGTTTATGAAATGTCCTCATCTGTTTTTAAAACAAATATATATTACGATTTGCTGTAGTAGATTCTACACTTACTTAAATCTAAAACTAGAAAAATACTAAAAATATTTGAATTTTTTCATAATACATTTTAATTGCAAAAATCAGTTGAGTCGCTTTACCGCGTGTCACAATAAACTAATGAAATTTTGAATATTCTATAGGGTTGTTGAATAAATGAAAATTCTTATCTGTGAAGTTAGCTCAACGCTGTTGTGTTAAAATTTCATATTGTATGAGCAGTTTAAAAATAAACAAATTACGCCAAGCTCGGAAAAATTAGAAGTCTATATTTCATCCCCAAACAGAGGAACTCAATCGCTTGACATGTGACAAATTCAGGAGCGATCTCCGTCGGAGGAATTCTACATACAGCCGTTGTTTGAAATTGCCGACTGCCTACTGTTAATTTTCCAGGTTTTATTCCATTCGATTCGCAGTGGACGTAAGACCTCCATGCATTTATTTGATTATGTGATGTCATTTATTTGATGTTGAACGAATGTGCTCGCTCCTCCCCGAATTAAAACCAAAATCGACTCCCCCTCTCATTTTTGCCAAAACGTAACAACAAAGATTCCCTTGCCTGCATCCAGCGTTGTTTTAACACTATAGTGCTGAAACGTGGAAATGAGAATCCATGCTAAATTTATGTTTTTTCAGGGTTTTGAAGGCTATTTAAATGTTTTGGATCCCTTTTGGGTGGCAATAAACTGCCAGTATTGTAGTTTCAGATTTGAAAGAAAGCTTAATCGACAAGTTCAAAAGATTTTAATTAACGTCGCTTACTTGAAACTTTTGCAAAAGATCTATCGGTGAGTAAACTACTTGGCATGAATCCGTCCAAAAAGAGTCAATCGTATTCATCTTCATTAAACTTCCGTGCACAATTCATTCTGGGTTTCAAGGTCTTGATAAAAACTTTTCAAGTGCACGCAAACAATGGCCTTAGTTAAATCAACAAATTAAAGTTTTCCCCCACTGAACCACTCTTCACTGCGTTTAATAAACGTAGGGGGCTGTCGTTGTCATTGTTCGAAACTGATTAGCAGTCCCAAAGCTTAATTGGCTGCGCTCTCGAAAAAAAAAAAATAAATAAACCTAAAAATAAACTCACCGTGCCGATTTCCTCCGACCATCTCAGATGCAAGGCTAATGCAGATTGCGTGTGCCTTTTCGCTATCGCACTAATTGAACGGTCATTGTCCGAGCCATTTCAGAGATCCGCAGCCCCTTGTTGTTTCTTTTGAATAAACTGTAATAAATTTATGACCCCCTCTTGCGGTCTGATTCTCTTGACTTTTGTTTCAACAAATTCTCGTCGTAGATTTGTTAGGGGTTACTTTTGTTTTTGTCTTGGTTTTTCGATACTTCTTGTATTGTTGACGAAAGATTTGTTCCGTCATCTCATAAGAAAGTTATCCTGCACCAGCCGACCGAATATTGATAAAGGTTGTGCTTGCTTTCTAATGACAGAAACTTTCAATGACAGAACAATACTAGGAAATGTATGAAAATGTTCGAACAAAATCAAAGTAAAAAAGCATACGTTTAGCAAGACTAAAAAGGAAATTTTAGAGCTTTATTGTTCAATTATTAACTATACATTTCTTTTTTGTTCTTGTCTTTCTATGTATTTAGAGTGCACAAAATTATCTTTAATATAATAAAAATTTCCATTCTCATGTAAAAAACTATAACGAACGTACTATTTTAGGGCAAGTTACGCAAACATGTGAGTTAAGGTACTATAAATCCTTTGAACTGCTAAATCTGATTGATGAATATATGTATATGTATACACATTTTTCTTGTGTGTTTTTTATGATGTAAATGCTCAAAGTTACAAAACAAAACAACAGTTTATTACCACATTTAGTTTTATTGTACAATTTATATCAATGAGATGCACTGCTATTTTCACAGCCCTTAAAAAAAATCTCCACTTAAGGTACCACCCACCACCACCATCACCTCGTGTTAGTTTGCCTTAACACAATACATATTTTCACTGACATTTTCGGGCCTTAACGTAGACCTGCGAACTAAAAACTGCTTAAAGTATGAGGTTACACTTAAATATTTAAAATATGCAAACAGTCATTTTTAAAATGAAGTATCATGTATGCGGGCAAAAAAAAATTTAATTTTAAAGAAAAAAATTACATTTATGTCGTCCGCGCTGTTTCAAAAAATTTCAAATGCACTTCGGAAGATTTCTTTAGAGTTCACTGTCACCTCTATTGAGAATAAAATAATTTCAACCTTACTTCAGTTGAGAGTAATTTCAGATTTTCCCTAAAGAAAACAATACTTTCTAGGAGGTTTCGTTATCCAGAGGAAATTAAAAAATTAAACTGGTGTAAAGTAGACTTTTTCAGTAACTCTAGAAAGGTTTATTACATTTTTATAAAATATCGCCTGTGCATTTATTTTAATTAGTAAAAGATTTGAACATTCTAATACGCCGACTAACGCAGTGTGCTTTTGTTTCTTAAAATATGAATGAAAACGTAAATCATCGCATTATACTCCAGTATGAAAGGAACTGAAAATTTATATTATTCTGTTATACAAATTCTAAATAAAATATTTCATGTGTGTATTTACTAAATGAATTTTATTTATTTGTCTTTTCTTTCTTTTTTTATAGGTAATTTTTTCTATTTTGTGAACTTATTGAAAAAATGCTAATTTAGAGATTTGCTAATGTAAGTATTTTAATGTATTTAAATTCTTGATTTAATTAACTTTTTTGTGAAGTATGTAATGAGCAGTATTTTGTGTGTTTGATGGAAAGCTATTTATTCGTGTGCTTATTTTACAGACAGGATACCCAGACACATTGACCATTTATTACTTAAACATTGAGCATACAAATAAATATATGATAAAAAGTTACGTAAAAAATACAGAATTGAATGAAAGCTATTAAAATTTCAAGGGATTAAATTTGAATAAATGCAAAATTTTAAATTTTTATATGGTCCCGTACAAAACAGGAATAAAATAAAATGAAATGCATTGTGCACTTCGTTGTCGTTTATGATTTTTATTGCGCTAAATTCATTTCTCCAAAATAAGGTAAAGAACATTTTCACATCTTGCGTTTGTGTATTTGCAGGGATCTATCCAGACTTTTCAGACAGGGTCTTGTTTTTTTGAAACTGTAAAAAATTTACTCATAATTTCGTGAATCTGAAATTATCATTAAATGAGGTATTTCTAGTCAGGATTATCTTTTTGTGAATTTGTGAAAAATATACAATTTTATACATATGAATTTAAAAACTATACATGTATGCATGTACATAAACATCTACAGATTCTTACAAATAAACGCATTAATGTTTTCCATGCGTATAGATTTATATAACTACGATTTGTGATAAATTAATTTTAGAAATCACAATATGTGTGAGGATCTACTTTTTATAGAAAGAATTTTTTTAATGGTCCGCTTTTAAAATGAAAAATATTGTGAAGAGTCTGTTTTTAAAATGAAAAATATTGTGAAGGGTCCGTTTTTAAGATAAAATATTTTGTGAAGGGGCCGTTAACGGACTCAAATTTCTCCTAAACAGGCCCTGGTTTGTAAGGGCGAGGGGGGGTAGTGACAATTCTTGCCTTTAAGTACGTGGATGTAAATTAAAATATTTAATTTATTTTTATTCTTTTAATTTTTTTGGCTTGTTCTGTAGCATAATGGGTATCGGGACAAGAACCTTTAGTTGTTAACGCAGTATAACCGTTGCGTGCCTCACAGTTATCGGAAGCGCCATTTTCGACTGTTATCACTTCTTTTGTTATCTTAATAGATATCTTCAGAAGTGGTCCTGGTCCCATTGTTCTGAGATGAGGTGGCAACCCCTTTTCAGCTTCTCCCTCCGTTTAATTGCGACCCATGCATCTTCATTTCAATGCAGATGATGTCGCAAATGGACAGCTCGTATGAAAGCATGCCCCACCAAGCTTAAGTTTTCTCTTGTAATAAGATCATTGGCTTCTGTGGAAGTTCATCGAACATCCAGCATACATCTGGCAGAATGTATACGCAGAGGTCTAGTCGTTTTTTTATGTGTAAGGATAAGTGATTGAAAGTTTAATATTTCGTGCTTATGACTTAAGTATATTATATACAAGGTGCCCCATAACTATTGGCTCAAAACTTTAGGGAAGGTAGGGAACATAATAAGGAATGAGAATCACATAGCAATATGGGATCGAAAACGTTGTCTTCATGTAGCTGTTAATAATCACTTTGGAATAAGTGCCGAAATAATAGTGAACTTATATGATATTATAGCCGAAATAATAGTGAACCATTAATTCGTCAAAAACAAATGTATTTTTCTCCGGAAACTCGTAACCAACTTGGTAGTTTCATTTCTGGGTGAAATTTTTGGAGCTTTTGTTTAGGAAACTTGGTTAAGAAATTAGCCATACACTTCAACACTTTTCCCAAAGGGATTGTAAATGAAAACGGTATTTTGTCCCCCACGGATATGGGATTTAGATTCCTTATTATACGCCCTATTTCTCCTTAAATTTTGTACCAATAGTTATGAGACACCTTGTATGTGTCCCAAAAAGCTGGTAACGGGCTTTAATTCTTTATCGATTAGAGATAAGTGGGCAATGTAAATTGAAAAATGTTCAAAATAAGGTCGGAAAAAATCTCCTTTCGTTAATTTTCAAAAAGTTTCAATTTTTATATTTGCATACGACCCCTGTACAAAACAATTTCCACAGAGCAAAATGTGCCCAATACGCTCATGAGGTGACTTGGAAATTTTGAGAATTATATCTTTAAAAGTGTCAGCGATATGAGGACAAATATAACGCTGACTTAAACCACTTTTCAATGGCTCTCGAAGGAAAAAAAATCACGTCGAATGATCGCATTTCATGGGGTCTTACAGAAAACACGAAAGAAAATCTTTTTCCACTCTAGCAATGAACTTTTACATTCAAGATCCATATATAGCCCCCAATCATCTTTTTTTTTTAAAAATCTGATGTGTCCAACACATGACTTCCTTGCACGTCCATTAGATCAAAAATATTTTCGACGCACTTCCTCTAAATTTATTTGTTAGAAAGAGATAAAATATCAATAATAGTAAGGTTTAGCAATTTCTAGCCAAATATTTCGATATCGCCAAGCTGAGTTCAATTTGAAAGATTTCCTTCTGACACTTTATTTGGCGATATTTCACCAAAAGCCGACAAACTTGAGATAGTCAGCGAGATTTTGGGGATAGCCAAAGTAGTCAGTGAGCACAGACCTTCAATAAATTGAATGCATCTATACACCTCAATGTATTCAAAGTCATTTGGCTCACCGTGTAAATAAATTCTCAGTCGAATGCTGTCAAAAAAGATATTGAAAACAGTTAGATATTACAATAGTTCTAAATACAAAGTTAAAAAATCTACGGGTTGAAGTTTTAGAGTTATACAAAATAGGAAATAATTTTTGGCGCCAAATTTGGCGATATTTCGGCGAAACTCGTCAATGTCGACGACATTTGGCGAGATTTTAAGCATAAACCAAACAATGACAGATTATCGCCAAATTTGGCGATATTTCGCCAAAACTCGCCAAGAACGATGACAAATGGCGATACTTTGGGCATGGACGAAATGTCTGACTATCGCCAAATTTGGCGATATTTCGCCAAAACTCGCCAAGATCGAGGACAGACGGCGAGATTTTGGACTTGTACCAAACAATGACTGTCTACAGTTGTATTATAATGAAGATGTCCATAGACATTAAGGTACTGAAATTCTTTTCGGTGGTCCTGTAAATAAACTCTCCAGTAGATTGGAACCAAAAATCGAGATGCACAACTAGATGTTACAACATTCTTATATATGAAATTTCGTAATAGTTTTTGAGATTTGAGAGTTAAATATGCACACACGTACACCAAAAGTCGCCAAGCTTGGCGACTTTTGGCATAGTTCTTGAGGGAGGCACGTGACCGTGGTCGGACCATTATCTAACTTATGTGGTAGGACGGTATTGTGCTTGAAATGGATGAATGTCCCTAAAATTGCTATTGACCGTAATGTATTGGAAATCTTTTGAGTGTTCCTGTAGCAGAACTATAAATGATAAAGACACTTTTTTAAATAGAGAAATTCATTTTCTAACTCTTTACAGCATATATCACTTCTGAGTCGTTTGAAATAGCCCAATACCTCTAAAAAACGCTTTGATGAATTTCGGCCCATAGAGCGTAATGTATTTCGAATCTTTTGGGCGGTCCTGTAGATAAACTATTCAGTCGAATGGAACCGAAAGGGGAGGTGCACAACTAGATGTTACAACAATCCTAAATATAAAGTTTCAACATTCAACGCCTAACAGTTTTTGAGATATGCGAGTTTAATGAATTTCGGCCCATTGAGTGTAATGTATTTCGAATGTTTTGGGCAGTCCTGTAGATAAACTATCCAGTCGAATGGAACCAAAAGGGGAGGTGCACAACTAGATGTTACAACTATCCAAAATATGAAGTTTCGACATTCTACGCCTAATAGCTTTTGAGTTAGGCGAGTTTAATGAATTTGGGCCCATAGAGCGTAATGTATTTCGAATCTTTTGGGCGGTCCTGTACATAAACTATTCATTCGATTGCCACCAAAAGGGGAGGTGCACAACTAGATCATAGAACAATCCTAAATATCAAATCTCAACATTCTACGACCAATAGTTTTTGAGATATGCGAGTTACATACATACGTACGTACGTACGTACGTACAGACGGCATGGAAAAACTGGCCACAGTAGACTCGCCACTGGTCAAAATGAGTTGCAGACGCGTTAATATGATCGTGCATGCTAGCCTACGATGAGATGCATCGAAAAAATTTTTAAAATTAAATTTAGAGGTAGTCAAAATCGGTTTTTATGTCGAAATTTGGCCCCCAAAATTTTTCGGGATCACATTACTTCCTTATACTACGTACAAGGAAGTAAAAAAAGATATCTCTGCGGCGTTGTACGATGAAAGGATCAACTTTGGTACGTCACCTCGTTAGTGTATGGGGCACATTTTACTAATTTGAAACTTTTTTTTTTACGGGGGGTCGTATACAAATTTAAAAGTGTAACTTTTTGTAAATGAACGGGAGGAATTTTTCTTTAACGGAGTCTTATTTCCGATCTTATTTTGAACATTTTTTCAACTTTCATTGCCCACTTCTCTAATAGATAAAGAATTAAAGTCCGTTACCACCATTTTCGGACATCCTGTACATATATATATATATATAGTTGAATGAGAGAGAAAATTAATGAGCGTTGCCATTAAATTCAAATTTGTTATTTGGCGGAAAACTAATACTGCACGGAAGAGAAAAAAAAAAAAAAAAAAAAACTAGATGTGTTGCTTTCAATCTTGAACAGAGCATTTCAAAATTTTCAGTTGCGAGTTATAAAACTTATGAGAATTATGAAATTAAGAAAGTTCTTTTAATTGTAGAGTGCGTATGCAAAATCTGTCTTAGAGCAATACACAAATATGCGTAGAAAAATTTTAAACGAAGCACTAAAATCAACATACTTTTTAAAAAAAGGTCATAATAAACAGTATTATGCACCATAAATCTTAGTGATAATACATATAATATTAATAATAAATGGGTAAGAACCGTAAGCGTATTCACGTTTAAATTAATGGGTAATTAGTCAGTCGTAAGGAGTGAAATGACAATCAAAAGAGTATCCAATCTGTAGAAGTATAAATATATTCAATCCGTGAGAGATGTTTGTGAGGTATTACGATCTAAGTTTTCTTATCAGTATCATTTTGACGTAAAGAGTACGTAAAAGGTTTTATTTTTCCAGGAAATAAATTTACGGGAGCTTTTTTTTTATGTATCTGATTGTCGGTCATTAGGCTGTCGTATTATCGGTCACTGACCCTCAAACGGTAGAAAGCTGTTTTCGTGATGGAGGGCCGAAGAATTTTCTTTGGGGCTCTCTGCGTTAATCCTTTTTACCGATTGTTTGCGGAAAATTGTTTTAATCCTTATTGTATTTTGTCGATGACAACTGTAATCGCTTTCTATCCCCCTACACACTTTTTTTTTTTTTATGTTGCACGCTCATAAAGACTGCCTGGAATGAAAGTGATTTCTGCCCCATGTACAATTTTCAGTTTTGAGAGTCCTTAGCAAGCACTTAAAAATTACTTAAATTGTCAAAATAAATAAAAAGAAATTTAAAATGATTGTATGTAACTGGACGTGTAGGAATTTTGCAACAAAGTGTTTGTTCATCCTATAAAGTATCAGGGTGCCTCTCACCATGTCTGTCTGTCTGTTCGTACAATGTCCGTCGTATATAAAAAAAGTTAGCCGCTTATTGATAGAATCAGTTAGCTCGAAACCGGCATGATGTTATTAAGCGGCGGGTACTTTATATACTGTCCTTTTACATTTATAATATATTGAATTAAAGCACGTGTTTCATTCTAATTTTTACGTACGAATTTACATTGTATAAAGATGTGAGACTCCTATTCCAAGAATAGTCTAATCTTTCTGTAAATAGAATACCATTGAAAGCCGAACTTTCTTTTGGCTGTGTCCTTGGTGTTGAATCTTCACTTACTTGACATAAAAACTATCAAGGACTGAGTCACGATTTTCATGATCCGAAAATGACGAGTATTTTGCTTATTTTATTTGAAACATGCATGGCTACATGAATGAACAATGTGAAATGCACAGAGCTTTACAAGGTTCTTTTTTTTCCCCTTTCCCCCTTTACTTTCTAACCTGGTTTGAGCAAACATTACCTGATGATCCAGAAATAACGCGAGCATAAGGCAGGATTTAAGCCACTCAAAACCCTTTCGTGCTGTGTGAGAACTCAATTATAAATCAGAAGGTCAAGAACTACTGCTGACCGTTCACTTTCTTCTGTCTGACCGTAACAAATCAGGCTCTAGAAACGCCGAACAATACGCCGTAAAAAGCGAAGTGAAAATGCTAACGTTTCCATAAAAAGATGTTTTATCCGGAAATAATGCGAGCTTAAAGGATTGCCGCCAAAATTTGTGCAGCAAAATCTTGAACTGCTTTCTGTGTCGCGCTCTGATGGGCAATATTGATGATGCTTTGTTTACCATATACATTTTCTTGTTCCCTTAGAATTTTTACAATGCTTCCTCCCCCCATAATTCTGTATGATGTTTACCGCGCATTGCTTTCTCCGGGGCACTGTAATTATATGCCCCTCTGAATAATTCTTTCGTAATTTAATTTTGAAGCCTGATGTATATCTATCCATTTTAGCAAATATTGCCCGTTTCGGGATATGGGGAAAAAAGAGAATTGCGCGGACTACTGACTGGAATATATATATATACACAGGGCATCCCAAAAAGGTGGTAACACGGTTTAAATTCTTTATCTATTAGAGATAAGTGGACAATGTCAGTTGAAAATAAGGTAGGAAAAAAGACTACTTAAAAAAAAATTCCTCTTGTTAATTCCCAAAATTTTACACATTTTAAATTTTTGTACGACCTCCGTACAAAAAAAAAATTCCAATTAGTAAAATGTACACCATACATTAATGAGATGATGGACAAAATTTCAGAATTATGTTCTGAAAAGTGTCAGAGATATGAAGATACATATATGCTTATTTAAACCACTTTTCAGTGGCTTTAAAAGCGAAAAAAATCGTGTCTGATCATCGCGTTTCAGGAGTCGTGCAGAAATTGCGAAAGAAAAAATATATATATTGGTACTCTAGCAATAAACGTTTACATTCAAATTCATGTATACCCCCAGACCATCTATGCTTAAAAGTATCTCCGAGACGTTTTATGATGAAAGCTTGAAATTTTATACATCACATCGTTAGTGTATGGGGGCACATTTTACTAACTTAGAATTTTTTCTCCGGGATGTCATATAAAAATTTAAATTGTGTAACTTTTTTTAAAATCATCGAGAGGAATTTTTTCCTTCACGTAATCTTTTTTGCCTACCTCATTTTGAACATTTTTATCCATTACGCTTACTTATCTGTGATTGACAAAGAAATAAAGCGCATTACCAACCTTTTGGGATACCCAGTTGTCGGTAAACCGGCGCATAACAATTTTATGAATTTGGGGAGAAGGGGCTCAATATTATTTTTAAATTTTTGGCAAAACAAGGTATAAGACCTATTTCAATGTGTTCAGCTTTTGAGTTATATTGTGATTATCTTCCTTGTATGATTTCGAAGTATATTTGTTTAGTTATTTACAGTTCACTTCTTATTTAATTAATGATAATTAGTCTGCAATTCTGACTTTAAAAGCTGCTAATCAATCGTTTTTATACACAATATATATGAATGATACTACGTAAATTAATTTTTGAGAAACCATCGCAGAACTGTAAAAGATTTAAAAAATAGTGTATAATTTTGAGAAAAAGTAAAAAAAAAAAAAAGTCTTATAAGAAAGCGGTATAGCCGCGTTAGAAAGGGGAGAAGTCCCTGGGGACATGGAGGGGGGGGGGAGGGAGACATCCACCTCTTTTTCCTATGCCTCTCTCTGAGAATGCATACATACATAGATCGACAAATACTACTACGTTCACATACAACTGCACTTAGTAAGTGAGTAATAATTTATTAAATAATGTTTTTATGGTCGAAAATGAATAACCTAATTTGTTTTTTTATTTACTAGATTCGACTACTTTAAGAAACTGAAGCTAAAATTTTATATTTTAATATTAGCTTTCTGATCCGACTGTGATGCGCCTTAATGACACCATTTTAACAAACATTTATGCAGAAGCAGTATTTGAAACAAAGTGTTACTTCTGTTGTATATTTTCAAATGCGCTTTGGAAGGATTTTACAGTTTATTGTACATATATGTACTTTTTTCAATATTTTATTTATGTTCTGAATTACGATATTGAAATGTAAACTTCTAAAGCTATTTTTCTTTTAGGCCATTTGTCGAAAACAGATCTTGATAGTAATAATAATTATAATTTTTCGATTTTGCGAGAGCGCAGTTCCATTAAATTTTCACTCCTTGCCTGTTATATACGTTTCATTTTAACTAAGTGCGCAGATTTCGATCCGGGGAAAACCACGCCGCCAGTCTTGTTCAGCAGAGAAACTGTTCGCAGAAGAATGGATCTATATATGTGTGCCTTTAATTCACCTCTTTCCACAGTCTCACTCCAGTTGTCAATATTGATGCGTTCATTCCTTGCCTTTTCTGAATGCCACTCTTTATTTTATTGCATTCTTAATCTCTTAATACGCTTCGCCTTCACGGCTCGGGAGGCTCATTCAGTAGACTAGCCTTTCATTTTTTCAAAGTTATTCTAGTCGCCCACCAACCCACATCGCGTCGCGATTTTTCTTTCTTGTTGTTTTCCTTCAATGGAAGGTTTATCACCTTTATTTTTCTTTTACATGGTCAGAAGACTAGTTTTCTAAGTCCACTCTTGGGCCCTTTCTTCTTCTGATATTCTGTTGTTTTCTGAAACTTTTTGTCTCGTTAAAAATAAATCTGTCAAAACAATCTTGTTAAATATTGTTCTCCTTTTCAGGAGATTGAAAGGAAAGGTCCCCTCCCCCTCCCCAGATGATTTCGTTCGGTATTTCTTTATTGTCGGAGTTTCATTTTATTGCATATTCATAAAATCAATCTTGAGAGAGGGTTGAACTCTTTTCAAAACTGTGCAGAAGCCTTAACCAATTTCAACTTTTTGCTCACATCGTTTCAAACACTTGGCGGCGGAGATAAGAGCCTCATTTTATAAACTTGAGAGCATTTTAAAAATAAAGTAATAGTTTTTTGTACTAAAATCATTTTTATTTATTTATTTATTTATTTTGTCTTCTTGAAACGTAAAGAAAACATCTTTTGTGTAACATTTTAAATAAAATGGCTTCTAAAAAGTGACCATTACTAGTAGCCACTGACGAATTTTTCCACTTTTGCCCTTTATCGGAATCTGCAAATATAAAAACCTTCCTGTGGGATATTCTACCTTTACTGAATCGTCCAAATTTCTATCTAAGCCTGCTTCAACTAATGATATTTCGCAATAATCGAACGATATATCCTCCAATTCTATATTTAATTATTAGTATCCCTCCTTTTCCCAATATATTTATATACAGGGTGGTTATAATTAAACTTTCCTGTGAACAACATCCTGCAGCTAAAATTGGTGTGCAGGTTGAGCCAACTTTAGTACATGAACTGTAGATGAGAAGCGCTCAAAACATTTCAAAAAAATTTTTTAATCCATAAATGTCCACTAAGTGCCTCTTGTCGTGAAAGAAACGTCAAGTTAAACTAAGGAAATAGCTCAAACTTTATTAAATGATCAAAAGCTAGTAAATAAATGTTTAAAGTGTTTGTACTTTTCGATTTGGCCATTTTCTTGGTTGAATTTGCTGTTTTTTAATGCAAAGCGCCACCTACTGGACATATTTTAACTAACTATTTTTTAATTCCTTAAACACTTCTCTTGTATAATCTATTGGCCGAGTGATTAAAGACGCTGAACATGGTAGATGGATGAAGTGTGAAGGTCCCGGGTTCGGGCCTGTCGCGCGGCCATCGATCTAACGGTCTGGAGTTCCGGGTGGTTTTCTCTAGATGTAACATGAATACGCATTAGAACCCCTTGAAAGTCGTCTGCCCAAGGCACCGCCCACCATAGGTAGATACCCCACGTGTAGGCTTGCTTTGATACACACAATACAATCGATATACCAAAGTTGATGGCAATCAGCTTATTTGTTTCAGCTGTAGGATGTTGTTTATAGCTGGTGAAGTTTAATTAAAAACCACCCTGCATTTATAAAAGAAATACTTCGTGTGACTATCGAAATTTTCTTAGTCCAGTGTTAACAGTTTTTTAGATCGAGCTTAGAGCGCTGATCAGGTGTAATCAACTGTCATATGGCCTAAGCCCAAATCTTTGGATCAACTTCTACCACTGTTACCGAAAATGTTGATAAAACAAACGAGGAATGTGTGAATCTCACTGATGCACGGAAGAGTGCTTCTCCACTCAAAAAGGTACAATAGTTTAGGTTGATCTGAATATGGGGTATGCAGTACAATATGTGTACTTAAACCAACGATACATTCATTCAGTGTTCAATGTTAAGCATCATATAAGCTCAATAGTTGCTTTATTACGGAATTGAAGTATAGTTTATCGTGTTTGCTAATATTTTCTACTCTTAACAAGTTTTGTGACTTATT
The DNA here is from genome assembly GCA_038373885.1 of Cheiracanthium punctorium. Classification (NCBI taxonomy): domain Eukaryota; kingdom Metazoa; phylum Arthropoda; class Arachnida; order Araneae; family Cheiracanthiidae; genus Cheiracanthium; species Cheiracanthium punctorium. The sequence continues at coordinate 123,080 of JAWZYV010012924.1, forward strand.
TCTCAGGATTCAAAGTGTTACCTACTTTTTTTTTCCAGATAAAAGCATAAGATTACAAAAAAGTGCATTATTTCATCCTGTAAAATAACTTTTATTAATACTTTTTTATGTACAAAATTAAATTATGAAAGTTGTCTTAACAGCACTTAGTAACATCTCAATTTAAAGAAACTTAGGGTTGTCATAGAAAGTTAGAAACACCTTAAGGAAGAAAAAATCGTACAGAAATTTAAAGAGACAATTTAAAATATATAAATACATAGTACTTTTTTATAATAAGATGTGCTTTATATATTGTGAATATAATAATTTAAATGCGTTTTACACATATTGCCAGGAAAAGTCTCAAATTTCTAATGCAAAATTTGTCAAAATTTCTTCTTCCCACCCCCTCTTAAAAATTCAGAAATGTGTATCAAGGACGCTTAATTCTACTGGGAAATTTTTGGAAAGAGAAGTTATTGAGTAAATTTGATAGAATAGTATTTACAGGTATAAACGGTATTACAAAATAGCCTGAGGCGTTTGTCTCTCTCTGTTGTCTCTGAGGCGTTGTCAAGTCTCTCTTGTGTGTATTTAAAAATAGCACTTCGACTGACATTCGATAACTTTTATACGGGAAAAAGAAACGCCATTTCCCTTAGACTTTATAGATTGTAAAATTTGTCTCTAATTTCTTGAAATAGCCAGTTCTATATATAATATGCTTACTTTTGTATGTGAACTTTTTATATCACTGTTTTCCAAACTTTTATATCTGCGAACCAGCTAAAAGTAGCAAAAATATTTAGTAAACAGGCATTGGACAAAACTTAAAAAACAAACATTTATAAATAGTCATTTAATTTATTAAATCAAATGTTATAAATACATCATTTTCAGTCAGGGCTACATTTGCTGTCGCTTATTTTTTTTTTTTTTTTTTACGATGCCTGCCTACGTTCGGAGGGGATTTTTTTTAATATGTTAAAACATGTATATTTTTAAATATTTTGAAATTTAGGCTCTAAACATGCATAAAATTTACTATAAAACAGCATATTTGCAAAACATCAAAACTGAAATTTAATTAAAGATATTTTTATTCTGTAAATTTTATTTTGATTATTGAAAGTTCCTTGAGGGAATGAACCGCTCTCTCATAACTATAACTATCTTATTTGAAAAGTTAAGGAAGTTAACTTTTTACACTCAGAAAAATCCCGAAAGTATTTGACAATTCCTAAACTGTATCGACTCAAAAATATAAAATAATTGAACTACATTCATCGCAGAGGTTCACTCCCTAAATCAACCCCTTTAAAGTGTTTTGCCAATGTTCCATAACATTACACTCATAATTTGAGTTACGATAAAGCAAAATTATAAAAATCTCATTTTGAGAAAAGTAGAAAATATAATTAAATCCGACATCGAAAACTCACGACTGACTTACATTAAAATTCGTTAACTCGAGTTCTAAACAAGATAGCAACAAAATTCAAACTGATTTAGAAAGTTAAAAAATCAAGCTTTATTGATAAGCCAAAAATAGAAAATCGTATTTTTGATCGAAAATTGCATATTAAAGGTAGGCAGGCTCCTTAATGTATTTGAATTTCGCTGGCTGGAAAGCATCTCGCAAACCCGAGCAGCTGAAAGACTGCTATTTATAAATACACAAAAATGTAACTGTGAAGATGTGAAACACTTGAGGCACTTGGAGTGGTCGAAGTACAGGGCGATTAAATTGAAACAGTACCCGTAAGTTTTTCTTAGTACCCTTAGAGCTCACGGGTGTGGCAACTATTCTAAAACTGAAAAATATAATTATTTGAATCTTATTTAAGTGTGGGAGACAATTTCCATCACTGTTGGACTGTTACAACTGTATTTTTGAGGTGAAACAGAAATGGAGACACACAGTGTTACTTAATCCTGCGATAATTTTATTCTTGAAAACATAATTTAATCCAAATTTTTTACATTATCGCGCAACCCTTTCCCAATGCTGAAAAAAGGGCAGCCGTTGCCATCGCTCGACTTAACTACCAGCAAGATGGCGGGCGATCGAAACGTTCATCGCGTGCTGCGTCGCGTGCCACAGATCTAGAGACCCTTTTTTGACGCAGTACGCGATGAACGTTTCGATCGCCCGCCATCTTGCTGGTAGTTAAGTCGAGCGATGGCAACGGCTGCCCCTTTTTCAGCATTGGGCAATCTATCCAGCTGTTCTCGCATTCTTCCATTTTTCAGCAGATGTCAGTGCAGTTAAAAATAATCGTGACAATTTTTTTACGGGAAATGACGCTCTTAAAAAGTAAAGGATTCTCGTGGAGCTATGTCACCCGCAACTATTTTTATAGAAATCAAATCTATTCTTCTACTGGCAACAGTCAAAACGTCGAGTTTGGTGTTTCCAGAGCGGGAACACTGCGCGTTAAAGTGTTAAACAAGGTTCAAACAATTATATCCAGTGTATGGATACTTGCCACGTCCGTCATATTTAAGAGTAATAAGAAAAAACAACGGGTACTCTTTTAACTCTTTTAAATTGATCACACTGTAGTTTGACATTTGATGTGTTATTAACTAATTCGCCAGTGATTTCGGATTTTGGCAAAAAAAAAATTCCGCTTATTTTATTCACGTATTCATTCGTTTCTTACTTCATTGACATAGTAGTTATTTTTATTTAGATCATCCTTTTCTTTTGATTAAATTATTCTGAAGTTCACACTCAACTTACAATTGCAAACTCGACCTTCATTTCGCGAAAAGTGGAAGAAACGGGTTTTGGGACTTCTCTCAGCAAAAGGTTACAGTTGATTTGATTTTTCTCTTTAAATTACTGCCCTGAGAAACTTTTTCTTGTAGTTTTTTCCCCCCTTTGTTTCTTTCACCTTTTTCGACTTGACCGGGTCTTTCATTATAAATGTATGTTTATTATGTGTAAATGTATTTATATATTGTTGTTTGGGCCGGAGCAGTTATTGTTAATTTTGTTGTTTGAATGCTGTTGCTGTTTAGTTTGCATACGTTACGGAGTAAAGATGAGATTGCATTTATTTGTGTGTTCTCGTATTAAAGCTAGAGGTTATTTGGCGTTTTTTACTTTATTTATTTTTCCTAATGTAAACATAAAGTCGTAAATTCATTACGGACTTAATTATATTTGTGTGCTACACAAAATCTGTACGTTAGAAAATAACCAGATTGCAATACAATCGATAATATATGTTTATTCAAGAACTGTAGCTTTACGCAATTTTTCAGTGCTACAGAAAACCAATAGAACAGTCATATAAATTTAGGCGTTGCCAAATAAACTCAGAAAAATAAATAAGTATGATGTAAGATTGTGAGTCACATGTTCCTGGCAATAATTTCAGAAACAACATCAATATGAACAACGATTATTTATAAAATCTGTGAAGCACTCAAATGAAGAATATGTTGAAAAACATTGCAGATGCTTTGGATTCACATCATTCTCGTCTTCTTTTTAAACAAACAATTAAATGTCATATTTTTCCTGACATTTGGAGTTTTACCATCTGGTCATTTGATCTGTAAATTGTGTACAATGCATAATTTTATGCATGAGACTTAGCATATTTTTTATGCATTTGCTTTATCCTATTCATGCTGATTTTTGTGTTTCATCAATGAGTGTGTTCCAAGTTTGTTTTCTGAGCTGTGCTACCTTAAATCTATGAGACATAGTTCTTTTCAAATTGTTTATTCATTTTCCCCTACTTGTAGTCTTTAACGCACTCAAGCTATTTATTTCCTAGCTTATAGAGGAGGAGGAAATAAAAATCTAATTTAAAAGATTATGGGAGGAAAAACATTTGCATTTAACAACAAACTATGCTATTAAAAGTTCATTATCAAAAGATCTATTGTGTAAAACGTAAAACTCCATATGCATAAAATTATCAAAATTTTAGCTCTCAAATGGAAAGTTTGTAGTTATATTTTTGCTTAAAAGGTTAGGATGAATTAAATGAAACAAATGGTGCTGTTTTCGTATTTTTTGCTTGCCTATTTACAAGTACATGTTTGTAGAACAATCGGGCCCTGATTACCGACTGTGCCCAAAGACCCGGGCGTATAGTTTAAAAAAAATCTAGGGAGCCTCCAACTGCAATACATGTTGTATAAAAAAAAAATATAAATACTATTCTAGGAAAAAATTCATGCCAGATTTGACAAGTTTATATGTATTGACAAAAAGTTATTCTATTTTCTCTTATACATATAAGCATATTCCTGCAAGTACAATGCATTTTCAATTATTAAATGACTTCAGGAATATGTCAGAAATTGAGTTTAGATTGGAGAATGGCCTCAAGTAAAATGTATTATTTAGTTTCTGTTTTTCCATGCTTAATTAAATGATGTGTTGGAACCGTCGATATTAGTTTAAGACGAGACAATTGTATTTATTTATTTATTTTTTCTTGTGGAACGGAATAGGAAAAGGTTGGGGGTGAGCCTCGAAACGATAAGTGTCAGAAAGTGTTTGTCGGAACCTGGGAATAATAATTCTCAGATCAACTCGAAAGGCAAACCACTTTTCAACTACAATTTTATCCGTGGAGCACTTTTAAAATATTTCGCGCGCGGGGATGGAACAAACAAACAAACAAACAAAATGCAGAGAAATGTAAAACTTTATGTACCAAAGTTATGTGCACAGATTGTAACGGTAAAATTAAACATTGAAAAATAATATTTGAATAAAAATAGAAATATATGTGTTATAACAGATTAAAATTGGATTAGGTAAGAAACTGTAGATACATGTGTTGAATTCCTGCTTTTCCGGAGCTAATGTGATTTATTAGCGTACGTTTCTATAGTAATAATTATTTTTCATCTATCACCTACCTGTCCCGCGAACGTTTTAGAACTTGTGCTGCGTCGACCACCAGTGGTCCTCCAGTAGAAAATCACTGTTGTAGACTGTTTGCCGATTACAAGTTATCGAAAAGTAAATCTGTGCCAAAAAATAGTGTTAAATTCATCGGATTAAGTCTTATTTTACGACCTGAATGTAGTTCAATTATATTTAAACTTCCTAGGAAGAAATTCAACGAAAGGGGCCGACTTTCTTAACTCACGCTCATTTCTGGCCAACCAATCTCCGTTGATTTATCAATAGCCTTTTCGAAATAAGTGTATTCTTTCCCCTTTTGCAGTGGAATTACAGACCTGTCCAGTGGAAATTAATTGAAAACATTGCCTCCAGCTCAGAGTATCCAATTCTCTTCTATTTCCATATAAGAAAAGGGAGTCTATTCTCGAAGCCGTTTTTAATGGCACCCTCTCCACACATTGCGAATGACACACTTTGGGATTGATGTTCGGGGTCAATCGAATGTTTTGTAGATAGGCAGGAATGTGGGACGCTGCTGCTCACATCTTTTTCGAAGGTAAAACTATTTGGAACAATACCTCGCGGTCAACAACGACGCCGTTGTGTCCGCACTCCCCGAGGAACGCCGTGTTCCAACTCATTAATACGGGGAGAGAGGGTTAGTCCGCAGCAGAGTCAAGTTGAGAAGACGCGTCTGAAACGGTTCTCGTTGGCAAAATAGAAAGGAGCAGGCCCTGTTCATTTATTTACCTTAACCCTTTAACGTGCAGTGTTCCCGCTCTGGGAACACCAAAGCCTGACGTTTTGACTGTTGCCAGACACGAAGAATAGATTTGATTTCTATAAAAATAGTTGCGGGTGACATAGCTCCACGAGAATTTTTAGAACCCTTTAATTTTTAGCACGTCATTTCCCGTAAAAAAATGGTCACGATTATTTTTAACAGCACTGACATCTGCTGAAAAATGGAAGAATGCGAGAACAGCTAGATAGATTGGCCAATGCTAAAAAAAGGGCAGCCGTTGCCATCGCTCGACTTAACTACCGGCAAGATGGCGGAAGATCGAAACATTCATCGCGTGCCACAGATCTGGAGACCCTTTTTTGACGACAGCTGGCTGTGCCCGCTGCGTCAAGCCAGCTGCGTCAAAAAAAGGTCTCCAGATCTGTGGCACGCGATGAATGTTTCGATCGTCCGCCATCTTGCCGGTAGTTAAGTCGAGCGATGGCAACGGCTGCTCTTTTTTTCAGCATTGGGAAAGGGTTGCGCCTCAAAGGGTTAACAATGTTCTTTCATTGTGCTGTAGGGTCGAGAAATAAAGGGAAACTTAGTGTTGTCAAAGATTCCTTCGATTAGAGGATCTCCAAACTGATATAGAATTTACTCAGAGTATCTACCTAATAGTTCATGACAAAGTTGACACAGCTGGCTGTGCGGCGCTGCACAGCCAGCTGTGTCAAAAAATGCCCTTCAACTCTGGCACGCGATGGGCGGTTCCATCGACCGCCATGTTGCTGGTAGTTTATTCGAGTGTTGGCAACGGCTTTACTGTTTCGGCATTGGGCAGTCCATTTAGTTTTTCTTCTGTATCGATGTATATTTTCATTACATTCTTCAATTCTAAGCAAATGTCGGTACTAATAAAGATAATTCTGACATCGATTTCACAAATAATCGATCATTTTTACTGGAAATTATGTGCTAAATAGAAAAGGGGATTATCGCGTAACTGTGTCCTCCTTCAGTATTTTATTGAAATCAAATTTATTCTTTGTTAATAAAAATGTCGGAGTTCTGTGTTGAAGAAGCGCGTTAAAGGTTTAAACCTGTGTTAGGTCAGGTTTAAAGTGACCAGGAAGAGGGTAAAAAGAATGGCCCATCTCTAATAAAATGCTTCGCCTTATTTATCGCCCCCCCCCATCCTGAAATTTTTCTGAATCCTCCTCTGTGTATTCCATATTCTCAGTGGCGGACCCAGTTATTCTCTGTTGGGAGGGGCTAAATTTTGAAAAAAAAAAACTTATTTCCCCCAAACAAAATATACAATAAAGCAAAATTTTAGTCTAAACCAATGTAAAGACTTTTGGGAGGGGCTAAGTGATTAAAAAAGATCACTTTGCATATTCGAAGTGCATAAAGAAATAGGATGTTACCCTTTAGCAATCTCTTTTGGGAGGGGCTGAAGCCCCCTAGCCCCTCCTCTGAATCCGCTACTGCATATTCTAATTGTTCGATTTGCATAAAGTCGTTTACTCGCAAAAACTTATCAACAGTCGCTCTGGAATTAACTAGTTTCGATTAATAAAACTGATTAAAACGGGTCGTGCCTCCTCCATCGTTTCACACCTCCTCATTTTCTCATGGTCAATGACACTCCAGAGTCAAAAATACATCCCTGGGTTTCTTAAAACCTTCTCTTGATGTCTCTGTCCCACTTGCCTAACAGGGAGGGAGTCCATTTATATTGCGAAACGTAATAACGGATAATGATGTAACCGTTTGTAGCTCGTAAAAGTTGCAGAAAAGAGGATGGTGCTGTTTTCTTCTTCTTTCATCTTTCGTGCATTTTCTTTTTCCTCGGCAGGTCATAAAAAGGGAAATTATCTGCTTCTTCCCCGTGTGAGAACGGCCACATCCGCTAGCCTTCGGATGGAAGTGGATTCTCCCTTCTTTAAACTATGGTCAGTGCACTCACTCACTCACTGATGGACGTGCCCTTGTTCTGTAGCGTTACTCATATAGCTACGTGAGAAATTGCTTAATGGAATTCTGTAATCGTCAACTGAAGAAAAGGTGTGTACCGTACGGACATCATCATCACATTTGCGGTGTTAAAGTCGAGCTCTTTCATTGTTGTTAATCTGGCATTCGGAAGTATGATGTAGGGTTGTTCACCATTCTAATCCCAAGGTTTCAGCGCGATCGCGGATAATGTCGGAAAGTGTTTCAAAGTTGATGTGTTTGGTATGATTTGTGTCTCTTGATTAATACTCTGTTATCATCGGATAAATAAGATTCCAAACAACTTAAGATTTAACACAAAGTATATGTAACGCATCGATGTAAATGCCATTCGTATTCCACTAAACATTAAGCAGAAGCAAATAAAAGGACGACAGTGGAGCTACAACTACCTGTTGCAGATGCTACTTTCATTTGTGTGGACCACCTACGCAGTTGTTAAATGTCCCACAAAAGTCAATTTAAATGGTCACATACTATCGTCATATCATTTAAAATCGTTAAATAACACTTTGAACAATTGCAGCACCATAGACCTTGATGTATTCAAATAGCTTTCTTTGACCTTGCTTTAAAAAAAAAAGACTATAAATGATTCTTTTACTATTTTCCAGTGGATACATGCTGTTGTAAACCTCTATGAAATTTTCATTTTATTTGAAATAAAGAAATGTTAAAAAGAAGCAAAACGGCTGCTGTCCGTAAATGAAAGAAAAAACATGTGTTGGAGTTAATTTGAGTGCTTCTGTAGAGAGATGAAATTTTAAAATCTCCTGTCGTTTATAAGTGGGCAACAGGTTAAAGTGAACACGTTAATTATTTATATGTCGTTCAGGCGCGTACCCAGAGGGGGGGGGCAACAACCCCCCTGAAATTTAGCACTTAACTTAGCTTAAAATTGAAACTTAGCAAACAATTTGATACAGCGTCCACACCTCCGAACTAAAATCCTAGCTACACCACTGATGCCGTTTTAAGCATATTTTTTCCTTGCGTAAGTACAGATAGACAGACAAGCATAAGCTTAGCGTGACTGATTTTTTTTTTCGGGGGGGGGGAGGCGGACAGCACATATCCAATTTAAGAGCAGAAAAGGGAGGTTTTTTTTTTTTTTTTTTTAAATTTCCAAATAAATGTTGAAAACCAAAAGATTTTGAGACAAAGTTGCGAAGGGGGGGGGGCACCACCTTACTCTACTCTACACCAATGTAGATAAGCAACCGCAAACACTTTTCAACTATGTTGGGAAGTATTAAAAGCATCTTTTCTATTTTTGCATAATTTCGACGTCAGTGACTTTTTAATTTTTTCATAAATTAAATTCAAGATATTTTGTGTATCGCCTCTGAAGTAGAAATGATGCCCCAGCGTCCATTTATCTTGCCTATTTGTCAGTTTCTTTTACAGTACGTTTGTTGCGTGTGAGTGTGGATAGCTGTAGTGAGCATAGCGTAATTTTTTTAATGGATTCTCTTAACTTGAAACAAAGTATTTGATAAATGACTCGCCTGCTTTGCCGAAATTCATCTGAGGGAGCTTTTTTCAGTTACATTCGTCGACATAATGCGCGTTTAATACATCGCTGACTTCTACGAGAAATGTTTCGAACTTAAAAAGCTTTTGTTGAACGATGTTTCATTGTAAATAATTTCTCGATGCCTAACTGACTACAGTCTAGAGACGCCATTAATTTTAAAACTCGTTTCAGAATGAAGGCAGAAGTGATGCTTACGCGTGTGATTAAAGCAAAAATAAATTAAAATACGCATTTATATGGAAAGTTTTCTAACTTTCTTAAAAGAAATGTTCCTGTATTTAGTCTGAATTAGACTCATAGAATTTAGACCACGATTTATTCTGAACCAGGGAACCCAGTACGAACATTAAAAAAAAAAAAAAATTTGTCTGTCGTACTGTCCGTGACGTTTTGTTGTTGTTGTTGTTGTTTGCGCATCACGTAAAAATGACTCAAGCGAATGAAATCAAATTGGGTAGCATGTAGGTGGTCATTCAAATTAAAATTTAGGCGTCGAATTTTTTTAAAAAATGTTAATTAGATTTTAAGATTTTGCGAAAATTGTTTCAAACTGTATACATTTGTGTTCGCGCATCACTTAAAAATGACTGAAAGGAATGAAATGAAATTTTGTGACATGATACGTAGTCATTCATATTAAACTATAGGCATCTAATTTTTAAAAATATTTCAATGGATTTTGAGATTTTGCAAATATTATTTCAAACTGCGTGAATCTGTTCGCGCATCACGTAATAACGACTAAAGTGAACGAAATGAGATTTAGAGACTTCATAGGTGGTCACTCAATTTAATTGTAGTTGTTAAAATTTTAAAAAAAAGTTTCATTTGAGATTTTGCGAAAATCATATCAAAATTTGTAAATATTTGTTGCGCATCACGTATTCACGTCTACGTAGAAAAGAGTACATATTTGTTCCTTGCCTAAAAAATAACTATGGAACAAGAAAGAAATTTGGAATTACGTTAGATGCAAGTTAATTTAAACTCCAGATGCCGAAAGTGTTATAAATATTCCATAGATTTTGGTTTTCTGAAAATCGTATAAGTGTTTGTTCTCTCATCCCTTAAAAATGGATTAAGAGAATATGAAGTTTAGAAACATGATCAGCAGCGACTATAATTATATGTGTTGGATTTTTTTAAAAATTTGCATAAATTTAAAAAATAATGTTTACTTGCTTTTTTAGATTTTGTGAAAATTGTGCATTTTTTTAAAAGTATAATGTTAAAATTTCAAAAATGAATCAAACAAAATTTAGTTACAGGTTAGGAGTGACTGCTTGACTTGAAAAGCTCATTCGACCAAAATAAACTTTAATTATTAAAGTTTTTTTTAAATCTCTAATGTCAATTTTACTCATCACTGTTACTCTCTAACCTTTAATCTTTTAACAATGCACACAAGTTATCATCTTGATGTCTATACTATTGCCAATATACTAATTCCCTTCTTTGTACTCCTTCGATGATTATCTGAAAATGGTAGACGGCCGAAGTGTGAAGGTCCCGGGTTCGGGTCCCACCGCGCGGCTGTCGATCTAACGGTCTGGAGTTTGGTACGTTTTCTCTAGATGTAACGTGAATACGCGTTAGAAACCCTTAGAGTGTCCTTTACCAAGGCACCCCCTATACTTGGCAGATCGCGTAGCGTTTCCATAATCACACAAACATCAAACCTACGATCATGACGAAATTTCAGGCATTTTGAAAATGTGTATTACATACTAGCCCGTCAACGACAGGTACTGCTTCTAGTTGCAAATAATTCCCTTTCTCGATTTGAATATATATATATATACATATATACACAGTAGAATCTCCTTATAGTGAAGTCTCCCTCCTACAACGAATTTCTCCGCATAACGAAATATTTAATCGGAACGTAACTCTAAGGCATACGCAATATTAAAAATACTCTCCAAATAAGGAGTGCTTGTCTCCCATAAGGATTGTTTTCTGATGTACCGTGTTTACTCACGTAATACTCGCAACTTTTTTGCCAATTTTTCATGGTGAAAGTCTAGGTGCGACTATTATGCGGGGAAAATTTATTACATAATATTCTAACTCTAAAGCTATTTTTTATGCTTCAAAACGGGGATGCGACTATTACGCCAGTAAGCACGGCATCTTTGAGATCTTTTGTCATTTGTGAAGAAAGTTTCTAATTTTTGAGCATTCAGTTCGTACAGAGACTACCTGCTGAAACCACTTGGCATTGGTATTTATTTAATTTTTATGAACCTTTAATATTACGGAATGCAAGTCAATGTAAAATAATAGAATTTTGCAAGAAATTCGATATTTGTCTTCACTTTTGAATAATTCATTTATTCATCGAAAAGTAAGAACACACAAGTTTAACAAATTTACAATATATACTAATTTATTTTTGAAAGTCATAATTAAATACTTTTAAACATCGAATTAACTAAAAAGTTTGTAATATTTACTGAAATAACTGCAAAAATCTCTGTACAACAAAATTTTCTCTATAGCAAATTTTTTTACTGGAATCAAGCGAATTCGTTATAGAGAGATTCTAGTGTGTCTGTATATATATAAAATATCGTTTGCTTATTAAGTGCATTTTTTCTCGTTTTTTGACAACTTTTTTTTTTTTGTAACTTTTTGAAAATTAACGAGAGGAATTTTTTCTTAACGAAGTCTTATTTCCTACCTTATTTTGAACTTTTTTTAAAATTTAGACTGCCCATTTATCTCTAATAGATAAAGAATTAAATCCCGTAACCACCTTTTTTGGGATACCCTGTATATATAGAGAAAGAGTATTTATTAATATAAATAAATTAGCTCTTTTTACACTGCAATATTATAGATTCCGTTTGTCCTTGGAAGAGACATTACGTAAAACATTATATCATAATGGTGAGTTCATTTATTAGCTAGTTTCCTATTCATTAACATAAATGTTTTATTTTTCCATTACACTGAATGTCATCAGACTCGTGCTCTAACTTCATGTGTGTGCTCGCGTGCGCTTGCACTGAAACTCTGAAAACCCCCTAAAGAAATAAAGTTAAAACAAGTCATTTAAATTAAGAAACTGTTTAACCTTTTAACGCGCAGTGATCCCACTCTGGGACCACCCAACTCTGACGTTCTGACTGTTGCCAGTCACGAAGAGTAGATTGGATTTTTATAAAAAATAGTTGCGGGTGACATAGCTCCACGAGAAGCCTTTACTTTTTAGCAAGTCATTTCCCGTGAAAAAATTGTCACGCTTATGTTTAACAACACCGACATCTGCTGAAAAATGGAAGAATGCGAGAACAGCTGGATAGATTGCCCAATGCTGAAAAAAGGGCATACGTTGCCATCGCTCGACTTAACTACCAGCAAGATGGCGGACGATCGAAACGTTCATCGGGTGCCACAGATCTGCCAAACGTTCATCGCGTGCCGACAGCTGGCTGTGCGCGCGCACAGCCAGCTGTCGTCAAAAAAGGGTCTCTAGATCTGTGGCACGCGATGAACGTTTCGATCGTCCGCCATCTTGCTGGTAGTTAAGTCGAGCGATGGCAACGCCTGCCCTTTTTTCAGCATTGGGAAAGGGTTGCGCCTCAAAGGGTTAAACCCTGGATGAGTTCGCAGAAGGAAATAAGACTTTCAAATGCATTTCGGCTAGTTTCTGAATTTTCACTTTGAACTGGCCGCCTCTGATGAAAAAGACATCATTCTCTCTTCCCTTTATTATAGCGCGGCCCCATTCTCATTTAGCGAGACTAATCTCAATTGTTTTACTTTCTCCGTCTAATACTTTTTTAGTACACGAGAGAGACGCCCACTGGTCTTATTTCTATTGACTTTTTTTTTTCTGTCTGGTTAACTCCTGGAAATTATTTTCAACGGACGGCAGATCGCGAACTCATTTGCGTCAAATACTCTTTGAAGATGTGCTTCCGGTGCTTTTTCTCCATTTGGGTGTTTGCTCACCCATAGAGGTCGCAATCAAGAGATTGGCAAATTATTTGGAATTCCTGAAAAACCATTTCCATTGTCACCGCAGCCATTCTTTTGTTTCTTACAGGAGTGGGGAGGGGGATGCTAATTTCTTTTGTCATTGTACTGAAAGAGAATCCACCAACAAGGGAATTTGTCTGCCCTCCCTCTGTCTGGAGAATAATCGATAATAATGTTGGAAGTCTTAATCTCTTCTTTATTAAGACTTCCACATTATGCGTGGCTGAAGGAAATTCAAATGCGTCGAGTTTCTTTGGCTGTCCACTTGTGTTGTATTCACGAGTAGGAATGAACCCGAGACGAGAAATGACCCAAGTTCATATCGTCGTAAGTCTCGTCTCGCATTTGCAATTTTTGCGCTAGACCGGCCTTGCATATTGTCGTCTGACGCGAAAATGCCCTTTACTTCCTTATACGATGTACTTCGTTGAGTCAGTCACCATCGTATAAGACATATTAGGCTTTACAAATGTCACATGATTACTCTACGTTTAATTACGCACGCAATCAGTTCTTAAACCAGCAACAGTTGTGAAAATAATGCAATTTGCTTTGTAATACAAGGGAGCTTGAAGTGGCGAGGAACAACTATAAATTTATTGCTGCCTTAATATATTCAAAGCACCATTGAACCCAAAATCATTTTGCCTAAAAAACTGAAATTGGTGTCATTTGCTTCTGTCTCATATGTAGAGTTAGTAAAAGTAGCACCTCCATAAGGGGGTACCAAGGATGTATGCAGTACTTTCAACTCTTGGTTTTAAAAAAAAACCATTAAGCATATTTAAAAACATACTAATTGTTAAGTTTTGGCATCCTCTCCGCATTCAGCTAACATATACCTGTATCTTGCTGTTAGAATATGCAATTTTAATTATTCTTTTTTTTTTTCATTCGAAAACAATTCATTTTGATTTATGTAAGTTTATACACATTTTAATTAAAAGTAATGTGAGCATTATACCTTCTGGGGTTTATCAACAAAGAACTTAATATACTTTATATTTACTACATATTTTATTACTTTGCAGCTTTTGCCCATAAATAGTTCATTTATTTCATTCTGTTGCCAAATGTATATTCTGACGATCATTTACTTCAGTAATTCTTTTTGAATTTCTGGAAAAAAATTTTTTAGTCGTGCCGATGTAATTTTTGAATTGCGGTTGTTCAGTTTCGATGATAAAATGTTTATTCATGAACTACTACATTTAGCTTTCTCCTGTTTTCGTAATAAAATCAATAAGGTTTCGATGACATTGATGTATCGTGTATACAGTCTTTTACCTGCTTTTTCCCCTTCTAAATATGCTTCTCTTGTGCCTCTTTTCGTTTGATCAATCAAAAGTTATTCCCTGTTTTCGATAGGCTCGTGACAAAAGGTACATCGATGAGGGTCAGTCGTGATGCTTCCGTATTTCTTAAATAAAGAGTGGAGACGATTTTTAAACTTTCCCCGTATAATAACCTTTATTTTTAATCAGGAAAGGTTAAATGCGGCACTTGAAAAATAGAAAAAGAAAAATTCTTTTTAAATTTATTTTATCTTTTATCTTATTTTATTCCTCACTCTGTTCTTTCTTTTAAAAAGTGACTGACTACGTATATAAAAAGCTCATGGGGGAAAAAAGTGTGTTGAACATATTGAATTAATTAACTGGAGTTTTCATTAATATTTCATTTATTGGTGTTATTGATCTGTCAACGGTCGGGAATAAAACTCCGTTAAAAAAATTCCTCTCGTAATTTTCAAAAAAAAGTTACATTTTTTAATTTTTATGCAATCCCCTTACAAAAAATTTCCAATTAGTAAAATGCGCCCTGTACATTAAAGATGCATTTTACAAAATTTCAGCCTTTCATCTTAAACGGCTCGGAGATATCTTTAAACAAAGATGATTGGCGGCTTAATTTCTCCGTAATTTCTGTACTACCTCTGAAATGCGATCATCCGATGTTCCCTTCGTTCTATTTTTTTTCTATTCGGAAGCCATTGAAAAGTGGTTTAAGTCAGCATATATTTATTTTCATACTTCTGACAAGTGTTTGGATACAATTCTTAAATTTTGTATATCGCCTCATTAGTGCACGGGGCCCATTTTACAAATTGAGATTTTTTTTTCGTGCAGGGACCGTATAAAAATTTAAAACGTGTACCTTTTTCTAAATGAATGGGAGATTTTCTTTCTTAACAGAGTCTTATTTCTGACCATATTTTGTATATTTTTTTTTAAATTTACATTGCCCACTTATTTCTAATAGATAAAGAATTAAAGCTCGTTACCACCTTTTTGGGGTGCCCTGTATATTGCATAAAATGCATAAAATTTTCAAAGGTTTTGTCTGAAAATTCATTTAAGAAGAAATTAAAAAAAAAACACCTATAGTCAACTGTGCTGTATTGCTTCTCATTATGTCTGTAGCTAAATATTTATATACTACTTACATTTCTCTGTAAGCAAGTAATCGAAAGCAAATCCGGAATGGAGGGGGTAAACCTGTGGGTTTTTGTGCACTTGGACGAATGACTTCTGGCTTAATTTAAAACTATTGTGTGTGCCTTTCGAAGAAATGTGATGAATGGTGAGTTTGTGAAGATATTTCGTACTCTCTGGTAACTGTGTGGAGCAGATGAGGTTTTATTTTGGTTTAAGTAGTCTTAGCTGTAAAGATAAACTCGTAGTAAAAATAAAAGCAGAATAAGTAAAAATAATTCATGAATCAATTATACGAGTTACAAAAGCTTCTTTTTCACTATTTTCCTAATATCCTGAAATAATAACTTAATATCAAAAGAATCCCAGTTACGTAGTGATAGCGCATTGTACTACCATGCCGGAGTTCGATCCCCCTGCCGGGTAAGATTAACTCAACCTTTCATCCCACGAATGGATCGATAAAATGTAGAGAAATTTACTGTTTGTAACCCCCCCCCTCTCTCTACTAAACTTTAACAATTCTCCAAAATAAAAAGTTATTAAACGATACTGAAAAAAATGTTTTTTTGAGTGAAATGATGAATGCCTGGCCAATATAATCATGTTGGGCGGTACCACAAATGGCTGCCCTTTTTCAGTTTCAAAAAAGTTCCAAGCATTTAAAAAACTAGAACGCCTGGAACTTAAGTAAGCTTACTGCGCCAGGCTTTCTAATTTTCGCAAATATTCATCGGGCTATATATGAAAGGGGTATCAATGACATGGTAAAATGATAGTGGTCCCATGACAAACATGGGACCACTATGGCCCTGGACCACATGGCCCTGGAGCCCATGTTGGCTTAGTCGGGCTCCGAGTAAAAGAAATAAAACTTCCACATGTCCTCTTTTCAGGATTACCTGTAAATTCGTTTTTACGTGTACTGCATTTCGTCGGCTGGGAAACACTTTCGTATGCAGATTGTGGGGAAGGAATTGCTTTAATGTTCCGAGTAAGAGAAATAATTTCTTGATCGAATATCATACTCTGTATAAACAACTACTCCAATAGACACGTACACAATCAATCAATCAATCCTTAAACGAGCCATACATTTTCATATGATTAATTGAAGTTCACTTTTAGAAGACATCCCTGATTCTTGCTTTTCATCTTCAATTTCCGTGAGTTCAACCCATCAGTTTCATTTAAAAATTAAATGATTATGTATTCTATACAATACACTTCATCTGAAAGCGTAAAGTTGCACGACTTTAACCCTAATTTGTATTGATTCGTTGAAATAGTCAAAACAGTTGAAAAAGTATTCTTTCTCTTTCTACTGAATAAGAATAGATTTTCTTCTTACCGTATTGGCCCTAATATAATGCGGTATTTTTTGACTGATCATTTCCCTTTAAAAACCTGATTCGCGCTAAATTCGAGGCCTAAATATAGGATTTTTCTAATTATCTTGATAAAAAATTTCGGGATCGTGTTATATTCGGGCTAATTCGGTAATAAGCTTTTTTAGCACTCCAGGCACGAAATACGGTTAAGACCTCTTTGTAAATCTTCACTTTGCGCTGTATGAGTGGAAAATGTTTGCTTATTTTCGTTCTAAAAGAAGGAAAGAAATCCTTAGCAAATCACAGAAAACATCGAGATTTAAGTGCATATTAATTCAGCAAGATTTCAAATAACTTCATCTTTGGAAACAACTTTTTTTAACATTATGTAATGTATGACAGTTTAATTTCAATTTGATGAAGTATAGCATATGGAGTGTAACAAATTCGATATTTGTTACCTACTCTGTTAGATAAAATATTTTTTAAATTTATTTTTAGGTATGATGAATAAGGAAACAAGTAACCTGGTTCTCATAAACAAAGATTTTTAAACTATTTTTGTAAACATATTTACTGAATTTGAACACACTTTAGCATCGCTACCTAATATTTATTATTTTTGTCACCTTCGAGAAAAAAAAAAAATAATTTGTTAAGTTCTCGTGATATTTTTTTTCATCAAAATCAATGTTGTTCCAACCACAGGGAAAAATAAATATCGAGTTTTTACAACATCAAAATCACAATTGTTTCATCTACGTAAATGCCTTCTAAAAGTTGTCAAAATATTAATTTTTCATAATAATTATTTAAAAATTGCTTACTAGCTGTAAAAAATATTCATTCGATAGTTTTCGGAAATCCTCTTTTAAACGAGTTACGTAGATTAAATAAATCTAGTATTCCATGTGGAATGTTGGCTTATTTTTTCATTTGGTTTTAATATGTAATGGTCATGTAAATTTTCTTGATTTGTCTTTGCTCTATTCAAGATCCCATTTCTCTTGTAATCGCGCGCATCTTTGAACTTGGATGTTAAAATAACGATTGAAGAATGGCGCCTGCGGGTCTCCCCCCATATTACGGCTCCTGCCAGACGGTTATCCAAAAAAGATAAAATTCGATCGAAAAGGAGGAAGGACTGCCCTATTTATCTGGCATTATTCCAAGTTCAAGGCCTTTATCACATTCACCCCTAACTCTCTCTTAGAAGGCATTTTTGTATATGTAACAACATGAGGTGAATCGGACTTGGGAACATGTTTTTCTCTGAAGTCCCCCTCCACAGACACACACTTTACTTTTAAATTATAAAATATTTAATTTATTATGAATTAAATTTTTAATTTCTGGCTTGTTGATTGTTTTTTCGGTATACACATTAAAATTCTGTGAATAAAAGTTTTAATTTTGGGCAGATTGCCGAAAATTCCAAGCTCGAACTCAGGTCATAGTCACCTTTGCCCATATATATAGATAGATGCCTTTGCCTAGCTCCTTCCGTTTTAAAGATGCCGGTCTAGGCCAGCCTGTAACCAAAGTAAACAATCGAAGAACGGTCTGTTTATAACGCATGACTTAAAGCCTAGTTGGAACTGATCAATTGGACTTAACGATTTCAAAATATGCATATGTTAATATTGACAGTACTTTTTTCTACACTTATTTTCTACATATAATAGTATAAATGAGAGTTTCTCAAACTGTATTCCGCGAAAATAGCTAGTTCTCCGCCAAAGAATATATCGCTGGCTGAACCTATAATACACACTAGACTGATATATTCAAAATCCTCCATGAAGCTGCAAGGCGTTCCGTCAGAATTCAAAGACTCTCAAAGTGCTCCATCATAGAAAGAGTTCGAGAAACTCTGGTATAAAACATGGTATAAGTCTGTCTAATACGGCATTAGCAAAGAACATTTGAAATTCGGGCGTAATGGATTGAATGTTTTCACAGAGGTATATGGGGGGGGGGGGGGTTAAGGGATTTATGGTTCCCCCCCTCCTTAGTCTACGTAAAAACACTATTTATAGTTAAATATTCACCTTTTGAATTCATCGCTCAAAACAGTGAACGGTAAAAAATTTAAATTTTATACAAAATTTTGAAAACTTTTAAAAAATTAGATACATTTTATTTAATTTAGTGCGTAACAAATACAATTTTCTGTAAAAAAAAAAAAAATTAGTGCTATTGTGAAATTTTTACCAGATACTCCTAGTATAATTTACTGTCAATCAAATTTTACAGTAAGAATGCCCCACCCACTAGCTGGACCCCTTCCATGAAAAAGCTACACCTACGTCCGTGTTTGCTTCATATTGTTGCAGAATACTCTGCTAATTCCTGGGTTCATCGTTCTAAAGTCCAGTTGGTGCAGAAAGTTCTAGTAAAGAGTCCACTTGTCGGGATGGAACACGAACTTTATTGCTTCTAGAACTTCATCAAACAATCAGCTGTACAAAATAAGCAAGCCCAATCAGACAGTAACGTGCTTTTAACAGTCCGCTTAGTACAGAAGTTTTAACAAATGCTGTATTTTTCACACAAAATAAAACACTTCCGCAGGCAAAAATTCAGTGGAAATATTCGAAGGATTTCGTAAACAACCCCTCATGATTTAGCAATGAAGAATTTACACACAGCTCACTTAAAAGCTAAGCTTCAAAAAGGCAAGCGAAAATACTTTATTTTTTTGGGGTCAATACAAAGCCTTAAGTTTTCACTGACATATGCTCTGTGATCAAGCAGAAACACGACTGAGAGTGAACAGTACAATCAGCTCTGCTTTTATAGGTTACGAGGAACACCGTAGAAGGTTCCAGAGAGAATCATCCGTGGAATGTTCTAGAACAGACTGGATTATGATTGCCCAATAGAAGAGTAATATTAGGTTATTATTCCAGTTAATGCAGAAAAACTAACTTTACAAGTCCCATTGGGAAAATCGCGCCAAATGACCAAAATGTCGCCACGCTTG
The DNA here is from genome assembly GCA_038373885.1 of Cheiracanthium punctorium. Classification (NCBI taxonomy): domain Eukaryota; kingdom Metazoa; phylum Arthropoda; class Arachnida; order Araneae; family Cheiracanthiidae; genus Cheiracanthium; species Cheiracanthium punctorium. The sequence continues at coordinate 142,963 of JAWZYV010012924.1, forward strand.
GCGAGGTTTGGCGAAATATCGCCAAATTTCGGCGCCAAAAATAAGTCTCCAAAAGTGAGGTTAGCGAAGGCCAACGACCCATATTTCTGGAGATTTCTAGAAAATGCTATTGAAACCAATAGAGAAACTGAAACATATAACTCCATATCTCGCGTTCTAGTTAACAGATTCTGATGCTACAAAAAGCAAGCTATTTGACGCTTAAAATACGAATTTTGAACTATTTTAAATCCCAGAACAACGGGTTGCCCCAAAAATTCGTAAGAATATTGAATTGAAACGGCTGAAAGTGAGGTAGCTCAGCTGCATTGTGAAAAAATCATGAGATTTTGGTTCATGAATACAAATGAACTAATTATGTCATGCACTTCAAAAATTTTAGAATGGCCCTTAACAAGCTTAGTTGTAATGAATGATAAACATGTATCCAATAATAAACTTTAAAAAAGTAAAAAAAATAAAATTTAAAAAATTTAAAAATCGAAGATTTAACAGCAGGTGTCACTTTTCAAAAAAAAATTGGCGCACAATTCCGTGCTGAAGAATTTTTTCAGAAAGTTTTATAAAATTCACCGTTGTTTCATTCATTATGGTGGGTAGTACTGCTTAAAAAGAATCATCCAGAATTTTTCCGAGTCCCTGGAGCAATTAGTTTATTTTATTTTCTGTACATAGACCGCGAAGAAGATTTTTGTTTCTTTGAATACACTCTTCATAAAATTTATCTTGTCACGGGCCGGTTCTAGATGCTCGGCCACGGGTGTGCATTTATTATTGGGCCGACGTTTCCTGGAAACAAACAAAAAATAAATGTAGTTGTATGAAAATAAAAATCGTCATATAAAACAACAAAGGAAAAGTATACGTGGAGAAAAATTAACATTTTGTTTTACATGAAGTTTGTTTCACCAGTATTGAAGAAAAATTTAACTGTCAGCAGGGCCGCAACTAAAAGGGAATGCCAAAATTAAACTTTGCTCCAGATAACGTGAACTGATAGTTGCGGTATCGACTATCAAATCATGTATATCATGTAAAGAAATATGATTATGCATTAATATATAAAAAAAAACTGATAAATGTTTTAGTTGTAACAAAGATATTAGATAGTCCATGGAATTAAAACAACGAGTAGATTTTGGCCTCCTGTGTGCAGTGCACACTTTGCACACATGGTAGAGCCAGCCTTGAATCATGTTGCAAAAGATTTGATAAAAGTTAAATGATGACCCCCCTTTGTTGGAAAATAGCAATTAAATACTTTTAACCGCGTGAAGTTAACGGGTACAATTTTACCTGAACTGATAAGTACCACTTAAGAATCTGCGTTATCGACCATTTAATCTTTAAGGGGATCATCCACTAATTGCAGTATGCTTCTAGTGAAGGAATTTCGAAGGTAATAGAGAATGACAAAGTAATGGTGTATGTTCACTTGTTATGTAAAATTAAAGGCATGCTTTTGATCGGCTGCGTTATGCTTTCTCTGTAGTACATCTTTTAACAGAAAATAATTTTCTTCTACAAAATTTAAAAAGTTAAAATACGTGTGTGAGTGAGTGTTTTTTCAATTTTCGATTAGGTAGGTACTGGTAAGAACATAGTACAGCAGAAGGTGCCAAGTTTCTCTCGTGAATTTAATGTAATTGTTGCAAAATTAATGTACTGGAAAGGTTCGAAACTGAACGTTCTATATGACTCGTACGCCTATGATACATTCTAAAAGAATATCTAGTTTTAAGACGGTCAATTCGTATTATTTAACTGGCACTAAAAGGCAATTTCTGTCAAGGTATCCAGTTCATTCTCCCTAAGGAAACACGTATATTATTTTTCTTTTGTGGCTTTTTCATGTTAAAGGTTATACTAGAAGTGTTTCCGGCTTAACCAAAAGTTATTCGAGTGTTTAAAGAAAAAACGCACGAGAAGAACATAGTTTTAATTAACATTCACATGGGCGTTTACTAACAAATAAAATATACTACATATAAACCGAAAAAGATTTGTCTGAGCCTATTAAATAATAATATAGAAACAGTAAAAAAAAGTTCAAGCTCTGAAAACTTCATAACCAAATTGAACAAGCATCTCTTTATTAAACGCCGGAGTAATTTCGGAACTACTCGGGATCAAAAGATCTTGAACACAAATGCATCCATCAAATTTCACCTTGTGTTAGCTGCTTTTTCTTGAATAAGAAAAAAAAAAAAAAAAAGCAATAGTCGTGACATTCGCCTCATAATTTTCTTTCTCTTGCAAAGAGCAAAACTGATGAAGTTCAACGACTCTGCTAACGGAATAGAGAAAAATATAAACATCAACACTGAATTCTTTTGTCCGAAGATCTATTTATACTAGGATGAAGAATTTTTTCCTTTTAATATTCGATAGGTTACATTGTAAATTTAAACGCTATGTTAGAATGTATTTTATGTATGCTAAGTGTCCCGAAAAGATGGTAACACACTTTCTTTAGCCATTAAATCTATTGTATTCCCTTAAATTTTTAGTATGTGGCATGTTAATTTCCATTTGATTTTAATACATGATGTTCGTGAACATTTTTCCTTCATCTTCCTTTCCATATCCCATTTCTCTTGTAATCTCGATCACCTTTCTTTGAACTTTGGGAGTTAAGTGGGAAATGTAGATTGAAAAATTGTTCAAAATAAGGTTGAAAAGAAGAAGAATCTGTAAAGAAAATCCTCTCGCTAATTTTCAAAAAATGACACTTCTTACATTTGCATACGACCCATTACAAAAGAATTCCCTATTAATAAATGCAGCCCATGTACTGATAAGGTAATGTAGGAAAGTTTATAATTATATCCTTTACAATGGATTTCTTAGCCCCACCATGGCCGCATAGATAAACCACTGAGAATGGTGGATAGTTGAAGTGTGAAGGTCCAGGGTTCTGTCTTGACGCTATGATTGTCAATCAATATTGTCGGCTGTCGATCTGGAGTTTTGGGCGGTTTTCTTCAGATGTAACGTGAATACGCATTATAACCCTTTAAAAATGTCCTCCGCCCAATAACCCCTCCCCCTAGGCAGATACCCGTTGTTCAGGTTTGTCTTAAACACAAAACTTTTTCAATGGCTGGCGTTTCAGGAGTCGTACAGAAATCGCGAGAAAAAATAATTTTTTACGCTCTAGAACAATAAACGTTTACATTCAAATTCATATGCAGCTCCTGACCATCTTTGTTTAAAGATATTCCGTAGATATTTTATTCTGAAAGGCTGAAATTTTGTACATCCCCTCATTCGAATATTTTTTCAATTACACTGAAAAAAAAACATGCCTCTGACATCTAGAAAATAATTGGGGGAACTAGAAATTCTAGGACTATGTGATCCCTATAAATTCTAGATCAAAGAACGAGACAGTTCTAGTTAAATATTCCGAACCAGGTACCCAGAATCTTCTAGTTCCCTGAACTAGAAAAATTGTATTTGGGATTAGAATTTCTAGGTTTTGAAAATAATTCTAGATCTCACAACTGGAAATTCTGGTTTTAAGAACTAGAATTTATAGATACTTTGAATAGAATATTTAGTTTCCTGAAACAGAACTCTTTTGCTTCATGAACTAGAATTTCCAGCTCCCCTCCACTGAGAGATAGATCTGAGGATTACCAATTTATAGATACCTTGATTGGAATATTTAGGCTCCTAAAACAGAACACTGGGTTTTGACTAATAATTTATGGACACCTCTTTCAAAAATTCTTGTTTCATGGACTATAATTTCCATTTCCCTTCCACTGAGAGGCAGGCCTGAGAATTATAATTTACTCATTTATTTTATTAAAATATTTAGCTTCATAATTAGAAATTACCAGTTCTCTACCACTGAAAGATCTCAGTACCAGGCTCAAAAACAATACACACAAATCAATGTATGGAATAACTTACCTGCACAAATTAGAGAAATCTAAATATCTTTGCAATTTAAACAAAAAGGTAAAATATACTTTGCCTTTTACTTTTATATCCTTAAATAAGAAATAATAATTAAGGTCCTTTAATTTAAACCAGATACTTTACTGTTTTGGGGCTAACTTTGCTCGTTCTAAATTTCTTTCAGTTACTTAATACAACTGAATATTATAGTTTTTCAGGAAACTTGCTAGCATGTTCTGAAAATCAGGTTTAGGTTCGCAATCACACTAATTACTCCATTTTGTGGATTTCAAATGCTAATTAAATACTCAGCAGAAAAAGACATTAAAAAAAATCTGAATAACTAATGTTTTCCAATTATATTTTTTTGTTTAATATAGTTTTGTGACAGTGGCATATACAAAGGGGCAGTTTGGGCCTTCACCCCCCCCCCCTTGTCAAAGTTCTTTAAATAAAATGTCCATATTTTTTTAGCTTAAATATTACACATTTTAACACAAAGTTATAACTATACCCCCCCCTCCCCACCTTGAAGGAAGTTTGCATACGCCACTGTTTTGTGATATAATTTATTTAATATATTTTTCCACAATGTCAAGTAAAGTTGCAACATCATCACCAACAATTTTTCAGAACATACCACAATTTTCAACATTAGTTAAAGAATATGTGGAATGACACCACCTGACTTCTTCAACACTTCATTGCTACGAAGTGTTAAAATTCAATTGGATGTAGTGTTAAGACACTAGTGCACTTCAAATAATTTGAGCCTATTGGTAAAGTAATACTTTTTTACAGCTCTGCAAAAAGCTGGACAGTAGCAGACTTAAATAACAGTTTTATAAAAAAATTTATAACACTTACTCACCAGGCTTATCTGTATTTACATTGCAAATATAACCCATAAAACAATAATAAAATGAAGTTTTATTCTTATTTGTTCTTTAAACTTCTTTGTACTTTTTCGCACAAAAATATTTATTCTTAAAAGTAATAGAATACCTACCCTTTATTTTTAATGTTTAAAATAGTCAATAAGATAACCAAATAATGTGCTTAGTTTAAAAGTAAATGTTGTTTATAAGATAATCAATAAAAGCTTTTTCTTTTTCAGCAATTAAAGACTAGGTTCTTATACTTTTTAAAGTACCTTTTCTTTGTTAATTTAATTGCACACATATATGCAGTTAGATGACAAATATTGAGATGAATTTACAAATGTTAATTTTCAATTCATCTCAATATTACTAATAATTAATATTCAAGAGAATATATATATAATATATTACAGGTATAAGAGATGCTTTATACAGTTAATTTTCAATAATTTACAACATAAAAATGACTACAATATTTCGAGTGTAGGCAAAGTTTTTATTAATGAACACATTTATAGATTGTTTACATTTTTTTTTTCAGTAAAATACTTAATATTTGGATGCAAATAACTACATGGTTTACAAACAGAATACACTGAAATATTAAATATACTAAGAAAGATATTTCATTAAACCTTGAAAATGTTTTTGAAAACTAAATCAATTGTTTTAAGACAATATTAATGAATCAGGAATTTAAGTTTTATCATACAGGTCTTCTAAATTTACCAAATATAATGACATTCAAAATAAAATATTTTAACAAACAATTTTTTATTTTTCTGAAATCATGCAAAATGAAACAGAACATCTACAAATGAACCATACTTGACTGCATTGTCAAATTAACCTTTTCTATCTCTCATTTGGAGAATATATTTTAGCAGAAAAACTAGTGTCCAACAATTTGATTATTTACTAAAAAATTTTCATGATGAAACCGAGTAACATTTTAAGGTGTATGCTAGATAAACAATATACTATACATATACAATATATATTTTGAAAGCAACCATAAATATTTTTAGAGGCAAGACAGTATTTTTCTTTTTCCATTGTCCAGTTTTGTTCGAATACAGAAACTAAATGCATAAAAAAAAGCAACATATACAAATGTTGAAAATTTTTAAAAGGCTGGTGATATTTATGGAACATGGAAATTATGATAAGAACTAATTAATTATTATTACTATGTAGTATTAATTATTCAGACATCTCAATTTTGCTTTGGGGGATTTATTATTATACAATCATTTAATTTTTAAAATGTTCAAATAAAAAAAAATATGTAATACATAATTTTTTTAAAGCAACACTTTTAGTAGGAAAAGCTTATTTTTTTATTAAAGCTTAGAGTTGATAGTGCTTATAATTGAATTAAGGGCTTTTCTTACAATGCAAATGCACATTTTAAAGATATTTCAAAAAGAGAAAAAGCTACCTTTCACCAAATTCTGATGTATACTGTATAAAAAAAAGTTAAACTTACCAATTATTGTTGGTAGTATGTAGACTGCTTATGCTTACACAGACTTTTTCGCAACTCACCATTTAAAATTTCTTGTATAATTATTATTTATAAATATATTTGATATGATTTTTATACACTTATGAACTAAAAATTGTTGAGATTTGCCACTTTCACATACAAATTGATAAAAAAAAATTGTAACTCATCTTATTTTACTTTAGGTAATTCACATAACCAATATTGCTGAAGTTTTAAATAATGTTCCTCACATTTACTATAAATACAGACGTTAAAAAATTTATAAACACAGATATTCACAGAAAAATCAGTAGGCCAGCAAAGTCCACCACGATGTAAAGACATCAAGTAATTTTTTGCATTTAATACAAGATCCTGCTGCAGTATGAGCAACATGTCCAGCAATATAAATTAAAACTTTCAAATTAGATACACTCACTTTGATTGTATTGCACAAAAGCAAGACATCTAAAAATATGTCAGGTACCTCTGGAGAATGTTTATCATATAATCAAACAAATATTTGCAGATTAAAATTAATATTTCAGCTGAGTGTCGCATTGAAAAAAATGTTTCTTTTGTTAATTTCGAATTTTTCACATCTAGATCAGGCTTTGTGAATGCAGGAGCAGGTAGATTTTCCAATTTGTCAGACCACTTAAAAACTTGGAAAAACTAAATTATGGCATACATGATGATTCAGAGATCATAAAATAAATCACATTTATGTTTTTCTTAGTGTGGTGTTTTTACATTGACAATTTGCCACCATTTTGAAATGACGCCAACGAAATGTAAAGTTCCAATGACATCTTTCCCGATTATGTTTTTGGGTGATTCCAATGCAAGAATGAATTTAATATCAAATAGCTTTAAAGCCAGTTGGACATTCTGAAGTTCTAAATGGTTTGGATATAGTGACTTTATGCTCAAACTTCAAGGCAATTTAACAGTTCTTAAGGCTTCTTCCTCATACAAGCTTTTAAGGTGTGTAAGAGAGGCATTCATAGGTCTTGTTTATCAGCGCTCTTTTTTTGCTGCAGATCCAACAATGAGCTAATCAGAACATAGAAGGACTAAAGAAGGTTTGATAAGACTCCCGCTGATTAATCCTGTTACTCTGTTTATCTGAAAAAAAAAAAAAAAAAAAGAGTAATAAGAATCAAGATATATGATAACTAGGTATAGGATTGCAGTTGCAATATCATGCTTATATTACAGATTTTAGAAAACTAGGGGCCAAGGCCCCCAGACTCGCTACGCTCGCTTTTCGTATGAGGCATTCGGCCCCTAATCAGGCTTATTCGTAAAAAAGACATAATTTCAATAGACAAAACCCGAAGATTGGATCAGATAGAATGTGACCGAGCTACACATTGCTTGGTTCTTGCATTGAAGATATTTTGTTATGGGAATCCGTGTTGTACGGGTCCTGAGCTATACTCCACCTGGAGTGCGGACTCTGCTTATAATCGCTGGAAAAATTATTTGCACTCCTCAGAAACACAATGATATTTAATGTTGCCATTCAAAAGTTATATTAATTAGGAGCTAAAGCGTAATAAAATCAGAACATCTGTTTCAGCTGTATTTTTAATAATGTAAAACCTATTGGACACCTTGCAAATTTGCCACCCATGGCAATTTTTCATTATTTGGCGACTTGCGTACATGTAAAGTTAATAAAAGCTACGGAACAGATAGAATAGCCTGCCACCAATGGCGACTTTTCATTATTTGGCGATTTACACATGCTTACAACCTATATTTACTGTTCATTTAAGGTTACCGGAAAACCATTATCTATATTTTCATTTACATAATCGTTTGCAGATTGGCATACTTAACACCACGAATTATACCATCTCGTCGCGCTAGCAAATATCCAAAGTGTACTATAACTCCTATAATGGCATAGTTAACGCCCCGAAATATTTCTACTGGTAGCAAATAATTCAGCTAGACGAGAACCGGCTTTAAAATAATCTGCATTTCAATTATTTTTCATTTTCAAGATATTAGTTATTCTGTTTTGGAAAAACGAATAATCGCTAATTCTAAACTCCTGTTGTCTAAGCGAACTTACTATTTGAAAATTGTCAACTTTGTGTAACACATTTTGAGTTACTTATTTCATATAGTTTTTATTTTGGCGTAAAATGGGGGTAATTCTAACATGTTTGTAAATTTCACGCGATTCTAGATACTTGGAAATGCTTTGTTGCAAAGAAATGAATGATTTTATGCCAAATCTGGCAACCGTTCGGTTTATTTTTTCAGTTTTTATTAATATCTTCTAAAATAATTCGATTTTCAAAATTTAAATCAGCTTAGCAGGTACCTCGGAATTTTTCGAATCTGTGGGCACCTTAATCGAAACTCAAATCCCTACGGTTTAGGAGGAGTTAGGTCAACAAGCTTTGACAGTGCCAGCGGCCTTTACTTTTTTTTAGAATAGAGAGAAAATATAATTCAAATTAAGCTGTCCCAAAAATATGTAAGGACAATGAAACAATTTATTTTTATGAGACATTTTCAAAATTTGGTGACATTTGCTGTCCGTGTAATTTTTTTTTTTTTTTTTTGGTAAACAATGTATAAGAAAATTTATTTCTTTTTAGCATGGTTTTATTAAAACAGTTTCTAGTAGTGATACACATTAAAAAGCACAGTACCGTATTAGCTCGAATATAATGTGATCTTGAAATTTTTCATCAAGATAAGAAAAATCTTACATTTTGATCTCAAATTTAGTATAAAGTTAGGTTTTTAGCAGAAAATGATCAGTCAAAAAATATCCTGTTATATTCAAGCTAATACGGTATTTAATAATACATTTTAAAAAAGAAATGAGTAGAGATGAAACCAAAATATAGCTGTCCAAATCATAGAACAAGAAACGTGTTATGCAGAATTACTTCCATAAAACTAAAATTTCTTCCGACATACTTAAACATTGTAAAATAGTTTAAATTACATCATGAGAAGGTTTTTATAAGGTTTTTAAAAAAAATACAAGATTTTTTTTTATAACTAAACAAAGCTTTTGATAATTAAACATTTTGTGTGTTAAATACAGCTGTCCTGGCATTCATTTCATGTACATTATTTTAAAACTTTTTAAACAACAAAATTGAAATTTGAGAATTGTAACATCTGTTTACCATAAGAGCATGGTTGAAAAAACATCCAAGCAAACATCTTGAGGTTTTGGAATTTGACTAAAAAAGCAAAATCCTGTTTGCGATAAGTATTTTTATTGCATGTTATGTCTATTAGCTTAATTCATTTTACACAATATATTTATTTATTTGTAAATTCAACTGATTAATTTAGATCAATAGATTTTTAGTCCAAATCACCATCTCCTTTCATGTTCTTGTCAACTATTTAAAATAGCGGCTCCCAACTCAACTTAAACTGCAGACCACTTTTCCACTTCCAATTTACCCACAGACCACTTATAGGAATTATTTCGGGGGGGGGGGGGATAAAATCTAACACAAACAAAAATCTTTTTGAGCAAATTGAAATGATAAAATGAAAAATTACAAAGGGTGCAGAGAATATTATTTCCACTCACTCAGTAATACTGATAATAGTTAATTAACCCTGTTTTACTTATAGCCGAATTGGCAATAGCCAATATTACACAAATATCTGGCAGTACATCCAACCTAAAATTATTATACTGAGAAATAACATAAATAAACATAATAAATAAATAAATTCTAAAAACTGCAAAAATAAAAAATGAGAAAAACAAAGTTTGGTGAAAAGATTTTGCTTTCAATACTTCTTAGAATATATTTTATCATGTAGAGGGAGAGAGAATCTGAGAAAAAAATTAAGCACTTCTATCTTTTTTAAGATTGGTAAATTATGGCGCAAAAAAACTATGAACTAGTTCTACCATTCTTTGTAGAATTTAGTTACTTTATTATTATTATGAGGATGCTTATGAGAATAGTCTACTTGCTGTAGTACTGCTGGCTTTTGAAAGAAGTTTTTTTTTTTCTTTTTCTTGATAAAGTAGGGAAAGTCATGGCATTGATTTTCTAACAGTTGAGTGGAGGTGTTTTTCTTTTAATTACTGATTTTGTAAGATTTTTATCTAACTCCTGAAGGAGAGCTGATTCATCAATGACATTATGATTTTTAAATGATTTGAAAGCGATTGAGAAAGTTTTTTAAAAAAAATAGCTGAATGATACATAAGAAAAAAAAAAACATACTACTGCCAGATAACCGGGTAAAGTGTGGCCAGATACAGTCGAACTCATTTATAATAAGCTAGGATTCAACGAGAACTCGGATTTACCAAGGGAAGCGAGAATATTTGGTTGGATCAATGTCAAGTCTATGGAACAGAAGTCGCTTTTAACGAGCAAGACCTGGTTTTAGCGAGCAATACTTCTTCTGTCTTGCAATCTTTTTTCTCATCTTTCTAGTCTTACTCTCTGATCTTTTTTTTCTTCTCTGTAGCTTCCACGGTTCTTTTTCCACGGAGGAAAAATTCCTCCAGCATTCCAATGTCAATAGGGATGGTTCACAAATTCGGTGCGTATTGTAAATAAGGGGGGTGGGGTGGAAGGGGGAGAACAGCTGCACCTGCTAAGTGTAGGGGTCAAGTAGGAGGGTCAGATGGTCATTCTTTGACCTGAGTTCGTTGAGTAAACACGACAATTTTTATCCTCTCACTATGCTGAAACGCAAAGCTTTATCGGTTGATGAAAAAGTACAAATTTTACGGGAGTTGGATGACGGTGTTAAAAATGTCGAAATCTGCAAAAGGTATGGATTGTCTTCATCTACTGTTTCCACACTGCTAAAAAACAATGGCAAGTTAATGGATGTATATGACCAAAATAAAACAGACTGTAAACAACTGAAGAAGTGTTCCAAAGAGGATTTGGACAAAGCGTTATTGAAATGGATGAAGGTGCAACGTAGTGCTGGTTTTCCTGTGAGTGGACCTATTCTAAAAGTGCAAGCAGAAAAATTTGCTGAACAATTTGGATATTCTGAGTTCGTGTGTTCAAATGGATGGATTGATCATTTTAAAGTTAGGCATGGCATAACTTTTGGAAAAATATGCAGTGGAGCAAAGTCCGCAAACATGGTTGAGTGAAAAGTGGCCAGGCATCAGAGAGCAGGCCTGGACTGGGAGGGAGGGGCCCGCCCGTCTCAAGAGAAGGGGGAGGGGGGCTGGTTATTGTGCAACCGATAAATAATAGGATGTGTTAACTTTCAGGGTATGTGGGAGGTATGGTGTTATTATTGATTATTAATGCATTCATAAAGTATTGATCTATTAATTAATATGTGTCATTCATATTAATTAATCCCTTGTTCATTCAAGAACCCTCACTCAAAAAATTTTGAGAACTACATTTAAAATGAAGTGTTTTGAAGCCTTCTGGGGCCAATTGCAGCTGCAAAAAAAAAATTTATGTGTCAAACTTCATTCAAGTCCAATCAGTATAGCATTTTTTTTTCTTTCTTTTTTCTGTTTGGGCAGCAGGGAGGGACTGCCGAGGGCTGGGGCCCACCCATCTGCAGACAGTCAGACACTCTGGCCAGTCCAGGCCTGTCAGAGAAGGATACGCAGCAGATGACATCTATAATGCTGATGAAACAGGGATATTATACAATGTAACTCCACAGTATACCTTAAAATTTAAAGGTGAAAAATGCATTGAAGGCAAGCTCTCGAAAAATAGGCTAACAGCTTTAGTGTGTTCGAACATGTCTGGCAATGACAAGAAAAAATTCTTGATTATCGGCAAATCAAAGAACCCTAGATGTTTCAAAAATGTGAAAAAGCTACCAGCAGACTATGATCATAGCCAAAAAGCCTGGATGACTTCGGACATTTTCACAAAATTCATTTCAAAATGGGAGAGACAACTGCGGAGAGAAAATCGTAAAATTCTCCTTTTGATAGACAATTGTTCAGCTCATCCCGAAATCACTGGACTTTCCAATATCAGAATTGAATTTTTCCCACCAAATTCTACATCTGTTAGCCAGCTTATGCACCAAGGAGTCATAAGAAGTTTCAAGTGCCACTTTAGTAAGCAACTGATTTTGATGCTTCTGGACAGAAGAGATAGAAGTGGAATAGCATCAAATACCAATGTCAACGTACTGGAAGCGATACGTTTGATGAACGATGCATGGGAAAATGTCACATCAACATGCATCATCAAGTGTTTCCATAAGGCTGGATTGGAGAGTTGTCAAGAAGGTCAATCCACTGAGGAAGAAGAGGTTGTCAATTTCATACAAACTGCAAATTCGGAAATGATTTCACAACTATGTATCCATCGATGAAGAGCTGATGACCTCAGATGTACCGACCACTGAACATATTGTAGCTGACGTACTAGCAAATTCAGCAGAAAAACATGACAAAAGCGATGAGGACACTGATGAAGATGAAGAAAGTGAACCACCCCCAACTTGTTCTACGATGTTGGAGTTCGCTGAAAAAATGCAGACCTTTTTTGAAGCGAGGGATGTCAGTGATGATGTTTTCCGGGCAAGGAGTCTTCTCCGAAGAACAATAGCACAGGAAAGAGACAGGGAACGAGTTCAGAGTAAGCTAACAAACTATTTCAAATCTGTAGATTAATGAAAAAAACAAAATGTTTCGGTAAGAATCTTTTCCTTTATTTTTCTTTCCGTTTATTGTTTCTTTCCTTTAAGACTGTAGCGCAACTAGTAATTTTTTGCTGGTTGGGGGGGGGGGGTTAATTTTCATTAAATTAAGAAAAGTATTTAATTAAATTAATTAATGTAATTAAAGTAAGTAAGTATTAATTAAATTTTAAGCAAACTCAATCATTTGACCTCCCAAGCCCCCCCCCTTCTGGTTGCATGACTGCCTTAAGGACCCGTTTATTATGAGCACTCTGATTTAACGAGTAAATGTTACGGAACCCTTTGTGCTCGTTATAAACGAGTTCAACTGTATTCAGTACCCAGCCAAACTGATATCAGTTGCATCACTAACTGAGGATGTCTCAAAAGTGAGAAAAATGTAATTACTTTTACTTCTTACTTCTTTAAATAAATGTGTTATGTTAGACACTGTTGACTTCCAGTGCTGGATGCAACTGATTACACCGGCCTGGTAAATATATGTAAATGGCAAACCACTTACATTTTACTCTGAACGAACATACACATAATATTTTATGACATCCATGTGAAAGTGACCGGCCGACTGAAAAATTTCCTGGCTACCCAGTGGGCGTATCTGACCCTGTTGACTTCTCAAATTCTAATTTAGCTGAAATTTTCCCATAAAGCACGTTTAACAGTTTCTAGTGAAAGTTACCACACCATAATAACCCGGCACCATTCTTTGTTGGGGTGCAACTGCACCCCCTTTTTGGCATACCTGCCTTACGGTTAAAAATATAATCACTTTTCACATCTTTTTTGAAACAACCAGTATATTATTCTATATGTCAGCGGTTCCCAGCCGGTGAGACGTGCCCCCTCTGGGGGTGCGCAAAACGTTTGCAGGGGTATGTGAGAAAAACAGGTAAACAGCAAGTGGTAATGCATGTTTAAAAAATATTCTTATTTCTTCTTATTTTTACTCCAAAACATCTATTGGTTAATTCCTAATTTAAGGTGCTTCTTGACGTGTTTTCAAAAATCCCCAATTTGGTGCATTTTCCCGTCTTGTCTCTTGGAACTGAAACAATGTTGCCAGAAAACAAAAGTGTCCAGGGTTACCACATTAAACCTTTTACTGCCATGTTGGCAAAGAAGCATCCTAAACTAGGAATCAACCCAATCTATATTACATTTGAAATATTTATTGACACTTTACCGATAACAATATTTTGTGGAAAAGGTGACTAAGTATTCATTTTAAAAGAATAAAAAAGTATGTATGCTGAGGAATCTGAAGGGGGGGGGGTCATCCCAAGTTATCCTTTGTTGGTGGGGCACAATGTTAAAAAGTTGGGAACTACTGGCCTAGAGCAGCAGTTCCCCACTGATGGGACGTGCCCTCCTTGAAAAGTGCTTATTACGGGGTCCTCGAGAAAAACGGGCAAAGAGCAAGTGATAAACCATGTTTGAAAAATCATATTTAATCTTATTTTTACTCCAAAGCATCTACTTTTTCTTAAAATGTTAATTCAAACTTTACTGAAAACATTATTTTATATTAAAGGCTACTTAGTGTTCATCGCTGAAGTATTAAAAAAAAAACTGTAGTATGTATACCGAAGAATGTGAGGTGGGGCGACATTGTAAGTTATCCTGTGTTGAGGAGGGCACAATGTTAAAAGGTTGGGAACCGCTGCTAAATAGTGCTAATTAAGTGTAGCCAAGTACTAAGTATTATACTAAGCTCATTTCTACTTATCTAACATAAATTTAACATTACTCTTTTGAAATGCAAATGAAACATTTAGTCAAATACAGAAAATCAGAAACAAATTCAGAAAATAGATTTAGTCTAAATAATATGAATCTCAATTTACAAGAATAATTAGATGTAAAACGAAAGGAAGATTGAACGCCACAAAAATGTGTATCAAGACACACAGCTTAATGCAATTTACGGGCATCAAAGCTATACATGAATGCTGTTTCCAGCAATAATGGCTCAAGCTAAACAAAAATTACTTAAAAGTTTTACATTCATGATATAAATTTCATTTAATTAGCATTGTTTAGGACAGTAATAATTGACAGCTCTATAAATCTGAAGAATTATAAACAAAAGATAAACAACAGTATAAAACGAATTGTAAACAAATGCTTGAACGATTAATTTGTCGTTGATGTATAGCAGCTCATTCATAAAAACTGAAGTCTGTTTACATTTGTTCTTAAGTACATTGTAAGTAATATATGCGTCTGCGTCTGAATTAAAAAGTTCCTAAGTTAATAACAAAGTAAAATACTTGCAACGAGACTTACCTTTTACAGTTTAATAAAATTCCAAATCAGGGTTACGTGGACAGCATAACTTCAGCATTGACAGTACCAAAAATAATTCTGGAGGGGGGAACAAAACATTTTTTGTCCCATCTTCTATCGAAATAACTAGAATTTATCAAATGAGTCAATCTACTATTGTGAAAATTTAAATATGATAAGATAGAATGAATCGAATTCCCGCCAGCCGTTGCTTGCTGTAAATAAAAACAAAAACGAATTACGAAGCTGTTGTTTTGCTGCTGTGCGATGAAGGAACCGGGGCTGTGACGTCACATCGCCTCTCGAAAGAGCATACGCATGGACGGGAAGGCTTTAGAGCTTCTTGTTAACGCGCCTAGATAATTTCTAGATCTCTCAGCTAGAGTATCAGGATGAAAATATTTGTAAATCGATCCGTACACGAGAATATAGTTACTTAACCGAGAATCCAGATCATGAGTGTACTCCAGAAATCGAACGATAATTTCTCGTTACACAAACTAGACATTCTAGTGTGATTAACTACCATACTACGGACTAGAAATTCTTGACGATTTCGTCTATACTACTTGTGTGTATCACCTACACGCATCATTCTGCTATCTATTCTTCTAGTTTTGGGACACAGAAAACAGCCACCTATTCGTTCTAGATGAGAGGGGTATATTTTTTTTCTCCGTGTAAGATTGACCATTTATATCTAAGGAATAAAGATTTAAATCGTGCTACTATTTTGGGGGGACACCTTTTATATCATTTTATTTCTACTTAAAACATTTTAAGTTTCAGGTGCGTTATATGTAGATTTTTATTTATTTATTTATTTATTTATTGTAAACCTTTAGCTGCTTGAAATATCAACTAAACAGTTTTGTCAATATCATGTTTTACGAATTGTTTTGAATAAACTTAAATAGTACTCACAAATTATTACTTAATTATGACAATCTTTCACTTTAAATCTCATATCAGAGAACTAATTTTAAATTGATCAAGATCTAAAGAACATTCGTTTTATTTTGACAACTTCAACTTTCATAGAAATAGTAAGAAAAGTAGACACATTTGAGCGAGTAAAATCTGTTAAAACCACAATTCTTGAAAACTGAATTTTTAAAAAAGTATTATGTTTTTCTCATTCATACAACAAGTAATACAACATTTTTCAATTATTTTAAAAACAGAGTTCTGCGTTTAGTCTGATATATTTAAGATTCTTTAGCCCAAAAATTACTTAATTTTTTTCCTTGACAATTTCTTCTAATTTTATTATTTTTACACGCACAAGCAAGGATGCTCGCATTGTTCAAAAGTTCTTTTCACTGTCTACTAAAATGTTCAGCAGAATTATTATTAATGTAAGACGGTAAAACCTTTTGTAGAAAAAATTTTAATTAGCACTTTATTTATGTTCTAGTACTTAAACATGACTTGTAAAAGAGGAGTAATAATAATAAATAAATAAATGTCCTATCAAAATGGAAAAACTTTGCTTACAAACATGTTCATTCTGATATGTCATTTCACGGTATTTTTTGCATTAAACTATTATTTAGATTGGGGGCTTGACAGTACTTACAACTAGAATAACCACTCACGATAGAAGTGAGATTAAAATATACTTATGTATTATTTTAAAACTGGATAAATGCATTGGAATATGTTAACTGATATTTTAAGTAATACATAAAAGATTATTTTTGCAGCCTTCTTTTACACAAAAAGCACTTTCTTTTGAGCTGAACTTCAGAAGGAAAACTCATGTCGACTCATTATCTTCTATAAATAAAATTTTAGACCAGTACAGTTCGGAAACGCTTGTATATTGCACTGAATGATATAAATAGTTTTCCTTCATACTTTGCTGAGTTCAGGAAGGGGCTAATTTTTCGTTCGGGGGGGGGGGGGATTCAGTTTTCTGTTGTGATTTTTTTATCAGACAGTTCATGATAAAGTTCTTGTATCTATCCTACCCTAAATCAATCTAAGATTAAAATATTACGAATCATTCGAAGATTCAACATAAAATGACCATATTATTCATCTTTCGATATAAATAACAGGGCATGCCTTGCCCCGATTTTAAATTCACGATCTTACATTATATATTTTCAGAAACCAATATGGATTTTTACATGGGTAAATATTTTTCAATGTTAAGTCTTTTGTTTTTAACTTAATTATACTTTAATTCATATCACCGAAACACGTTTTCCTTATTCAGTGTTCAACATAGAAATTATTATTTTCCGAGCATGTACCATGTAAGGAAAGTGTTATAATTATGAAAAATTTCGATTTTGAGATTTTGTTGTATTTACATGTTTTTAGGTCTTCTGAATTCGTTTATGCTATTTTTACGAGATGTATGTATGTGCGTGTGAGTGAGTGGGTGAACACAATAGCCCCTAACGGTCGATTGAGCTCAAATTTGGTTTATATGCTATAAACCATCGTCGCAAGACTGGTATTAACTTTGGTGTGTATGGGACTTACGGTTTTTTAGAGGGCTACGAAAAAAGATTTCCTTTATACTATGGACAATGGTTGAAAATTCTTGAAAGTGCCCTAGTGTCTAAACGGTGCATTCGATTGAGCACAAATTGGGTGCGTATACTATAATCGGTAACAGTTACATGATCTGCATAGATTTTAGTGTGTATAGAGTTGATAGTTTGTTCACGGGATTGTAAGAAATAATTATTATACATTACAGCCTATGGGCACAAATCATTTAAAATGAGCTAGTGTCTAAATGATGCATTCGAAGAAGTTCAAATTGGGTATGTATATTATAGATAACCGTCTTTCAACATGTATAGATTTTATTATGCATAGACCTTATATTTTTTGAGAGCTAGCAACAAATGAGTGTTCTTTTACATTAGGGCCTATGGACAGAAATTCTTGAAAGTGCACTAGTGTCTGTAATGTGCATTCAATTGAACTCAAATTTGTATGTATATTATAGGTCACGGTCTCATGACTTGCATTGATTTTGGTGTGTGCAGAGCGGATAGGTTGTCCACAGGGTTGCAAAAAGTGATTCTTATACATGATAGTCTAAGGACGCAAATCATTTAAAATGAGCTAATGTCTAAGTCGTGCATTCAATTGAGCTCAAATTAGGTACGCATATTATATCACTGTCTTACATACTGCATAAATTTTAACGATTGTACGGCCTATAGTGTTTTACATGGCTACAAAAAAGTATTCTTATACATTGCGGCCAATAAATTCAAATCATTTTAAGTGCACTAGTGCCTAATCACTAGATCCTATTGAGATGAATGAAATTTATTTAGACGCTTGGTAAATATCAAATGTTCGAAAAGTCGAGTGGATTTTTTTTTAAATTCTAAAAGTATGATTTATGAATTTTCATTTTGCTTCCTTTTTCGCTATCAATAACAATATCATTAAGCCTTTAATTGAAATAGGACGTCATCAATTTAACCCTCTCTCCTATATCCCCAGGAAGGAAAAAAAAAAAAAAAAAAAAAAACTTTTCGTAGAAGACTGCAAATGAAACCTTGATTGTGAAGTGTGTTAGCCAAAGATCAACCTTGTGACAGAAGATTAATGAACTGAAATAATTACTTTGTTATTGCATATCAATGAAAGTCAGCGCAGTGGCATATGAATGTTATATATGTCGGGTGTCCATCACTCACCGGCATATTGTGTATCAAATTCCATTACAACTGAACAAATACTAATAAAAACGAAATGAGATCCTGTTCTATTACAAAACAAGTCCAGTGGTCAATGGCGGGAGATGTTCCACGAGACATGAGCTGGGGGCATTTCCCTCTGATGACTGTGGACGCACGGTCGAAGGCCCCGGAAGGAATTTGTTAAGACAATAAGCCCAAATTCAAAGCCAATGAAGCTAATTTATTCGGAAATGTGCCAATCCAATAGCAACAATTTTCGCTAACAAGCTAATGCATCTGGGAAAAATAACGAAAGAAAAAAAAAAGTTCAATAGATATCCGTGTCTGGTGTGCTCTACCCCTACCCTCCTTTTGCCCAGTGTTCAACCATAAAAGTAAAAAAATATATTGGCTTTACGTTAAAATAACGCAAAAAAGCCACTGAAGATAAGTGCCATAGACGCTAACAAGGAAAAATAAAATCCTAAAAGTTTATTATTTGTTCCTGATACAGTATGTTTCTTCACCAGATGTTAAAATAACAATGTTTCGAGTGTTATTGACACAATTAGAAGATTCACTTTCTCAGGAGCGCCGCTTTTTTTTAATTATTATTATTATTATTACCCTCAGTCATTAGAGAAACCCTAAAATTACGGGGCCCCTATTGCAACAATCCTCGAACACGTGAAATCCTGTCAACTTTCTGTGTTTTTAATTATCATTAATCTCTTAAGACTTATTTTATTTTTTAATTTAAAATTATTTATTGACTAAAATTATTAGATATTTCTTCTTGATTCACTTTCTGACTATTAACCCTTGCAGTCCCAGTGATGATGCCAATTAGAATCATAACATTCACAAGTGTTTTACCGAGATTTATTTTATATTTGAAATGTATTTATAATTTTCATCAACTATAGATAAGATAAGAACAATGCAACTATAGTTGTATTGTTCTTATCTAATACAATATTTTGCATCATATAAGGAAAATACAACTATACAATTTTTTCAAACGTAAAAGAAATCTGAAAAAACACTCTTGAGTGTTATGATTCCGATTGGCATCATCACTGTGACTGTATAAGGGTAAATCAATCCGCGAAGAAAAAGCCACTTTTAATTATTGTTGTTCCTGAGTTTAACGAGAAAACGAATCAAATTCTTTTGTTGCGAATTTCACTGTTGTACGCATACTCGTGTGTACTTTTCGCAAACTTCTATGGGGATACAAAACTGTGCTTCTTGTTAATAACCAGTTGAAATAACCAATAACTTGTATTACAAGTTATTGGTTATTTCGATTTAAAGATTTTCGATCACCACTGTATGCAAACTTTTTTTCGGTGTGTGTGTGTGTGTGGGGGGGGGGGGGGGGGATTTAAGAAAATTTATTGAAACCTTAATAACAAAATTTGAACGTTTTGTTAAAATACTTAATTTTCTCTTTAAAGAAAATAACTTGAAACATTATTGATCCGAATTTCTATAAAAACTTTGCGAAATATTTCTTGGAGAAAAAGCCCCTCCTCCTTGTCTGTAATTTCTCTGTTTATATATTCAACAATTCAGCATTTCTGAACGAGGGAAAAAATGTGATAAAAGTCGTTTTAATAACAGCAATATTCTGATAATAAATGATTACATTAAGAAGTTCATATATAATAAATGTTTTTCTCAAGGTTTCAACTATTCCTATAGTTTTTGTGAGTTCTACGTTATTTTAATGTGATCGGATTTTTATTTATTTATTTATTTTTAATCATCAGAGAACGACAATGTTTTTAGCTCAGTGAATACATAGCATGAAACAATTACTCAGTAAGAATTTTAAATTTGTGTTTTTGAGAAACCTGGAAAACTATGAAAATTTTTCTGGGAAATTCAGGTAATTTTATTTCGAAAAATCAGTGTGGATATGATGCAACCAAATTAAATCAGTTTTGTGTGTCATAAATAAAACGACCGATTCTCAATTATTGGGATGGAAGGTTTCATTAACAGAACAGTGCAAATGTATTTTACTAATTTTTTGTAATTGAATAGGTCTCTCGTGTGTGTTAATGTATTTAGATCACAAAATTTTAAATCGAGCAATTCATAAAATTTTCGTAATAACTTATTTGCGAGAAAAATTGTACTATTTCCAAGAAGTCTTAAAAAGGGTTAATTCTTCCCCCTCCCCTTTCTCTTTTTTTCGAAGCCATTAAAAATGCAACAGCAGATCTCAATATTTTCATAAATAGTAATTTTATTGCGAAATTTGTATGCAAGAATTTGCATAATTGTGTGTGTCATTATAATGAAATTTAAATATTCTATTCATTTTTTAATGCAACTAAAAGATTTATTTTATTTGTTAGTTTTTGTTTAGAAGAAAATCGTATTCTTTCGTGCGCAGTTTGAATTTATTTTCTTCCTTTCGTTATTTTCACTTGTTTCTATAAATGACCAATGTCCCCATTTAAGATTTTTTTAACCATAACCATTACTACAAACTGTTTTCGCTCCAGTTATTGCGTCTGCACCGTTGTCTGCTTGGAGAATATTGCTGTTTCTTTATATATACCTTTTAGCACAGCATAAAAATGTCACCTAAATGATAATTTTTAACGAATAAATTGCGCGCGCGTGTGTGTGTATTTGCTATTTAAGTGAATTCTTCTTAAATATCAATAATTACTCGTCATTTGTGTCTATGCATTCAAATTTATTCTATAGTTAGATTTCTCATTTACCCGTATATATATATATGCCTCAAGATTTCATTCCCACTTTTTTCTATAGCAGGTCCATATATGTGGAGAGAATATCACTTTTGATATGCCACAAAACCGAAATCCTACTATTTTGTTGATTTTAATTACTGTAAAAGCACTTATTTTCACGAGGCTTTAATTTTCGCGAGCCCATCGTAGTAGCAAAAATTAATTCCTCGCGAAATACTTTTTCGCTTCAAATAAATATAAAAAACCAGAAATTACAACTTGACTTTCTTTCTTACAACTATTTCTTGAATACAAAACAATACAACTTAAAGATAGAAGCTAATTCACTTACAATATTTATGCAAGCTTCTTTGAAGCCATTCAAAATGGGTTGGGGGGCACGAACTTTTCGGACGAAAAGAAGTTTCATAAAATTCCTTATGCAGAAGGGGTTTTATATTTACGTACTTTCGAGATTTTTCAACTTTC
Organism: Cheiracanthium punctorium; assembly: GCA_038373885.1. Taxonomy (NCBI): domain Eukaryota; kingdom Metazoa; phylum Arthropoda; class Arachnida; order Araneae; family Cheiracanthiidae; genus Cheiracanthium; species Cheiracanthium punctorium. The sequence goes on from JAWZYV010012924.1 coordinate 165,056, forward strand.
GGTTCTATTCATACAAAAATTCGCGAAATTTATAGCTCGTGAAATCTCCGATATCTTCATATTCGCGAAAATTACGGCTCGCGAAAATAAATGCTTCTACAGCATAATATCTTCTGGGTATGGCACCTGATGAGTGTACCAGAGATTATAATTTACTTCCATTCATTTCTGCTTTAATCATGAATCATTGTACTGTGATTTTCGACCTGTTTGGCCCTGTGTATATGCTGATATGGTCTGTTTTGTTTTTCAGTTTTCCTGTAGCGGTATGTCATTTTTGCTGGGATTTTCTCGTGTTTTGCTTATTAATTGTGTATATATCCTTCCAAATTTCGTGGTTTAAGACACTAAATGCGTATGCAAAGATTCTATGATATGGTGGTAATATATTGCCATGCAGTTAATTGAGAGTTCAAATATTTATATTTATGCTTTAAAATTTTTATAAATGACTTGAATACGAATGAAAAAATCTGTGCTTTCGAAAATTGAAAAAACAGAATTATTTAAAATTAATTGAGTCGAGTTCAAGAACTTACGTTTATTACTTCCGAATTCTTATCTCATTACTCATAGGATACGATCTTACAATTTGACAAGTTTCTTTTTAAAAAGCTTATGAATTTATATATTTTTGAAAGAGTATGAAGTTAAACGCATTTAAAATGTATGAAATCTAAATAACACTTCGAAAAGTACAATGTGAAATTATACACTCACGTGCATGTAATGATTAAGTGAACAAAATGGTTAAGTGAACAAAAGCTGTATATTACTAAGAAATTTATGAAATTATTTTGCAATTGACTTAAATCATTTAAATTAAGTATTCATGCACTATCTTAATGATCAGAGACATTTTTTGTTTCAAAAATTGTTATATTGTTTAATGCAATTCTTTTGTAAGAAACTTTGTTTTCTTTCTGCATAACATGCGTTTGTTATAGAAATTTATTACAGCAAACACGCACCTGGACTCAAACTTCCTCAGAGAGAGAAAGAGAGACAGCCTGTTTAATTTAAAGAGATTTGTTAACGAGCAATATTCGAGTATGTGCTACAGATTAAAATTAGCGAGTATTTCTTTTCCGCCGAGACAACTTAACATGCTCAGAAAATAATTTATTTCAGGTCGTGTTTACTACTTAAATAATAAAATCCTGCCCGTGACATTTGCTTAAAATGGCGCATCTAAACCTGATGGAAACTTGAACCCACCTACTGTGCGCAGCCACTTAATGTTGCTGTGAAGTAATAAACAAAAACGAATTTCCCATTCAACTTCGGTGGTCGGGCGGCAGATGAACTGGGGACCCCTGACGTAGTTTTTCAAAATGAAATTGCAAAGCGAATTAATTGTCTTAATAATTTTAATGAATGCTGTCATGCTCTTGATTACTCCTTTCTTTTATTGTTACTAAATGTTGTGCATCGTCACCATATTTCAACGCTATAGTTATATTTCCCTCAGTGACATATATATATATATATATAAAACTGTATGTCCTAATCAGAATATTGGTTGGTGAGGATGGGGTTGGTTGTTGGTTCTTTATATATTTAAAAAAAAAAATCATAAAATATATATCTATATATTTTATTTAAAAAAAAATCTATAATTAAGAATAGTTGATTACTGGTACTTTTTCCTTTTTTATGTGAGTCTGTAACCAATGAAGCCATACAGAGTACTGTTCTACCTAAATATTTTACAATTATATTAGCATAAATAGCAATTAATAAATGTGTATAATTATTATCAATATCATTACTGTTAAAATTATTTCTACAGTTTTTCTCCTTTTCCACAACCTCAACTAAGTACTTCTTAGCTACTGCAGCTAGTACTACGTAAAACATAGGCTAGCTATACTAGTGTTATATTTATTTTATTATTTATTCATTTAATTATTACCATTTTTATTCTTTTTATTTATTCATTTAATTATTACTTTTTATTTATTCCTTTCCTTTCCATACTTCCAAAGTATTATTAATATATCATTTTTTTTTCACACTCCATGGCATTACTTGTCTATTGATTGCATTAAGCCTTCTCTGATGGCAACATGCACTAATACTGCCTCCATTACTGAGCTTTGATCTTCTTGTCGGTCCACTTCCTCGTTGTTTATTTCTAATAGCTACGGTCGCGCCCCCAAGTTACAAAAGGACCCTAATTTTGGTCAGGTAACTTGCAGAAACCTAGCTATTATTGTTTTTTTCGATTAAATTGAAATGTGTGTGCGGTGGCGCCTGATGATAGAGCACACCATTTCAATATTAATTCCATTTTCCGTCTATTTGTGGTTACATGTGATTAGGCTTAAAAAGCCCACCAGTTCTAATTTGGCGCTTTATATCCAATTTATCCACTCTTTCATTGCCTTAAAAGGCTATATTTAAACACTTATCCGGTATAAGCTCGTTAATTGGCACCATGTGCTATCTACTTTTTTATTTTTTTTATTTTTATATTTTTTTCACTTTATCAATGGATTATCTTGGAATTTCACTTTACGTAAGTAAGCTATTATATATATATAGCCATGTTTTCGTTCCTGGTGTGGCATAGGCAAGTCACAGTGAACCTCCATTTTGTGCTCAAAGCAGAAACGATGTCCAGAGCTAGAAATTCTAAAATCAGCCTCTTAGCTTTTGTCTTTAGATTTCCGTTGTTTTTAGACGAAGTGTTTCAAAGTGATGTCTTTCTGATTTTTTAATAATAATAATAATAATAATAATAAAATGTATCCTAAGCCTCAGACAACGTTTGGAAGGCTCAACTCCTCTCGGTGAAAAATTAGAAAAATTAACTGCCATAAAAAATAATTTAAAATTTTATTACTTGAATCCCTTTTTTATTAAACTAAGAATTTTCAACATAGTTCAAAACTGATGTATGAAAAAAAATTCCGATAAAAATTTTGTTAGTTACTAATAATAGTTTAATATAAAGGCGTTTAAAGCTAGCCTACAGTTACTAAACAAAACAGCATTTTTTAACAGCTCTTAGTAATTTCAGCGTTTTCGCTGCTTGTGTTAATGCTCTTTGTGTGCATTAAATCTGCGTATATGGGGAAAACAAGTACTGTTATTGACCTGAAAATTCCTGAGAACTATTTACGTTCGCCTCTCTAAAGTATCGTTATAATGGGGTACGTAAAGCTCTTAACGAATACACCCGTATAAAGTGGCACACGAATGCCTTTCTTAATAATAAATTGCAGGTGCAAATATAAATGCCTGTGAAAGGCATTAATGCGTGTCAAAGTTGAATTTTCTCAACTCTCTCCCTGCACATTGCAGGCAGGGAAAGTAATTTCTAATGTAAATGGCGGTAAAAATAACTCTTTTGTGGATTAACATGGTTTACACGAGTGCCAATAAACGTTAAGTGCGCTAGTTTTAAACGTCTCTGTACATCTTAAACTAAATTTCGAAAATTGAAAGAAAGAAAAAAAAAATCAACTGTATAATTTGATCTCATCATTTTTGAAATATAAGTTTTTTTTTTTTTTTTTTTTTTTTTTAATCAAAAATTTTTTGGACATAAGTGGTTTCAGAATTTAAAGAGGGAAAAACAACAGGTTTTTTAAAAAATTTTTAGTCGTTTTCAAGGCTTGCAAGTTGATTAAATGATTTGATGATTGATTCTCAATTAAATTATAAGCAGCTATTAAAATTACTATGCTATCCATTTTTTAAGAAAGCAATGTCGTCTTTTTACATTAAATTTAAAAAAAAAATCAACAATTTTTTTTATTACAAACAAGCTGTGCCGAAACTTACGATTAATATTTTTTACGTTTTAAAGCAAGAATTTTAAAGGTATTTTTACTAATTTCAAGAAATACGTGTGAAAAAAGGGGGAGGGACATCTACCCTCCTTTGTCAACGAATTTCCAAATGTCCTGAAATTGAATTTTAGGATTAGTGAGTGTTGTAGTTTAATGCAAAAATTGTATGGATATCTCTTTTGTGAGGTACTAGATATGTGAAAGAACGTTATAGGTTACAAATTTCAGAAAAAGCTGTCTAATCTAGCATTTATGCTAAAAAACTCGATACATACCAAATTTCGTATCATTAGCTTCCGTAGTTTTCGTCTGACGAAATACTGACGTACCGAAAAATGACATGATTGCCCTGCCCCCCCCCCCCCCAATATTTTGATTTATGTAACGCTCTTCTCTGTAGAATTTTACCGAGGATTTTGTTTTAAATATGCATTCAGTATACTAATAATTGTTTCTTTTTTGTTTTAGATGCTGGCAATAGGCCATTGGCAACGTCGGAGTACCAGGTAATTAAAATATTCATTTTTTTTCTGTTTACATTTTGATGCATATTAAATTTTAAAAAATGACAAATTTGATTAAAAATTAAAACACATTTATAACTTAAATAATTTGTAAGTACTTTTATAAGAATTGTTTAAGTCGTCTTTTTAAATAATGGATAATACATTAAAGAAAGATGTTTTTGTGTTAAAAAATATTGTTGAATGTTATTCATCTAAATGCGGAACATTTTTAGGTATTTTTTAAAATTTTGTAATTCTCTCTAGTGTAATTTAAAATTGACAACATTATTCATTAGTTAATGGGAAAACAGCGTTAGCGTTTGGGGCAAAACAGTTTACAAAAACTTTTACGAGAAGATTAAATTGTCAATGGTTAACATAAAAAAGTAAATTCAATAAATGTTTCTTTTTGATTCTGTTTTGATCTCAGTATTTTATTGCTTGATTAATACTTTAGTGAAATGTATATTTTCCATCTTTGGCAGTTTTCAATACAACTGTAAATTGTTATCTTTCTAAGTATCCCAGTTTTTCTTTAATTTATTTATTTTAAGGGGTCAGCTTGTCAAAATGATTGGCTTATATTACAAATATATAGGCTGCAAAATCAAAATATTTAAAACTTTTGAGACAGTGGCGTATTTATTTCATAATATAAACTTTACAAATAATACGAATAAATCCATTAAATTTTAATAATTGAATATATAAAAATATATACATGTTTCAAAATAATACTCTGCAGATTTATCAAACCTTGAAGATAGACTTACTGCAAATACATGAATGAATTACTACTCACTGTGTGATGCAAGGGTAGTCTCCTAAATGCTGTTTTACGCGTAATAAATAAAACATTTTTTTTTTTTTTTTAAACTTTCAACTGTTTAAAAAATCATTGTTCAAATAAATGTTTGAGAAACAACAACATAACCTCTATTGTACTGTATGTATTAAGGCAAACCTGCTCGAAGGGTGTCTGCCTAGGATGGGGAATGCCTTTGTCGAAGGACTTTAAGGGGTTATAACGTGTCACGTTACCTCTGGAGAAAACCGACCAAAAGTCCAGACCGTTAGTTCGACTGCCGCGCGGCAGACCCGAACCCGGGATCTTCACACTCAACGTAATCTCTAATGTACGAATTTCATACAGTAGTGTATAATCGGGTATCTAATTATATATATATAATTTCACGTAATTTTTTTCGCATATTTAATCGCTTTTGTATTTATAAGTTTATATTTATTTTGACTTATTGTATTTTATTTAATATGTTTCTCTGAAAACTTTTCACTGTAGTCACTATTTTATTTACTAGTGCACTGCAAAGAAATTTCGTAAAACCTATAACACTAACCAAACAGCATAACGCTTGAATTATATAACATATATGTATGGTTAATCAGATTAATCGGTTATTATTAATAATGACCATCTAAACCGGTTAAAGTGAATAATTTATTAGAATTTATCACAATTATTGGTTATTATTAATAATTATCAGTGGAGTTTGGTCAATGTAATAATTTTCAACGATATTAAAATTTATGAACTCAATACTTCAAAAATTATAGTTCATCAATAGATATGATGATACATAAAAAAACAACAAATTGAATTGTAAAGTTATTATTTTAAATTAAAACAAATAAAAATCCGTATTTCAGGTAAGCTTTTAATTTTTTAACTCTATTAATGCCTACTACGACAGATTTATTATCACAGCCCATAGACGAAAAATCACGTTAGAGTTGAAAATTTCTATAAATTATGCCTAATTAATTAGACTGACCAAATTTCATTGGTAATTATTAATAATAACCGGCTAATGTGATTAATATGCATTATTTATACCATTTACCAAAGATGTGGTTATTTTTAATAATAACCAGCGATTATTAACAGCCAGATTTATTACTTTAACCGTAACGTATACAGTTTTATATGCACGCAGGGCCGCTCCTACTGTCCGTGATGCCTTTTTTACTTTTATCTTCGTCTTCTCCTGCCTCTCCTATTTTCACGATGTTGTCATAAACTGAATATATTCGGCACAGATTAAATACAGAAAATGCTTTTCTGTCTTCCTCCTTTTTTCTTTTTTAACAGCTGTTCGCTTTCTTTACGTCAAAAATACTCAGAAGCAAAGATTCTCTTTCTGTGCTCATCGATGCTTCCCGTAATGCGTCTTTAGAATGCCTCACGGCCAGTGTTGCAGAAATATTGATTTGAAAGATCCTCTCTGTATTATAACCCATGCATTCAACATGATTTCTTTCTCTTCAGTTTATCTAAGTATTTTATATACTAGTATGTGCCCCTTCCATTATTCTAATACAACAATAACGGTGCGCAAAGCCAGTTCTAGGCATTTGACCGTCTCCATCCAGAAAATAAAAATTTATCTTCATTCTATATTTATGATTTTAATTTAACAAAATGGGGAAAACATTTTTAAAAAATCATCAGTTTATGAGAAATTTGGTGAGCTTTATTGACCGAAAATTCTGTCATCAAATCATGTATAAGAGTACGAACGAACCTATAACTATGCCTCAATATAACAAACAGTAACTGAAGTTTTCTATAACAAAATACGTATGATAATATTTTATTAAAAAACTTAAGGAATATAATTAAAGTTTTCAGCTATGAAGTACAAATGTCTTACATAGTCGGTATATTTTTTTTTTTTTAAGTAAGTAGATTTCGGCCGCCTGTATGCGGTGCACAAATGGCAAAATTGTCCCTTAATGGATCGGCTCTATATACATGTAGTCTAGAAGCTATCCGTGTTGTGCTGTGTAATGACTGCTGCATACCAGCAGAGCCTGTTTATCGGCAGGGCACTTGCCCTGGGCCCACCAATTTCAAGGGCCCAAAATTTTTGTACTTTTCAACACAGATTGTTATTTATTAATTCATAAAAAACTTTGTACAAAATTTGGATTGTCATTATCTTGACTCGTAAGCTGATTCTCTGACATTTTACTGTACTAAGGGTCCTCTAAAACCCATGTGCATTCGAACAAAATCCGTGAGCCAGTGTTTGAGCCTCTTTTTGCAAATTTTATAAGAAAGTCTCACCAGTTTTAAGATACGTACTGTAAGTTTTTCGATTCTTTTCATTTATATTTTAAAGGAGTTTAGTATAGAAGTGTACGTATATGTAGTATGTGTCTAGATATTCATCATTTGTGAAAATAAATTTTATCCATGTATGCAAAAATCATTTAATATTCTTTACTGCAATGTATGCATATATTTAGTATCTAAACTTGATATATATTTCTGCAGATAAATATGTGCCCAAAACAACTTAAATGCGGACTATGTAATTTCTCGTAAATGCAAAGACCCAAAAATTTGTATTTGCCCAGGGCCCAGTATCGTGATGATCGGGCCCTGCATACCAGTCACTCTTCACCACTTTTGATTTCTTTTCCTACACATTTATACCTTTTTGGAGATTCACGTGTTTCTGTTCAAAATTTTATCTGAATCACCAAGAGAACAGAAAGAGAAAGGTAGAGAAAAAAAGGGATAAAGGCGGGTGACCGGTTTTCCGCGTGAGTGCCGTAACCGCAGGCAGGAAGAGGTTTCCCTTTTTATTTCAACCTTGAGCGGTGGCAACAGAGCGCATCCACCGGTCGAGTTCGTAGCACCCCACGTTCTGTGCCCGCTTTCTGATAAAACTTCAACCCACATTCAAATGGCTACTAAACATATTTGCAATAACCACTTCATTTTGTTACGGCACTTTTTCTTGAGTTTAGTTAAATTTGATGATGGAATATGTCCCGTACTGCTTACTCGGTACAGTTTCATTCCGTCGCAGCTCTAAGCAACGTTGCGCTTTTGTAACGCTTCACCATTCCGTTTGATGGTTAGACAAATGAAATTTAGACCAAAAATGCACTTCCTTCTGTTACTGACTAATCCTTGCGGGCGGCCAAGCAATATCTGTTCTTGGCAGATATATCCCGAACGCAGGTGCGTAGCCAGGAAAAATTTTCGAGGGGGTGGGATATGAACTTATATGTGTATACATAGACGGAATTTCATTACTAATCCAAAAATTTCGGGGGGGGGGGATATATCCCGATATGCCCCCCCCCTGGCTACGCCCCTGCCCCAACGTATGGCGCGACGTCCGCTGTGAGGAAATCAGTGGCATCACACACACACATCACGAAACGGTCAGTGTCAATCCACCTTTTATTGCTAGCTTGAACACTGCTTTGAGATTAGATGTCTGTCTTTTTAGCCGTTTCAATCTTGTAGTATTGTATTTTGTAGGTTCTACCCCAATTAATATGCATCAATGAGTGTGGTGTGGACAAACGTCAGGTCCGGCTCTAAGGGTGTGAAACCTGTGGTCGTGGTCGCAACAGAGAGCACTAATCGTGTAGGAACTCCTATTTCTAATCAAACATCATATATTTAAAAATTCGCAATCGTTAGCATGGCTGCCGGTTGGAACACAATAGAAAGTAAAGTTAGTGGAAGGCTAATCAAAAACACCGAAAATGAAGTGCAGGAGATAGCTATTCTCTTTCCTTAACATAAATAAATTTATAGAAATATATATATATATATATATATATATATATATTATTTATACTTTAAACTTATTGAATATCTGTTTCAGTATAGGATATACAGAGTTTTTCAAAGTTTCCAAAATATCTGGAACAGTTGTAAAGGGCGATAATGGGAACCAGGACGAATCAAAATTACGTCACAATGCATGATCAAAAACGTTGTTATCCTTCTACTGTTAATAACTAACTCACAAAAGGTGTTGAACTGTTGGTGAAATTTCCAATCTACGCTTTATCATTCTCAAAGCATTCTAAACTAAAGTTGATAATTATGAATTGTATTTGAATTATTCAATTTATTGATTATAAAGAAAAAATTATAAAAATGGAGTAGAGTATTACGAAAGTTCACTTCTCAAAATAATAACAAAAGGAAGAAAATCTGAAACACTTTCAGATTTTAAATACGCACTACAGTGCTACATATTAAAAGCGTATCATAATTCATGCGTCGTCTCTATTTTTCTTCCTTATTCCATTAAGTTGGAAAGTGTATCATTATTCATGAATGTGTTGTATTTTGCTTCCTTGTTTCAAAAAACCCATCTTTGGAATCGAAATCTATCTTAAAATCTCCTACTTAAACTATTTGACAATCTTCGCCAAGTATATTACAACTATACTTCACCGTTCATTGGTCTTGAGCGAATGCGCATCATAATCCATGAGTGTGCCGTGTTTGTCTTTCTTGGATTGATTCCTACTTTAACGCCCCGACTCTCGCCAAGGTGGCGATCATTAAACATATGCAGTAACCATGCCGATTTTGAGTATTTATGTGGCAATCGTAATTTAGAATTAAAATAGAGATTTGGAACAACCTGTAAGTACAGCATTCCGTTACATTTTTATTTATTTTGGGTTGCCAATTAACGTAGCTTTAATAATTAGGTGTCTTCAAATTCCTTAACTGGCGCGTTTATCGCTAATTTGTTTACTTTAGTTTTCATCTAGTTCTTTTGGGAGCATTGAAACTTGTGCGTAACTCCTAGAGACCCATGACTGCAAAGCTCGCCAAAGTGCGGGGAATTTTTAGGTTGGCGAAAGTAGGGGCGTTAAAATAGGAATCAACTCTTTCTTGAACCATTAAACACAACTTTGGAATAGAAATCTATCTTAAAATCGCCTACTGAAACTGTTTTACAATCTTCGCCAGGCATATTCCAACTATATCGCGTAGACATATTTTAAATACTGTTCGGAATGGGCACCATAATCCATCAGTGTACCGTGTTTTCCTTCTTTGTTCCATAAAACACTTCTTCGAAATGGAAATCTATATTAAAATCTCCTACCAAAACTCTTTACAAATTTTCGACAGGCATAGTCAAACTATACTTCACCTTTATAATACCATTTGGAAAGTGTATCATAATCTATGAGTGTACCGTATTTGTCTTCTCTGTTCTATAAAAAATTTCTTCGGAATTAAAATCTATATTTAAATCACCTACTAAAACTATTTTACAATATTCGCAAGGCGTTTTCTAACTATACTCAAAATATATTTATAAGCATTGAAAAGTGATACTGCGCGTAGAAAAATCGTGTCTACATCAAAAACAGTGATCGAACGAAATAACATTCAAGTGCTAATAAGGCTTTTTAAAGAAAATTAACAGCTTCAACATCTTTTGTAAAGTAACAGAAGGTATATGAAAACTACGTTTCTGATATTCAATTGCTTTGTAATTATGAATCGTATTGGTTCCCTCTACCACCCTTTAGAATTTTGCTAAGTCTTTTTGAAGCACCCTGTACACTAGGGAGGAGCCCCAATAATTTCGCAACATGAACCAACTTCACAAACAGCCGAATAAATAAAAAAATTACTATAAAAGTGATAAGTAAGTTAAAACTAAATTTGTTTTTATGCTAAGCTTTTTGCGCTAGAGAATTGATGAAACCAAAATTCTAAAGCCCAGGTTAACCAGCCCTCTGTTATAGCTAACTGATAGTTCAAATATGTATCTCGTTTACAAAAAAGAGGAATAACGTTCGACCCTAAATACACTACTTGTATTATTATTACTATTATTATTCATAGTGAAATTGTGCCAAATTCAACAAAAACTCCTTCGACTGTTTGCAGTGATGGAAGCAGACAATCATTGATGCCAATTCTGGTGGCAACAAAGTGGCTGAAAAAGATAGCCAGAAATGGCTAAAAATGTTTTCAAGCTGAGAAAAAAAAATAACTTATTCATCTGCAAGTATTTGTTGAGTCATATGTACTTTCATTTCCAATTTACAAATTGCTTCGGTATTGCCACTTGACCAAGATCTAGCCACAAAGTGGCTGAATTGGCAGATGTCCTAGCCGCAAAAATGTCCAGATCTAGCCAGAAAGTTGCTAAATTGGCATCACTGCAAACGATTCCGGTACCGGTCTGACTTTTCTGCTTTTCGCATTTGGAACGTTATGTCACGGCTTTGCTTTGATGGCGAGATGATTGCTCTTTCCCATTTCCTTACTCAGTCATCGTTGAATCTCCTCTTGCAAGACGTGACCAGGATCCGTGGAGTGGACTTGGCTCAGAGATACCGAAATTATACCAGTATCCATCCTGGAACGTACAATGCACCGCTTCCTAACCAGACTATTCATCCACCGAAACCTGTATGCAAAAACATGCAAGATGAAGAGTGACCAGACCAAGCCAAAAACTTTAATTCGTTACAGTGGATGCCACTCACGACCTTCGCATACTTTTTCTGCTTTGCTGCTCCATATAAAAAAGCCAGCATCTCTTGACGCACAATGGGAGTGCTCTTCTGTTTTATTTCATTTTTAGCGGGGTTTTTGCGGATTTGTTACCAGAAAATCCGGAAGCGGGCCGGTTACGGTCTGCAAATTTGGACGCGTCGTCTCACGATAATCCATCAGTGGGTCAGTCGAACGGGGTGCTGCCGCAGATAGACAGAAAATAAGTTATTAAAAATACAAACAAATTATTAAGTTACGACCGAGCGATTTCTATTTCTCTTCTTTCTTTCTCCGATGCTCGCACGCGAAAGCGGTGTCGGAATCAATCGTGTGTGGGACAGTCCACGGCTGCATGCGAGGACAAAATTGAATCTCGGATAGCTTTTGCTCTTATTGTACGGGAAACTCCCGAAGTTATCTCTTCAGGATTCTCAGTAGTTTTCGGGAACTCTAAAATCAAAAGGGCCTCGTTGATTAATAGGATCTGGTGTCCATCCTTAGATGATCTTTTGTGCAGAATGCAGTTCAATTTTCGTTTCGTTGTTGAGGACAAGGACAGATTAAAGGGAGGGATTATTGCCCCGAGTAAAGGAAATTAATGTAAAAGATCAAAATTTACTTCCATAAATTGCATGTACATGTGAATCTTTCAACCCTAGCCACACCCACCCACAACATTGCATTAATCCGTCACTAATTGCTAATCAGTAGATTTAAATTTTTTTTTTTTTTTTTTTTTGTAAAATCACGATATTTGCGACGTTATCTGGAAAGTGTTAAATGTTTTCAGATAATTTTTTTTAAGGTTTCAAATGTCTGAAACTTTTCAAGTTAAGTGACTGGAAGCTTTTTCTCTTAAAATTTTAAACTATATATAACTATTGAAAATCATAAGACTACGAACTCAATCACTGCGTTTGTTTTTCCTGTACATTTTGAGTTTACTTTTTCTTTTATCAACTCAAACACTGTTACAGTAACGCTTGAAGATATTTAGAGTTCACGTGTATTTGTTTACATACCTATTCGTTTTCATTAACAGTAAATAGACAGACATCGACACTTTCGGGACAGTACTAAGTACATTTACGAAAATGTAGAAAATTATATTGATTGTGGAATTACTTGAAAGAGATCAGATCATCTGAAGAAGAATAAAAAAAATAAGTATATCATCAGTTGAGTTACTTCGGTTGTCTGTATTTCATACAAATTGATTTCCCGCTTCACATTTACCGGCAAGTAATACCAAAAGGAAGCATACGCTATTTTTGCCCAGGTTTTACTTCATTAGATTAGATTGATGGTGTATGATTTAATGATCATGACTTAAACCTAAGTTTGCTATCTTGTCTTCGAAAAAGCTATGAAATGAAGTTTTGTTTCTCTTTTTATAATTTGTACTCATGTACTTTGGAATAAGCTACTTTTCGTATTACCAGGGAACAATTATTTCTAGAGTTAGTCAGTCCTATTTAAACATTTTGGGGTCCGTTTTGAACTATTTTTCAAATGCAAAATAATAATAATGATCAAGCACACTGATTAAAATTCCTCCTTCAGGCGAATCTCTTTTACACAGACTAAACAAGAAAAATAAATCCTGCCAAACGCATTGATTTTTAAAACGCACTCCCACATAACTGACTTATTTTGCATCAAATTTTGCGGTACATCGTTGTCAAGCTTAGCAAGATCTTGGTCATAACCTTAAAAGAAAAGAAAAAAAAAACTGTATGCAGGGACGGCCTAAGAGCAAAATGCTGTGTGTGCAAGAATGAGTTTGCACCCCTTACAAAGAAAAAGGATAAATTTGAAATGAAACCCCCCAAAAATGGTATGGGTACTCTATAGCTAAAATTTGTGAGAACTTAATACTGGATTTTGGAATTTTAAAAGAATTAAAAATCAAAAACTAAAACTAAAAAGCAGTAAGAAATAGTATACATCAAAGTATTTAGTACCTCTTCATTATTATTTTTTAACGATTGACTTGAGCACTGATTTTTTTATTTCTACATTTTCAATTACGGGCAGGCTCTTACCGATTTGGCATTCGCCACTCGAAGAGCCTGAAAGGAATTGGTCATTTTATTATGGGGACACCGAACGAGCGTCTAACGTTATTCCTATGAAGGTACGGACGAGTTTACAACCCAGCCCATGCCGGGAATCGAACCCAGACTCAAGGCGTGATAGAATGTTTCTTCGGCCACCATAGACGTAACTCACTAAGGACGAGAGGGGGCAATTGCCTCCGCTCCCCTAAAATTCAAGGTAATTCAGACATCACATATTTGAAAACGGTATTTTCTACAATAGGAAACATTTTACCCCCCCCCCCGAATGTTACCTGCCAATTTGTGCCAGTGTTAGCCACTGCACCCCCTGGGCGGCGATTCGGCAATGAATATAGGAATGTATGCCTTTTTCTTCAGAAAGGAGGGACAGAAGACAGTTACAGCTAACTTGTACACCACTAAGTGTCTTCTAGAAATTCTGCAAGAAGTTAAATAAAGGAGACTCATGTTTTATCATGACAATGCATCTTCTCATACATCAAGACTGGCAGTGGAATTTCTTGAACAAAAACATATCAAAGTGATAGAATATCACCCTATTCCCCTGATCTTGCTATGTGTGACTTTTGGCTACCTTTTAATCAAGGGCGGCTTCAGTGAGGAGGCTATGGCTGCCTCCGAAATTTTCTTTAACAATTTTACATTCGAATACTTCACGATTTGATAGGTTCAACTTGCATTTTGAACAGTTTATAAACCTCAATGGCCCACTCCGAGAATTCAGTCTATAGTCGCCCTTGCTTAAGCTTAATAAAAATTTATGTTGTGGCCGTTATCACTAGAAGATGAGATTGAGGAGACTGTAAAAGGATATTTTGCATCGATTCCCAGAAATGGATGGCTTGAGGCTTAGTAAAATTCTCCTACAAAAGAGGGGGTTATTTTGAATGCTTCCAAAATTTGGTAAGTTTAACTTGTACCATTCAGCTGTACCTGAAAAGTTTCTAAGTGACCCTCTTATTTTTCTCATTTTGACGCCCCTCCGAAAAATCGACGTGTAAGACCGCAAACGCCTTTGGCCGGCTCTGACTGTATGTGTGTCACTATTAATGGAATTTTGATCCCCGTGAAGGAATTTTGGATGTTATATTTCTATCCTTTAAGTAAAGAGAAAGCTTTATAAATGTTTAATTCATTTCAAGCATAATACAATAAGTATATAATGTCTATAAACACCTATATACTATTTATCATAATTCCTTGTAATTCTTTTGAATGCTCCTGTTAAAAAAAAAAAAAACCTTGCGATTTCTACATTTTTATTTTCGATGTAGAGCATTATTTTTATAATCCTCAACACACACGCAACATATATCAATTTTGTTTTGTTTCAAATAAATTAAATGTCTCTGAAATACTGTTTTTAATAATGACTGCCCACAGAGCATGATGTCAGGATTTTTATGGGTGCTGCTGTAAAAGAATTATAAAGCTACATACACCATTTTCAGTAGGGTGCATGGTACAGTACGTAAAACTGACATATATATCTTTTGTAGTAATCTATCCATATTTACGGCAGTTAACATGGGCTCTGGTGTGATTGTAGGGAAGGGGAGACGAAATAAATAGTCGTGCCTCAGAAACATACTATATTTTAGTGTCGAACCATTTCTTCGTGATACCAGTACGTAAAAAATGGAAGTAGGAAATATGGAAGTTGGAGGGGGGGGGGCATTGCCCCCCCCCTGCCCATAGGTTTGGGCACGCATGGCAGTTGAAGCGAGGATGGACTTAACGTTGCTTCTTTTATGGGGAGAAAATGTGTTTCACACTTTCCACATATCCCGTTAAATCATTGTATGTGTCTAAACTGACTTTCGCAATTTTTTTTTTCCTTTCCCCCTTTCCACATACTTTCATAACATTTTTAAACAAACAAGTTATGATCCCATCTCCATTCTTTCAAAATAGGCGATGGGGTCATAATGTATAAAGAAAAAAAAAATACGTCCACTATTCCCATGCTTTCTTTAACAATGCACACTAAAAATGCAAATACGCAACAAAAGTAAATGGTTTTTATAGACCGTTATCAGAATTGGTTTCGGAGGCTGTTGTTTATTCGGGTACGGTGTTTACATTATTTTCCATTAAGATGAATGTTTTTACGGAACTGGTGTAGCTGATTTATCGTGCGGCATAATTTCCAACCACATATCAACGTACCGATTTTCATGCTTTCGCCTTCATCATGTGCACTTTTTTCACGGAATCCATTGTTTTGGATTTACCTTCTGCTCTTTATACGCGGTTCATCTCTTTCTTAAATTCCAATTCAGTTCTGCATGTCAATTTATCATTTGTTGAGACGATGCCTTGATCTTTCCGTGCAGATGTATGTAATCATAAATATCTAGCAAGACGTGTTTTGCATTTGTCCTCTCCCCCCAACCCCTCCTTTCGTTTTATGTACGCTTGTAACTTTATTAGTATTCCGTACTCGTAATACCGAGGTACATGGTAAAGAAAGTAAAAAGGCTTAAAAGGGAATATAAGATTTGAACACGATTTTTCTTTTAGTTTTTATTTTCTTGGTTCCTACAGGGATCGTTGCAGGCGAAATCTGGGGCCATTTGCGGCCCCTTGTCAAAAATACAATCGATTAAAACGGCCCCTTCACAAAAAGTTAAAGCTCGAAAAGTGATTTTACCAAGATCAATTGGTAATAGTAGCTGAAGGATATATTTGCAATTTATTGTCTTCTTTTGCTTGAGAATATCTGTTGGTAAAAAGAGAGAGAAAAGAAGTAGTGATTTATCAAATTGCCCCCTCCCCCTAAGCATGGGTTATTGGACAATTTTATGCATCACAAGTGTCTTGTTGATGGAAGTTAAAGGACTTGCATACAAATAACTTAAATTTAACTTGCATCTGACCAGAGTACATTTTCAGACAAAATGGGGTTTAGTTTTCTGTTTTTGATCTCAAACTTCTGATATCGCAATGGCCGGCATCTTGGCACAAGCTAATCATGCCTTAAAACAATTGGTGTTCATTATCTTGTGCGTTTTCCTTCAAAAGTAAAGTGTGGAGTGTAATTCATTAGATAATATCCGTTCTCCCCGCTAACGTTCCACGTGTGCTATTAAAGAATTATGCATGTTTGCTTAAGCACTGACTGCCTACTTAGCGGTTTTTGGGTAGGTGTATTACGAAGGCCTGTCTCTTTTTTTTTTTGGGTGGGTCGGAGCCGATGTGTTCGGCCCACACTCGCGGCCTACTCGACGACCCCGTCTTGATATAGATTTCGAAACCGTCTTTGATCAATAGTCTCCTCTTGAGGAAACAAGGTCTGAATTTCGTATACTCCGTCTCGTTTCGGCCCACTGTGCTTCACTTCCCTTTTCTGCGTCTTGTATGCTAATGGAAAAGGGTTGTCATAAATCATGCTGTATTTTCTGGCTGATTAGTTGGGCCGCGCTCGCTGGGCCATTTTGCCAGTGTCGCCTCAAAGTATGTTATAGCGGGCCTCTGATTCTCAGCTGTGTTGTTATTGAGCGCAACTTGAATGTCTGATCAAGGACGTTCTAACGACTCACTTGGGGACACGAGCTTCTTTGGTGAAGAACTCTTCTCCAACTTAGTCCCCTTAGATTAGCACGCCCGATTTAGTAGTTGCGTAGTGCTATACAGTCAGGCCCGACGTAATTAATTTATGAAAAAACCTGGAATGAAATGATACAATGGAATTAGTAACAAATGAACATACTAAAACGTTAGAACTTTTTGTTTAGATACATAAGAAAGATTCGGAAAACAATCGAATAAATAAATAAAAATTGCGTAACTTTATTTAACGTAAGTAGAAGGCCTGCAGTTATTAAAGTTCCGAATATTAAAAAAATTGGACTAAAGTTTGTAATATTTTAAGGACACGAAAGAGATCTTTTTTAAATTTTTATGAAACCCTGGACAATTGTTGTAAATGTTAGGACACTTAAAACAATTTTTCAGTTGTCAATAATTTTAGAAAATCCAAAACTGTTACGAATTCTGTTTTTTTTTTTTTTTTTTCTTGTAACTTATGGATCAAAATAATGTGTAAAGCAAAAGAAATGTTCTGATTAACTGATATGTTAATTTTACTAAATAATATTTTGATAATATATATTTATTTTCCTGAAACATTATTAGGACAATATTTCTTCATTTCAATTTCTTCAGACGTATTTCCTTTAATATTTGCAGGCTCAAATTTTATTATTTTTCCCCTCTCTCACTGTCTGTCATAGAACTTATAATTTCTATGCTGTCTGTTCCAAAAAGCGGAGGGGGAGGGTGATTACGTGCTGACAGTGAACAGCTCATTGCAGGGGCGTAGCCAGAAATTTTTCATTGGGGGGGGGGGTTACGACTACTACAACTCATATATATGTATACGTGTGTGTGATAATGTAGTGAAGAATATACATTTTGTATGGCAAAAAATTTCTCATGAGGGGGTTATGACCCCCCTAACCCCCAATTTGGCTACGCCCCTGGCTCATTGTTTGTTGCAATTGTTACTTTCAGCAGATGCCATTTTAGCCATGAGCAAGATTTATTTAAAAAATTTAAATGAAAGCTTTGCTTTATTTTAATCAACTAGAAAGACAAAAGATTTTCGTAATGCTGTCGAGAGTGACATTTGAACTGTCGTTCTCAACGGGAACCCGAATTGAATGGCACTCTTAAAGGGGTTAACAGACAACGAAATTTCGCATGTATCCCAGTGGCGGCCCGTGGTCAAAACTGTTAGTGCAGCCGGAAGCATATGACCCCCCCCCCTTTTCCTCCGGACAGGATTGGAAAATCTTTGTTACTGAATTCGAAAGCTGGCGGATTAAGCCCTCACCGAGGAAAAAAGAAATTACATAAAAAAATGTA
The DNA here is from genome assembly GCA_038373885.1 of Cheiracanthium punctorium. NCBI lineage: Eukaryota > Metazoa > Arthropoda > Arachnida > Araneae > Cheiracanthiidae > Cheiracanthium > Cheiracanthium punctorium. Next base: position 183,624 of record JAWZYV010012924.1, read on the forward strand.
AGAGATCCTATTTTACTTCCATAAAATGGATATAAATTTCAATCAGCCGCTCTTATCCTCAAAATTGCATTAATCCGTGTCTGATTCGAAGTTTCCTTAGGATTTTCTTTTGTAATATCTTGAGAAGAAAAGAAAAAAAAAGAAAACTTACTTATTTTTTATAAGTCAAATCAATCCTCCTTTCTTTTAAACATGCGAATCGGTCAGTGATGTCCCCATAAAAAGGCGTTGTTTTAATTCAGATATCAATAATTTTAAAAGCTCTTTAAAAATTTCCCATGTTTAAAGAATTTTCTCGCTCGCCATGTCCTCTAAATGCCAGTTCTTGCTTACTTAAAAACAATACTGCTTTGATGGGTAATTGTCCATTCATAAGCGTCTATTCAGGCTTATCTTATTGATAAATTCAGCAATATAAAGTCGAGAGTTTTCCAAACATATATTCTCCTTACCCCCTCCCTCAGTTCTCGTCCGAGCCAATCAGTTAGCCGTGTTCTCAAGTTCAGCCGCCGTTAGAAAATCTTTCATCGGCTGTATCAGCTGCATACTCCCTATGCCGGAGAGGCGGCTTACGTAGTCGTTGTCATGGCAACGGTGCTGCCAATTTTCTTTTCGGCGCTCTGGGCGAACCAAAGATTTTCCCAATTGAATTGCGGAAAGATTAAAGTGCTTTTTTTCTGAATGAGCGATCCGGCCACAATACGTTTTTTTTTTTTTTTTTTCCCGGAGATTTTTTTAGTTTACCGTAGGAATTCCACAATTCTAATCTGAATTTAGGAAAATTAGTAGAATAAATTATTTTAAAGTATGTGCTGATAATTTCGAGTGCAGCCCGGCTGTACTTGCTCTATCCCACGAGCCGCCACTGATGTATCCAGCAACACGTTTCGTAGCATCATTTAAAATTAAATTCAATGCGTGTGTCTCACAGTGAGTATAATCGGCATTTGGCACATGATCTTTTATAAGGGCTCATAGTTCTTCATATACACTCGATATAACATTAGCTAGATCGTAACCCTACCCTCTACATTTGAGAAACCATTTCCATATTCTTCCCCTCTGGAAATCTGAGACAGAGATCAATTTCATTCGAGAAATCTGCGACTTCTAGTACTTCCACTTTTTTGAGGCTTGCTTAATTAATCCTTTAGCATACGGCCTGTAAGTTTGAATGAGATTGTAGATAATATTTTGCGGATTTTTGCTCACACACGTCTGTGCCCCTGTAACACAGTATCTTGATACAGCCACCAAGGAAGCAACGCCCCATGTTTAGTTCCCTCCTTATACGCCAAGGAGTGTTGCGGAAAAGCATAGTTGATCTTATACCCCTTGTGGGGATATGGGAATATATGCTCCTCCAGACGAATTAAGTTTTGACTACAAAAGATTGACTTATTTTACTAATTCAAATGGATTTATAAGATAGAGGATATAAACAAAGTAACCTTTTAAGATTTATTCTCCTGTTCATGCTTTGAAAGTTAATACAAAGTACTGTAAATTTTTTGAGGCTTTTCAACAAGATTATCTTGATGTTCCGTTTTAAAAACTGAAGAAATTTTATACGAGAACGAATCTATTCAGACCAATATTTATATTTATTTAATGTGACTTTTCTTAAAATTTCGAACTACACACCTTCATTTCTTTTTGCCAGAAATTCCGACATTAAAAACAAATTTCAATAGTATTTTTTAATAATACATTGCATATTAAATAATTAGAATTTAAGAAGTTTAAAAAAAAAGTACATCTGTGAATGATTTTTTTTTTTTTTCTATACATCGACATCGGTGTATCGAAAGTGATCGCTGTAAAGTGTATATGATACATCACAATTTAAAAATTTCAACATCTTGCAGCCCGAGTGAGGTATCTGTCCCAGGATTGTTTATTTTTTTTCTTTTATTAATTCCCATTCCAGCTGGTGGCCAACCTGGGCATGATCGTCTTCAACGCGCTCGACTTCCGTGTCCCGCAGGACGAGGAGCGCAAGCTGAGCCGTCCCCTGGAGTCGCTGATCGAGGGCATGACCTCGGCCTGCGAGGACGAGGAGGAAGAGGAGTCCTCCCAGACGGCCGACGAGGGCATCGAGCAAGACTCCGGAGAGGACGAGGACCGGGACATTCTCGGTGAGCAGCAGATCGACCAGGACGGGAAGGGGAAGAGGGGCATGTCCCTCGTGCAGGTCATGAAGGTAAGAAGTGCTGTTATACACATATAACCAGAAGATGCCCGTTCTGGAGGCATTTACAACAAAAATGTGTCTGCACTCAATGTATTTAACCCTTTCCCAATGCTGAAAAAAAGGGCAGCCGTTGCCATCGCTCGACTTAACTACCAGCAAGATGGCGGACGATCGAAACGTCCATCGCGTACCACAGATCTAGAGACCCTTTTTTGGCGCAGCTGGCTGTGCGCGAGCATTACATTCCTGCTCTGATTTCCCATGCACACGATATTATAATTTAAAAAAAAATAACGTTACGAATATAAACTAACAAAAAAAAAATCATTATTATTCTTTTATTTTTACTTTGAGAATTTAAAACATTTTATTCGGCAAAATCGCCACACATGGCAACCACGATCCTTATTTCACACTTTTTTCACTACAGGGGTTACAATTACGGAAAGATTTTTGCGTGAAGAGCATAAAAAATCTCTTAAATTCCGGGAACGGGTAGACTTTCAAAGTTTTAAAGTGGACTATGATTTATTCTATATTATTTTACATATCTGTGCTAAATTTCAGGCCGATAGGTCCATTTTTGTGGATTTGTATACGAATCAAATCCACAAACAAACAAACAAACAGAATTTCATTTTTATTTATAAGATTGTGTAACCGTATTTACTTCTGGTGATTAGACGATGAGCACGTTCTAGCTACCTGTGATTAATTGAATGAGGAACTTGTTCGACTTACTGAAAATTTTCAATTCCGTAAGCTCAATGAAGCACACCACTCGATCCATATCAACCTGGTCCTTTTATTGTTTCTTTTATCACATTATACGCCGAGTTAAGCGTCGATCCGTGACTAAAAGCTTCCAAATACTTTGGTCACGGGTGTTCGATAGCGTTATTGGAAAAAAGAAAGAAAAAAATCTGTATTACACACTTACACACATTTATATGTACAATGATGTGGAGATCGCTTCACTGTTCAGGAAAACTGTACCATCTCTTACAAGCAAACTTCCCGGACGACTTATTATTGCTTTACGGCGTCATGATGTAGCTACTTCCGAACATCATTGCTTCCTCAAGTGGCCCGAAGTGTTCTGTAGTCTAGTTGATTGTTTAACAGGACCTAGTACCTAAAATCCATGTACTAGTAAAAGTTTGGGATATTAAGAAAGTCGTATAGTTAAGTATACTTATTTTCTTTACGTTTTAGCTTCTTTATATGTATATTGACATGTAAGTGTGATAATAACATAGACACGAACTAAAAAAAATAACTGTTGTTAACTTCTCACATTTTCATTGTTTTTCAATTAACGTCGTATTTTGTTCATGTGTGTTAATAATTTTATTATTATGGCATACATGATTCAATGAAGTTTACAGATCAAGTAATTAAATAATAATTTGCTGGTAAATTGCAATTATTCAAAAAAGTGTTTCATTCAACTGCATAATAGAACATTCCCCTTTAAATATATATACATATATGTGCATTTTGTTTGAGATTTATTGTTTTCTTGTATTGATTTTCGGTTGGTGTAAAAGAAACGTAATTTATTATTATGATGCGACAAATTCAGAAAAAATTAGTGTTTTCTCGTGTAGTATTTGAGACCCTGCACATGATTATATATATATATATATATATATATGGAGGATTATTTATATAGTTACCAGTACACTTCCCCCACAAAATAAATAAATAATAATGATAACGATTAACATTAACTAATGTTTATCAATAACACTTAAATTTTCAGTTTATTGAAGTAAGAGTAACGTGATTATTTGAACCAGTGAAAAGCAAAGTCAGATTTTGGTCAAAAATGAAATAAGATCTTTTCTGAAACATGTACCATGAACTTTTTTACGGGCAAAGTGTTGTATTCCAGAAGTTACAAAAAGATGTCAAATGGCAGTAAAAACTGTCCGTGCGTATAAGTCTACTCTCTTTTATTGCAAAACCGTATTTACTCGAATCTGCTTTTGTCCCACCAGTGACTGAGAGGCTCAGCTCTCGAAACTGGAAGGCGGGAAGTGCCAGGTTCAAACCCCGGTCGCGGTTGTCGGCCTAACCATTCGGAGTTTTCAGTGATTTTCTCCGAAAACTCGCGTAAATACGGGTTTGGATCCCTTAGAAACTCTCCCACGGAGGGCATCCCCCTTCTCTATAGGCATAGGACCCTAGTGCAGCCAATCGACCTTAATCCAGAAACAGAAGCAAAACTGCTTTTCACTGGTTGTTTCGTCTGATGAGGATCGATCAAAAAATTATGGGACTCTAGCTAGACCAACATTTCGTATAAAATATTATTTTTTAATGCAAAATTATTTTTTCATGCAAACAAAATCTGCAATTTCAGCTGTGTTCAAATCACTTGACGTGCCCTGAACAAGCGGATAGCCATTATAAAGCTGTTTGTCGAGCGCTGGTAGCTGAAATCTTGGAGCTCACGTCATTTCTTGAAAACATATCTAACAGAACTCAGGTGAGATTTTATTTGATTACCCCGAATTATCACTCTACTATTTTGGTGCTTGTTACCACATACTTCTATTCAGCATTAAATATGAATGTTCGGGTTTTTAGATTTGCATATGTATGTATATTTAACGAACGAAAAGCAAAGCCGTACAACTCGGGCCCGGACTGGCCAGGTTATCTGGTCGGCGAAGTAATCGTAATTTCTAAATATTACATGTATTCTAATATTCTATTCCCTCTAAATTCCTCACTAAGGGGCCCCCTTTTCAATCTCTAGCCGAGGGCCGCCAAAGGTGCTAGTCCGGGCTTGGTACAACTTGGCGGGTATAACCAAAAAGTACATCTGGGCGTTATCTCAAGTTTTACTAGTGTAAACATCTTCTCCAGTACTTTTGATATTCTTTCATTTTTACAGAAAAGTGCTAATCTAAAAGGAGGAAGTTGACAGTGCGGATCTAATTAAAAAGGAACCATTCAAAATTGTTGACATAAAGGAATTAAGCTTTGTTGCAAAATTCTAAAACTGATTGAATATTTGTAGTCTAATAGAGAAAAAATAGTTGGTTCAAACCCATATCCAGTGCAGTAGACCCACCTATAACACGGTACGTTCAGTGTTTTAAATGAATCCGTGTTGTACGGGGCCTGAGCTATATCCCATCTGGAGTGTGAACTGCGCAGTATAAACGCTGCCAGGGCCGGCCTAAGGCGTGTGCGGTCGCACACGCCCGATTATGGGAGGGGCGCCAAAATGAGAAAAATACAAGGGTCACTTAGAAATTTTTGAGATATAACTAAGTGTTACAAGTTAAACTTACCAAACACTTAGTAGTGTGCCAGTTATCTGTAACTGTTTTCTGTGTCTCTCCCTTCTGAAGAAAACGGCATACGTTACTTTTTTTCATTGCTCGTTGTCGTTCACCACTGTGGGTTTGGGGTCATCTTCAAAGACTTTACTTTCTTGACGTGTTGGTACATCAAAAAACAGTATGCACGTTTCATCACCAGTTACGATTTTAGAAATAAGCGATGACCACCATCGTTAAATAGTTTTAGGGTTTCTTTGTAGATTCTGACAAGCTTCGCTTTTTGGTGTTCTGTTAAATTAAAGGAGACCCAACGACAAACAAATTTTCTCATACACAGTTTTTCCTAATTAATTTTATGTATAGCTGCAGTTCCAATGTTAAGTTCCTTCTGTATCATTTGGTAAGTGCAGGGATTATCATTGATTAACATTTTTCGTAGAGCGGACGCATTTTCTTTTACTACGGCTCACAAGATTCCTCTGCTGTGTGTTCATCCGGGAGAGAATTTCGACCTCTACGAAATTCTGTGAGCCATCTGAGTACAGTAGCACGAGATGAGCTTCGTTTCCAAATGCTAATTGTCGACATTGAAGGCATTCTTGTTGATTTAACCCCCCTTTAAAATCACAGAAAATCTGAGCACGATAATGCTCTCGAGTCAATTCCATTTTCCTTTCTTCCCAAATTTATTCTACGTCAGATAAATTGCAATTGTTGTCACAAATTATCGTCTGTGACCATAGGAGTTCGAATTTTTAATATTTTTTTTCTTCCACCTATCGTCTACCACTCTCAAAAATTTCAGAATAACCCTCGTCGTATAAGAAAATTATATGGAAAAAACTATAAATATTTTATGTGATTTTAGGGCAATTTATCCTTTTGAATATATTAACTTTTGTTCAACTAATGTTACTTGAAAAAGCATAGACTGGCTCCAAAGCTCTCCTCTACGTTATTATGAGAAAACTGAACGGCTATAGATAGCCATTATCACATGTTTAATTCATTTATCATTCGATATTTAATTTTTTTCATGTATATTAAATTCATTAATTATATATATATTTCTTTTTTCGTGAACATTAAATTCATGAATTTATTTTGTTCATGAACATTAACATGCATCCAAATAAATCTTTTGTTGTGGTAATAAAATATGTCTTATTTTCTACCTAACATGACAATAAACCGAATAAAATGATTTGTTTGGAGTTTACTTTTGCAAATACAGTATAGTACGGCTATTGAAATTTGAAAAGTCAGTTAAAAGAATCGCCGCCCAGGCGGTGTAGTGGCTGACATTCGCGTAAATTGGCATGTAACATTCGGGGAGCAAAATGTTTACTATTGTAGAAAATACCATTCTGAAATAGGTGATATCTGAATTTTCTTGAATTTATGGGGGGAGCAGTTGCCCCCTCTTGTACTTATTGAGTTACGTCTATGGTGGCTAAAGAACCATTATATCACGCCTTGAGTCCGGGCTCGATTCATTTGGTTCCAGCATAATAGAATGGGCAATGCCTTTCAGGCCCTTGTAGTAGTGAATGCCGAATCGGAAAGTGCCCGCCCGTTATTTAAGAAAAAAACCTAAAGAATCAGTGCTAAAATCAATCTTAAAGAAATAATAATGAAGAGGTACTAAATACATTAATGTTTACTATTTCTTACTGCTTTTTATATTTTGGTTTTAAATCCTTTTAAAATTTCAAATTCAGATATTAAGTTCCCACAAATTTTAGTTATAGAACACCCATACCATTTTTTGATGGTTACCTTTACCCATTTTCATTGTAAGGGGCGCCAAAACTTATTCTTGCACATACAGCATTGTGCTCTCAGACCGGCCCTGATAGTAAATTTGCACTCCTTAGAAACATAATGATGTTTAGTATTGCCATTCAAAAGTTATATGAATGGCAGGAGCTAAAGCGTAATAAAATCAGAGCATCTGTCTCATTTTATCGTGATGTATGAGACCTCTTTTAACGGTGTTGCTCGAAAAAAATCATGTGATTTTGGTACATAAGTACGAATAAACTAATTATGCCAGGCACTTCAAATTTTTGAAACTGTCTCTTTACAAGCTGTTGTACTACATACTGAAATAAACGAAAAATCTGTATGGGTTTCAAAACTTTTAGGGAAAATTCTTAAAAATCGGAAATTTTCGCAAAGCGTGTCACTCTTCGAAAAATCTTGCGGCTCAGATCCATGTTTAAGAATTTTTTCTGAAAATTTCACAAAAGCCACAGCTTTTTCGCTTATTGCAGTGTGTAAAACAGCTTATATAAAGAACCATCTGGAATTTTTTGGAGACCATGGTGCTATTAGTTTATTTCAATTTGTGTACCAAGACTAAAAGCAGAGTTTTTTTTCTTCGGCATACACCCTTAAGGTATTAAACGAAAACGATCTCAGTATTTATGCCGTTTCTACGAATTCGTCTTGTGTTATATGGGGGTCTACTGTATTGTTTCCAAATATATACGCATTTTGTTCCCTATCTGAGATTGCAATTAAGAAAATGAATTGCATTCTTGAAAAATGTTTTCACTGCTATTTATTTCCCTTTTTTATAAACCTTGTGGCCTCTCTTGCAGTGTTCTTGCTTATGCTTTTTACACGAGTATATTTTGTTCAATTGCGCAGTTTGCTTTCAAGCACTTGCATTACAAATACTTAATCATGCATCAAATCTCAATTTGGCGTCTTTGTAACATCTACTTTTTAATTATCACTTCAATGCTTATTGCATCTAAAATTTTGAGTATTTTTTGACGATTCCTTTGATTATCAGTTCTTGATGATTAGTTATTAGAATTGTATTATTACTCTTTTCTATATTAAAATTAGATTCAAAGGCGGCTCCAGTGAAGAGGTCCGACATTTTATTTTACAACTTTAGATTCGCATACTGCACGATTTCACACGTTCAATTTGCATTTTCAACAATTTATAGACATATTAAAATGTTCAATGGCTCCCTCCGAGAATTAAATCTGGAGCCGCCCTTGCTTAGATGTTCTACAACTGAAACAAATAACATGCATTCTGCTAGTTACTTCTAGGGGTTTAATAAAACTCCGCTTTTGAAGGAGACTAAGCGTGAAATTGTTAATTTTATTTTGTTGTTTCAATTTTTAATGCATTGCTTTTGTTTCTCACCTAGTTTTATTTTAATTTAGACATTTTTAGCGTAAATGAATGTATTACCAAAATGAGCAAACTGATGAGCCACTTACACGTTATGATTGATAGTTAATTCATCTTCAACATGCATGTGCACAGGTCACGGATTTCTTTCTGTCTCCTGTCTTTCATAAATTCATTTAAATTTACTCAACAACTCAAACTTTCATAAAAAATAATTAAAATCTTTGTAAAATAAGACCATAAAAGTTGCTTGTTGCAACCCCGGTGGTATGAAAGGTCCACCCTTCATCAGTTACGAAAAAAGTTCAGCCATCCATACGAACAGTTAGGACAGACTTTCGGGTCTTGAAATTTATGTTTTAACGAATATTTATACAAAAACTAATGACTAAGAGTATTGGCCTCGAGTGCTTTTTAAAATATTTTGAATATTTAAAACTTTCATCTGCAAAAATTAAAGTCTATCTATTTTTTTTCTAAAATTTTAGTGTTGAGACTTTCATAACTTTATAGCATGTCTTTGCAAGAATAAATTTTTATTTTATGCTTTTTAGGGCTCCGCAATGAAAAACTTTTAACTTTTTTTTTTTTTACTTAAATTTTATTTTATAACTGATAAAACTCTCAATACTAACTGGAGTACTCTTCTGCTGAAACTCGAACATTTAAACCTTATTCTAGGAAAGATAAGTGAGATTTCAGCAAATATTTGCGTGTCTAAATTTCGGAACAATTTTACTACTATTTTTTACTGTTCGAAAATGATAACATTTAAAAATCGTGCGATGTCCGTGCCCTCTTTTATAGAATAAAAGTGGTCATAATGCAGTGGCTCATCCGCTTGTATTTATCGTTTCTCATGACACTGAAAAAAAATTCCTGTGCCCAGGTTCTTCCACATTCAGATGAAACCGACAGCAAGACATTAGAAAAGCTTAGAATTCAAGATTGGGTAAGCATGTAGTCTTCTGTTTTTCATAGTTCATAATTTATTCGTATTTTTTTCAATCGGAAATATTTTACCATTTATTAATTAGATAAATGATGTCATTTAGTTTAATTTTAAAAAAGTATAATGGTGATTTGCAAATGAGGAATTGTTATTTGCAGTTGAAAATATTTAGTCGATAAGTTGAATTTTTATTTGCTAATAAACATAATCCTCCTCTTAATATATATATATATATATATATATATATAGAGAGAGAGAGAGAGAGAGAGAATATATATATATAGATAGAGAGAGAGAGAGAGAGAATATATATAGATAGATAGAGAGAGAATATATATAGATAGATAGAGAGAGAGAGAGAGAGAGAGAGAGAGAGAGAGAGAGAGAGAGAGAGAGAGAGAGAGAGAGAGAGAGTAAAATCTTGCTATGCCGAATCTAATTTTTATTTCTTCTAAGTAAATGAATAAAATGTTTGTATTAAAATGCTGTCTTGTTTCTCTTCCTAAAAAAGAAGTTTCATGATAAAGAACTGCAATTAACGAATCTCTAGTTTTGTCTAATCTTTTGCGTTTAGGTCAAATACTTCAGTTTTATTTCCATAAAATTCTGCTTATTGACTTTCAGTTTTACTGTAATGCACCCACAATGTTTATTAAGTAAAGTACATTTATAATAACTATTTTTCAAGTGCCTTTCCTTAAAAAAAATGTATAATCTAATTAGTGTTTTTTTTTTTTTTTTAATTTTGCCATAGTGCTGAATTTTTTGGATACAAATTTTAGCTTTTTTGTTGATATTCTTCATAATATATTGAAACTTTGAGCGAACGGATTACTGTAGTTTCCTCAGATAGCTATTGTTTTAATCATAATGTATGTTTCAACATTACTTATAATAATTTCAAATAACTATTATGATCTGCTTGAATGTTAAAGTAAATAAAAAAAAATTAGATTATGAAATTTATTTCGCAGGCCGGCGCCTGTCTTCGGACTAGTAGTTGAAAAATCAGTATTGCTTTATCTAATAACCAGTGTATGAAACATAGACCATTAATTCATTTCACAAATCTGCTTGTCTGTTTTTAAATCTTGTGCTATGTTTATTTTTAAAGTTTGCAAAATAGTAATACTAACCTGAATGCTTTAAGATATGCCTGATTGCTTCTGTGCTTTAAGTGCCTACGCTACTTGCTTGTATATTTTCTATCGGAACTGTTTCCTCGGGATAAAGAATTAATTATGTGAACATGTTTTTTCACAGTTTTCAGACTTGGAAGCTTAGTCATATGCAATAAAAATAACTAAAAATCATAAATACCCTGATTTGGGTGTTTACCCGAGGCAGGGGTAAATACCCATATATAAATATCTCACCCACTGGGCATTAACTAGTGATGCAACGGATATCAATTTGACCGGATACCGAATATCCGGCCAAACTTTCAGTCGAATATCCGGTAATCCGGCAGCTGTATGTTTTCTTTTTTATTCAGTTTTATTTCAACTAGCTTTCTTAGATTATTCAGCTGTTACCTTATAATATGTATTTACTCATTAATTTCAAAATTTTCATTTAATTCAAAAATCAGCAATCTTTTTGGCTTTGTTTCTGTGAAATTAGTACTCTTCTGTAAATTAGTACTCTCTGTTAATTCTCAGTATTGCAATTAAAGTTGATACAAACAACAATGTCGTTGAATCAGCTCTCCTTCAAGAGTTAATATCTTACAAATCAGTTATTGAAAGAAAAACATCTTCATTCAACTGTTAGAAAATCAAAATAACAAATTTCCCTACTTTATCAAAATTAGGCGGTGCCAATACCAGTACTTCAGCAAGTAGGCTTTTCTTATAAGCAGGGTCATTTTATGGGGGGGGGGGGGGGGGGTGTAACCGAATTAATTGTATTTGAATTGATTGCAAAACAGTTAGCTGTTTTGCACCATAAATTTACCGATCTTAAAGATAGAAGTGTTTAATTTTTTTTTTTTTTTTTTTTCAGTTTTCTATACATGATAAAAATATATTCTAAAAAGTATTCAAAATGAAACGAATTATTTTAACAAAACGTTGTTTTTCTCATTTTTTATTATTGCAGTTTTTAGAATTTATTCATTTATTATGTTTATTCATGTTATTTCTCAGTATATAATTTTAGGCCGGATGTACTGCCGGATATTTTTAATATCCGGCTACTGCCAATTATCCGGCATATTGGCCGGATGCAGTATGTTTCCGGATATCCGTTGCACCCCTAGTATTTACCCAACCCGCTACAGTGAGAAATTCTCACCCGTTTTTTTTTTTTTTTTTCGATAATGAACTCTGGTTGTCATTGGAAGTTGAAATTCATTCCGAAAAACAGTTTATAATTATCATTGAAGTATCGATTAATGTGTATTGTGTTAAGGAAGGCAAACCTAAATGTGCTATATCTGCCAGGGGGGAGTGCCTTGGGCTGAGGGCTTTTTATTTAAGGATCTGATTTGGTTATAATTCTCTCTCTCTCTCTCTCTCTCTCTTTGTTTGTTTTTCTTTCTTTTTACCCTCGCTCTCTTTCTTTCTTTCTTTCCATGTTTGAACTCTTCAGTTACTAGAAAATGGGAAAAAATGGTTCCTTTTATTTCCTACGTATTAAAGAATTTTCGAGGTATAATAAAAGTACTAGAAAACTTTTATTATACCTCGTTCTAAGCTAAAAGTTCTTTTATTTTATAGTAAAAGTCACTCAGGGCCACTCCCTATAGTACAAAGCGCTTTTGTTCGAATTTTTTCTTTGCACTCCCTCCCTTTCACAGCTTTGGGCAAACCTTTATTTTATTTAATTTTTTAAGGGGGGCGGGTGATCTTTTTTTTTCCTTAAATAAAACTTGTTTAACCTAAACAAAATGGACATTAAAGAAAAATGTAATACTCTTAAGCTTCTCTCTCTCTCTTTTCTTCTTCTTCCTTTTTTTTTTTTTTTTTTTGGTTGGGTAGAGGGGTGGCGAACATTGTAATTATTCATCAAGTGTGTTTAGCCCGAATGTAACGCGACCCCGAAATTTTTCATCAAGATAATTAGAAAAGGCCTATATTTAGGCCTCTAAAAAATATTGCGTTATATTCCGGGCTAATACGGTATCATTTCTTTTCTTCTATTTTAATCAAAATGTGTCTGTTATTTTATTTTTGCGCCCTTTTGGATGCACAGAAGTGATCTGCTGTTGAAGTTTAACTGATGGTGACTTTAACATAAAATTAAATTCAAATACAAGAATTCATGAAATAGAATTAAATAACTTGTTTCTAAATCAATTCTTAATAGGGTGTAAAAAAAAAAAAAACTCATTTCAGGCAAGATTATGGATGCAGGTCATCCAGCAATTGAGGCAAGGTGTGAAGCTCAAAAAAATTGACCCAGCACAAATACATCATCCTATTGAATATGCGTTAACCCCATATGAAATGCTCCTGGATGATATCCGGTCTCGACGATACAAACTTAGACAAGTGATGGTAAGCAGTTTTTAGTAAAATTGTTTTTATTGATAATTTTTAAAAACATGATTAATTTTCTTAATGTTTTCTGTGCATTTTGACGTTATCCGATCGTAATGAGTCTGTTCTTGAGATTTCATTCCAATAAAATATATTGACAAAATGCCCTTAAACCGAGTTTTGAAATTTATATAATCAGGTTTTGAAATTTATATAGTCAGTTTACCATCTTAGGAGCCTTCAGCCTTTGAATGTGCGGTATCTTTGCATGGTATAGAGAAATATGCCATGATTCCCCACCGCTATAGACGAAAACTGTTTAGAAGAAAAGCAGGTCAACACCAGAAATGCTGCTCGTATTTTTGAAATTCTGCGGAAATCCACCGTGTCCCATGCAAGCTTCATGGTTTCGAAAATTAAGTTATCTTGGTCATAGCCTGTTTCTTAGGAGTGCTGATAACCCAAAGCTCATTCCCATCTCTGATAAGGATTTAGATTGTGGAGGAAATCTACTGAAAAGGTGCAAGTAGCTCTAAATGGTAAATTCTGTACCGCAAGCTGTCCTCTCCCATCAAGCAAATCTAAAAAAAAAAAAAAAAAAAAAAAAAATCAGGGATTTTTCACCTTAAGTTTGTATGCTTGTAGAATTGTTAAATAGTTAGCATTGTATACATGTATAAACCGCAATAAAAAAATAACAGTATTTTTACTGGAATTTAAATTTGAAACAGTCTAAGTACTCTATCAAGCCTAATCAGATGGAGGTTGGAACTTTAAAGTTAACTTAAATTCTTATGCATATAAAATTTATATCATAATTTGCTGTTATCATTGTAATACGGTTATTTCAAATATGACTTGATGCATATTCTTTTATTTGCATTGTATTTCTGCGAAACTTTATTACGTAATATACACAAGTACAACATATTAAACTACATTATAGCTAATTTGAAATCTATTTTCAGGTGAATGGTGATATTCCTCCAAGAGTTAAAAAAGATGCACATGCTCTTATATTAGATTTCATACGTTCTCGGCCTCCACTTGTTCCTGTAAGTTCTAGTTCAAACATTCTTCTTCTTTTTTTTTTTTTTTTTTTTTTTTGTGTGTGTGTGTGTGTGTGTGTGTAAATTATGTAATGGATATTTAATAAATATGTATGCATGTTGCATTTGTACCAATTGTACTAAAACTTTACCTTCACATAATATTTTTTCAACTCCAGAGTTAAGATTTATTAGGTCAACAATACTCATTTTGTTTTGAATATTTTAGTAGTGCCTATTACAATCCAATCTCTAAGACATAGATTCCATATATTGGTGCAATAATTAAACTTTGTATGTATTATGTGTTTCTGAAAGAGAAAAATATATTATCATCAAATGTGTTATTTAGCGGCACAGTATAGAGTAAAAGTACAAGAGTTTATAAAAAAAGAGAGAGAGAGAGAGAGAGAAGGGGGGCATCATTTGTGCATAAGTGGAGAGAGTTTTAGGAAGTTTTGAGACAGAGAATGTTAAAACCCCTCTATCACCTTTATTTGTATTCTTACAATAAAAATTACAGGACTTTCAGGCAAGACAGCCCTTGGTTATGCCAAATAGAAGAATATTTCAATATTGAATTGGAGAAATTCAGCAAAGCAACACTTTATTTATTTATGTTTTTAAATACTTGTACTTAACTGTAAAAGATAAAACTTACACTAAGGTAAGATAAATTTTAGTAAAATGTTGAATGCACACTTACGGAATTATGATAATTTTCCTTATAAATACATTTTTAATTATTTTTTGTTGTAATTAGATGTTCAGATAACTGGACTATCTTTTGAGTATAAGTTGATGGATTGGCCATAGTCATACAAATGTTATGCGTAATCGAAACCTTTTATATATATATATAATCTAATTTAAAGTATAAAGGCATGCAGTTCTTTGAGAATTCTCTTTTATATGTTTATTTAACTTAGGATTTTTCACGGTAATTTTTTATATTCTGAGCTCTTAATTTCATATATGACAGGTTGGTCATACATGAAATGCATCAGTTGGAAATAATTAATTAAACCTGCGTTCTATTACATAACAGAAGAATTCTGAAAACAAAAATATTTCTATTTAATAAAACTAAAAGCAATTCTCCAAATATGTATAAATATAATAAATATATAACGCTTATACAATATTTCATATTGGTTGATTTAATATTTTTTTTCACTTCTTGATTATAGGTTTCTAAAAGGAAACTACCTCCTACTCCTCCTAGACAGTTAACTTTATATGAAAAGCTTATGGCATCGATCAAACAACAGCCTAAATTAAAACCTACCCCTCCTCAAAGTGCAGATGTTACAAAAAGAAAAGGTATGTCTATCATCTTCGGTAAAAAACTCTTGGTAAAAACTTATTTATATTTGTTTCACTGTTTATTTGCATATCATTTTATAGTTTAGAAAACAGTTATAAAATATTTTTTCTGTTATTTAAAGTCATTTTTTAAAATTTAATCACTGATTAGTTTCATTTAATTCTTAACTTTAATCTGCTACAGTAAAACATTAAGCATATATCCCCAAAAAAAGAAAAATCCTCACAATTGTAAAACTAAAATAAACTTTTTCAATAAATAATTATGGTACTTACGATATCTTGACGTAAAATGCAACTGTAAACCTCTCATATCTTTTTATTTAAAAAAAAAAATTGTTGCTATAAAGTTTAGCTTTTACACTTACACTTTGTCTTTAATGTACCAAGTTTAACACCATCGTATTAAAAAACTGGTTAAGAGTGTTTTTAATTGTTTATAAATAATTTCAAATTTTATTTCTATTTTAAGGCAAACTAACAAAATCTGGCAAAAATAAAGCATGAGTTATGTGGGCATCAGAATCAATAATGCAAACGATGTTTACTACATTAAACTAATAAAAAAATTGGAATGCATTAGGATTTTGTATGACTAGATAGTTCTCATACTTACTCATAGTTTTGCATATGAAAAGCAGAAACATAGAATGCCAGTTGTGAATATGAATATTATAATGACACAAATTCAAAATTCATTATTTAAATTTTTAAACTTAATCGTGTGAGCTCTTAATTTTCATATATTTCTGCAGTTCTTTTATAAAATGTCATTGGGACAAAAATATATTTTAGAGAAGAAGTAAACAATTAAAGCACACATATTTTAATATTCACTGTTTATGTGGATTTAAGGAAAAGGGATTTTTTGAACAAACTAAAAGGTTGTTACTAGAAGCTAAAAAGTAAAGTTTAAAAAAGCGAACATATTTCAAACTTTTTTTTCTCATTTTTTACCCACAGTTGAAACATCTAGAACAAAACTGGAAGACTCAGATGAAACACCTCAACCTCAACGAAGATTAATTAAGGCAGATATCAATTTGGGATTCTGCTCTAGTTATGAGGTGAAGTATATAATTATTTAGTTTGTGCTTATGTCCCTTTGAGTTAATTGTATCTGACACATTTTCATACCCTGTAACTTTGGAAAGTCAAAATGTTCAAACTATAATTCACTTTAAATAATCTTGTACATAAATTTAAATTTAAAAATTTTATGGAAGATGTTGTTCCCCTCTTAAACCTGAATAAATATGAGGGGGGGTGTAGATATTACATAAATATATTATATTGAGAGGATTTTTAATTTTATTGATTTTATATATATATTATATATAATATAATATAATATAATATAAAACAGCTAAATTTACGTATTATGGATATCCATATATAAACCATCGAGCAAATTAAATTTCAAAACAAATACAACAAGAATAAAAATGATTCATTGGCCTTAAAAGTTACTCACAAACCAATACAGAAAGAGAAATACAGAGCTTTTTAAGTAAAAATGGATCGCATGCCATAATACAACCACCCCTACCATGTGAACTCATAAACCTAAATATCATACAAAGCCTAACTACATAAACCTAAAATGTGGAGTTATGTATATCTATAACATATAAAATTAAACTTCCTTTCAAAAATCAAATTTTCTTTAGCTCCCTTCAAAATTCTATGGGGCATATCAACTTTCAATTTCAAACAAAGGATTTGTCTTCGGATCCGAATTTGATAAAAAGGTAATTGATATATTTCTCCTTCTTCTCTTGTCTCATAATCGCCACAGCTTTCTAAAAATTCGGTGACTATGAGACCTTGGCATTTTAATAGCCAATAAATGTGCCTTTTATTATAGTATTTATTTAATACTTTACAACAGCCATACAACTACAAAGATTGGGGTTGCCCCAGCTCCCTGCAGATTACCAATAAACAAGCAGCAGTCCACCAGGAATATTGCAGTGTAGAGCCCTGCTATGACTACTTCACTGAAAGTAAATCTGATGTTTCAGTGACCTAAACTGAGCCTGAGCAGGCCCATCTTAAGGCTCAAAGTAAGCCAACCAGCCTCCCATTTCATATATACCTTAAGTTTTGTCCTTTTAAAAAAGTTAGCTTTGCTGTTTCCTCAAATCTTAGATTTGCCACTCTGAACACAGATGGTCTTATTTATAAATAAAATATACTGTAAGAGGGGAAGACATTTTCAATGTGTTTTAATAATTTGTATGCTTTGATATTGCTGTCAATGTATCATTGTTATTTATTTGATTAATGAAAAATTCAGTTTAATAGTTATAGTTTATTAGTTATTCAATTAACAGTTTATTCATTATTCATATTCACTTTACTTTAATTTTGCATAATTTTGGTTAATTGCCTTACATGAATTCGTTTAACAGTCAAATAACCAAAATTCATAATTTCTGATAAAAGCTGAAAACTATCTTGTGGAGAGTACTATCATTGGCATAAACTGTCATGCAAGATTTGGGGAGGGTAATGCAACATGTAACTTTAGGGGAACAAAAGGTTTCCTATTGTAGGAAATATTTTAAAATAGGTTATATAAAAAATTCTTGGATTTCAGGGGGGCAATTGCCCCCTCTTGCCCTTAGTAGATTATACCTATGAGTACTGCAACATAATTATCCGTTTAGTTGTTCCAAATGCTTGCAAAACTGAATTTAATAAATATAGGTATGTTTTATGTATACATATTACGCATTTATTTTAATATATAAAGTAAATACCTTTTTTAAATTATAATTGAAATTTTCATAGTAAGTGCTATTGTCATCTTTTGGGCATTTTTCCGCTTTCCTGTTCAGTCAGCATTAACTATTAAGTATAATTTTATATTATTTTAGGACCTTGATGATATCCCTCAAAGTCCAACGGATGATTCTTTATCTCTACCTTCTCAAAATGGAGGTACTTCCACAACAGTTTTAACCAAAAGTGTTAGCCAAACAGGTAACACTTGATTACTTTCGTAAAAAATTATATATTTTAAAACTGACTGTAGAATCTTGCTTTAGATTTTTTTTTTCTTTTTTGCTTCAATACTGAGAGTTTCAAGAAAAAAATGATAACTCTTAAAAATTCCGCGTTAACATACTCTTCAAATTGCAGTCTCTCACTCATTTCTGATTTTAAAATATAATAATAAACATTATACATGTAAAATAATTTGGAAATCTACATGTTAATAAATTGTGATTTTACATTAAGTTCAAACATTAAGTATAACTGATTTATGAAATTTTTACAGATAAAACCTGATTATGTTATTTCATAGGAGTTTTAAATTATGGAACTTGTAATTTATGTTAAGTAATGTTAGAAGTCTTGAGAACTTAATTAAACTCAGCAGAAACTAACGATACATGGTATTGGTATGAGCAATATTTGGTTATAAATTTTGATTTCTATAATGTGATAGCAGTAATTCGGCCAGACTGCTGTTTGGGGCTATCAAAATGGAATAGCATTCTGGTACTCACAAAAATAATAAATATTTAGTAACAATACATTTAAAAGTATTGCAAAATTGAATTGTAGTTAAAATGGTTGAGATAAGTTTAGAATGCTTAAAGCCATTCTTTAAAAAAAAGAAAAAAAGAAAAAGAAAAGAAGAACTTTTTTTTGCACGCTGCATATTTGTGTTAATTGGGATAGTACTTAAACAATAAAAGTAGTATTTAAAGAATCTCACTATTTTTAAATTTATTTTTACTATAGTTTTGATTTTTCATTCTTAAGAATTGATATAAACATCAGTTAATTGCACCATAAATAAGTCACTTGTCCATAATACATTGCAACATATCAAATTTTACAAAACAGGGGTTGATGTAGGGGGAAATTGGGTCCATTTTGCACCCCCCCTCATAAAATTACAATCGATTAAAACAGCCCTTCACAAAAATGCATAAAATTAAAATGGCCCTTCACAAATTTACAATCAGTTTCAATGTTCTTTTGTTGGCATTTTACCTTACATTTTAATCTTTTATCAATTATTTTTACAAAAAAAAAAAAAAAAGTGAGTTTCATTAAAAACTAGTATGTAAATTCACAAAATTAAGTGTTGAAATTCACAAAAATGGGACCCTGTAAAAAATTCATGGATCGACCCTGCAAAGTTAATTGTTATTGAAATTCATTGTTTCAGATCAAAGCTAGGTTCTGAATGCTTGAAAGTACTATATTTTATTTACCTACACAACTAAAAATTACACATTTGCCTGAGGTCCTTAAATATTATCTCACAATCTTTTGAGAGTTAAGTATATAACCTCCTTGACTAACTCATAATTCATGCTAACTGTAATGAGCACTTTTAAAATTAGATAAATCATGAGGGAAGAAATAAAACAAACAGTTTATTGTAAGTATGCAACCTTCTTTATCTTTCTTTTCAAATATGGCTTTGTTTATCCAGGTAATTTATTTTAGACCTGCTACTATATTAGATATTAAATTTCCTAAACATTTAACACCTTTAAGAATTAAATGTAATCAGGGTGTTAATGATTTAAATCAGTGATTTTAATCATTATTTAAATCAATTGATTTTTTTTTAAATCAGGGATGCATAACTTCTGGTTCTTGGGTCATTATTAGCTCATGACATCTCTTCCATTCATCCGCCAACTCAATTGCACGTTGAAAAACACGAATTAGAATCCATCAATTCAATTTTTAAGAAAAGAATTAATTGTGACAATTTAATTATTTCAGATTTGTTTTCAATTTTCATAAATATTGTGCCAGGAAATGTTCAGTTATAATTTAATAATGACTTTTATCAATATGTGTCATCATATTTTCAAGAACTTATTTGATAAATGGATGATTGTACAATATTGTGAATATTTGTGTCATGTCTGCAGAAGTTCAATTGGTTATGACTGAAAAAAAAATAAGTTAGGTTAACATGTCTTTTTTTTTTTTTTTTTTTTTTTTTGTAAACAATGTAACATACTATTTACAAAGAAAAAAAAACATTCATCTAACTCAATTTTTTTTTTAGTTATGACCAATCAAACACAATATTGTGGAGTTATCCAATTCACAATACTGTGGAATTATCCAATGGCCTTTCCTACATGTGCCATCATATTTTCAAGAACTTAATTTACAAAGAAACCTATAAATACATATTTGGAATTGTGTCATTAAATCCATCAATTAGTCTTCAATATTTTGTTTTTAAGACTATAATGCTTAAAATTCGAAAGAACGCACTACTTGATTGGCCCTTGATTCTACACATTTAAATTTCTGTGGCCCCACAAGCTGAAAGCGGTTGTGCATAATACAATTATTTTTATTGTTTGTGAATAACATTTCTGTAAAGTTTTATTTTTTGAAATCTTCGCTTTTAAATCTGTAAAGTAAGTCAGTATATGATCAGTCAATTTTGTTATGCTTCCAAAATCATTCACTTGGGACAAAATTATTTTATTAGTATACTGAAGCAATTTACAGACTTATACTATCAACAACTGCTGTTGATAGTATAAGTCAACTATTTATTTACCAGTTGTCTATACTCTTTATATACAGTAGTTAAACTTATTTTAAAAATCTTATCTATCTTTAAAAATCTTATCTAAAGTCTGACTTTATTTTTAAAAATCTGATTTAAATTTTAAAAATTGATTTTTTTTAAATCATTATTTTTTTACACCCTGAATGTAATGGTAAAAATGTGTGAAAGTTATAAAAACTAGTAAGATTATGTGTACTATTTATTTAACTTCACAATATTTTGTTCTTAATTTCAGAATCTTTATGTTCAGAAAGAAGGCACAGTATAAGTGTCTGTGAATCACCTCCTAAGTCCTGTGATCAAACTCCTCAAGACAGAGTTATTATCAATGGCCATTTTCCTTCTAGTTCTGGATGCTCTAGTCAATCTTCTAGGTCAGACTATTGGAAGGCTGTGAGTATTAAATCTGGACTTTCATTTTACTTAAATTTAGCATTTTCATAGACTTTTCTGTCAATATTTAAAAAGTAAGAGAATTCATATAGCATTTTAAAGTACTGTTGTAAAGTAGTGTAAAGTTTTCAGTTTTTTAATATTAGAAGTTAATATAAATTTTTATGTAAAATTCATCCACCCACCCACCCACCTCATGTAATTTCAGTATTATAATTTTTTTTAAAGACCTTATATCATAAGCAATAAAATACGGTAATTTCCTGACTGAAAATATTTGCTATGAAGTATTTTATGTTCATTGTAAAAATGTTTTCAATCTCTTGAAGCTATCAAGAAAAAAATAATTTATTCAATTATTTTTTGCCAGCCAACATTCTTAAACAATGAATGATTATTTTACTAAAATTTACTAAATATGTCTTTCATCTTTATTGTTTGGGAAAAATTCTAGTGCAAATGCATAAATTTCTCTGTTGGAAAATTAAAAATCCTATATGTTACCCCTTCTAATTTTAACAAGAAATTACTTATGCCTCCTGTTTTTCTCTGTTTGCATTGCTAAGTCAGTTTAGCTAATTTACGTGATTCTTTATGTATCAAAAGTTAACTTTACCAATACAAAATAAAAATCTGTAAGAATTTTTATTTTGTATTGAACTTTTGAGTAGAACTTTTCTTGTGTAGAACTTTCTTGTGTAGAACATTTCTTTCATTAACACAAATTAGTTAGTCAGCAGGAAAATGTAGAGCTACTTAAAATCACTAAATGTGAAATCTCACTTTACAATATTTCACTTTTTACATACTAAGTGTTGATGACTTTAGAAACTTTTAAGTCTACATTGTGGACTTAGCAGTTTGACTGGTAAAAGTGTAATTTGAAAATAAAATCCAAACCTTTTTAACTATGTCCAAAATTTTGGGCCATTATGACATTTTGCTAATCTCATTTGTTTATAAATAAACCTATAACAAAATGGTTACTTTTTAACCCTTTATAAGGTCATGGTAAGAATACTTACCACCAATGGTCTATTAAATACAGAAATCAATTATTGTTAGTGAATTTCCTGATTTTTGTTCAGTTATATTGGATGTATATTTTTTCCATATCTAGATTCTAAATTATATTTGGCTTATAAACTTTTCTTTCATTCGTAATTTTAAAAAAGGCTTGAATAATTACTCGAAAATTAAGCATAAGAATCATTGCTTTTAATTATATATTTTTGCGTTTAATTCCGTGTACAAGCAGCAGGTAGTTTTCCGACTTTGATTTTGTGAATAATTAATGTATTCTTCTGCAAAATTTCTATGTTTGTTTAATACTTGTTTCTCCAATTTTCACGTGGGATATTACAGTAGAGGGAAAATATGTGAATTAATTCTAAAAAATGGGCCAGAAAATCCCAAGTACTTTCGACTCTCTGCACATAAATTCGCCTTATAAAGGGTTAATGCTAAAATCTGTCATTACAGTTAAACAAAAATGGTTTCTCTTGGATTTGATTGTTCTCATTGCCTTTCTGTAGAACTCTAGAAGTGAGAAAAATTGGATTTTTGGGTGCAGTGTAATGGTTAAACTGATTTTCGGTTAATCAACATTAAGATGATTGGCATTCTACTGTAATTAGCCAAATGAAAAAAGAAAAAAAAATGTAGTTCTGAACTATTACATTTTAGTAGTCATTCTCTGTCATCAAGTACATCATTTGACCATTGTAATTCATTTTTAATTACTATAATTATTATTTCATGTAACTCTTATTAAATGTATTCAACTGCAAGATGTAAAATATCAACTAAAATTGTTTTTGTTTTTTCCTTTCATCTAAAGTCTCAGTGGCAGTCACTAGAATGTTTATCTCTAACCTTAGAAGAAGTTGTACATATACGAAATGTCCTCACTAAAGCAGAATTAGAATCATTGATAGTAGATCCTGTATTATATGAAGATATTCGTAAAGGAAAAGTATGCTTGCATTTCACATGTTTATAGTGTCGCCATGTTATAATCAACCTTTGTTTCTGCTATAAAAGTGTTTTGTATTACTTTCAGATATGTTTTACATGCAAACAAATTAGGTTTTCGTTTTTTGGACAGTGGGGTGTCAAATGCAAAATGTGTGAAAGGACAGTTTGTGATAAATGTAGTAGTAAGGTAAGAAAAAAAAATGTATTTAAATTTGAAGTACATGAATCTATAAATATTCATATTTTACTAGAATTAATTCAGTTTATAAAATGCTGTATTTATTTAAATGTAGTATATTTATAATTCAATTGCATGATAATCAACTGTAGCTAAAATCTAGGATGTTACTTCTCAAAATATTTGTTTTATTAGTTGATTCTTGTCACTTTCATTTGTATTATTTTCAGTTTAAAAAAAACTCTTTATCTAAACATTTTTTATGGTTCTCCTTTATAAAACAAGATTTTTTTTAAGTAATTTTCATTTTTCTTTCCTTGTCATTTGAATTGTAGTAAAAGTAGTAACTATACATTTTATTAGTGTTTAGAATATTTTTAAAAGCTGTTATAGACATATCTACAATTTATCAGCATATAGAATATTTATTTTATTTTCTGTTTATTTTAATAATTACTATGTTAAGTCTAATTTGCTTCTTTAATACTACTTATTTATTTTAAACTTTTATATACAGTGTCCCAAAAAGGTGGTAGCGGGTTTTAATTCTTTATCTGTTAGAGATACATGGGTAGTGTCATTGAAAAAATGTTCAAAATAAGGTTGAAAATAAGCCTCCATTAAGAAAAAATTGCTCTCATTAATTTTCAAAAGTTACACTTTTTTAACTCTTTCCAACAAGGTTGAAAAGTGATTATGATTTTGGTTGGTCTGTCTGTCCGCCCATGCTCTAACTCTAGTAAATATGCATTAATTTCTACGAAATTCATATACCGTAAATTCCAGCATATAACGCGCACTTTTCATACAGAAAATAAGGTCAAAATTTAAGAGTGTGCGTTATACGCCGGTTATAAAAATGATAAATTTAAAAATAAGGAAAAAATGAGCTTACAAAAATGACATTTCTACAAGTACCTGAATGTTATTTATTTAAAAGAAATGACATACCTTATGAACTCCAATTTTCATTATCAGACAGCATAAAAAGTTCATCATATTCATCTTCCGTTATATTTTCAGGCACATGATCAAATTCAGTTTCATCTTCACTATCACTGTTACTCTGATCCATAAATAAATAGTTATCATGTGTTCCATCTAGATTGTTCGATATACTGTATTTTTTAAATGACTTTTTAATTATGTCAGGTTGAATTTCATCCCATGCTTGTATTATCCAATCACTCACTATTTCTAGACTGGCATGACGCATTTCGAACATCTATGTATTGCAAAATCGTTTTAAATTTCCTTAGAATGGTTTATTAATACACACATCTAAAGGTTGAACTAATGGCGTTAATCCACCTGGAATAACTGCCATGTCTGTGTTACACTCTTTCATGGACAAAAGACTTTCTGGATTCCATAGAGCAAGTCTGTGATTGCAAAGTAAAGGGTGCGCGTTATACGGAGGATATACATAAAAATTAAAAAATGAAGTTTAAAATTATAGGTGCGCGTTATACGCCGGCATTTACGGTATTTTATTCTTATCTACTGTACCCTATTGAAAATGGTCTATGCAGCATTTACAGTTTTTCTACAGGAACACTCAAAATATTCCCAATACATTGCACTCACTCTATAGGAAGTTATTCTTTAAAGCGTATCATCCTACTACTATATAGTTTCGCTGTGATCCCTGACTTCAAGATAAAACTTTTCCCGCCATTACTGCAGAAAGATTACAAAGTTACCACAAAAAGCCTAATAACAGCTACTTTGAAATTTTTCATAATTATGTATAAAAAATATAGAAAACAATCTGCATTGCTTTAAAAATCTGAAAGTCCACCCACTCCCTCATTTTTAAGTGATTTTTTGCTATTTTCAGCTACATTTTATTTCCGAGAAAAGATAAATTAATCATTTGCTTGACAAAATTAGCTATTGCAAGTGATAATGACTACATATTGATGTCATTGTTATCAGGCTTTTTCCTATAATTTTAATTTTTTTTTTCACAAATAAAATGATTTTGTTATACCCAAATGAAATCAAATTATTTCGTTTCACAGGGAACATTCCAAGTAAATCTCGGGATGTTCCCAGTGAAACGAAATTGTTCTAATGCAAAACGTTTCTGGAAGGGCATCAAATTTGATTTGAGTACATATAATAAAAATTGAATATGAAGTTATTTATTTTAGGTGGATGAAGATTAAATATATTGAGTGTAGATATGCTTTCATCAAATGCTTTTTTTTTTAACACTTGCTGTAATTGCCTCCGCAACGGGCTTCTAGTTAATTCTACTATTTGAAATTTTAAAAAATTTATGTTTGTTATTAAGGATTAGAAGATGAAGCTTTCCATCGAAAATAGTGTCTGTATCATTAATAGTTCTTCTACAGGGGCACTCAAAATAATTCCGATACAATATGGTCAATGGCAGTTTAGAGACAGACAATCATTTAAAGCATATAATACTATCTTACAATATAATTAGCTAATAATCCGACGACAATTGTGTGCCTCCCTCAAAAGTTGCTCCAAAAGTCGCCAATGTTGGCAACTTTTGCAATAAATTGCCAAACATGGAGCAAAAAAAATGCTTTGTAAAATGAACCGAGCTTGGCAATATCTTCATTATTTGGTGGTAAATCGAAAAAAATCTAATGTGATAATATTGAGCTATGACAAATTCTTTGGGAATTTTGAAATCATTACTCAGCTCTAATTAACCTATTTAGTGTATTGTGTTTTGTTATAGTATGGCTAAGTGCTATCTGCCTAGGAGTGAGAGGGGAGTTGCGTTGGTCAGAGGAATTTCTCCAACCGACGAAAGTCCATTATCTAATGCATTAACAGGTTTACATGGAACAAAATTGCAAACTTTGAATTTTTAGCACATGGAAAATTAATTTTAGACTGCTAACTCTTAAAAGAATAAATTTCTCGTTCTCCGTGTTCATGCAATAACTTTATGTTGTATAATAGGAATATTTATATATTTAACTTACCACAACCAGTTCGAGAGGTGTTTGTTATTTCGATTTGTTTGTCCGTTCTGTTTTCCAACCATCCAGTGTTCTAATGGCTCTAAATATACATTAATCTGTGGGAAATTTATGTTTTTTCTATGTACAGTACTATGCACCCTATTGAAAATGGTGTAAGTAGCATTTATGGTTCTTTTACAGGAGAAAAAATATCAATACTTTGCACTCTATGGGCGTTCATTCGTGAAAACGTATTTTAGAGATTCAGTAGGCTCTTGATTGTCCAAGTCGGTCAGGATATATCTCATCCCAGACAACCATATATCCTGGATAATTGAACTTATGCAATTTTCAATAAAAATTTCTGAAAAAAATTGTAAAAATTTAAAATTATTATACAATAGGGAATTAATAATTTAATTTATAGAAAAGAAAGATAATTTACATAAATTTTAATCCTATTTAGATTTACAATAAGTACAATACAAAGAAAGAAAAAATCATAGAAATGTAGTTTTTACCTCATTGTTTAGAGAAGAATGAAGTGATGGAAGTCTGTTTTTGTTTTACATTTACTCTCCGGCAAATTTAATTGCACAAATTTCTTAACATCATTTTTTCAGCATGTGTGCTTTTGTCATCTTGCTTCAAATAATTAAGTAATCCCTCTGCGTGTGTTAAAGCATCACTGTGATTGAATTCTTGATGAGTTACAAGAACTTCTTCATCACTTTCAGGACATTCTTGAATACTTGTTTCTTTTGAGCCACAAGTGACACGTGATACAATCTCATCATCATTTAAGACTTCGTAACATTCTGATTTCAAATCTTCGTAAACCCATTGTTGAATTGTTTCTTCGTCTACGTTTTCAGAACATTCTATTTTTCTCAAATCTTCTAACATCTGTCTCTGCAAATCAGCACAGTCATCATCTTCTGCAGAATTTTCATTTTCTTCATCCGATAAAATTGCCCTCCATGATTTCTTATCCGTGTTGCTTTTTACTAATCTCCATGCAGCATCACCATAATAAATTGCATCCAAAACTGTGAGATCTTTCCAAAAAGAAGGCAAATCATCATATCCTTCTTCTACCAACTTAAGAAGCAAATGTCTCCAGCATATTGTTTTAAGGTTTCGGATGACACCTTGATCCATTGGTTGGATGTCAGCTGTCACATTTGGGGGCAGGTATTTTACAAAGATATTCCCATCTTCCAGTTTCAAAATTTCTTTGGCTGGATGACGAGATGCATTGTCCAGCAAATAAACAGCTTTTTGTGGAAGAATGACATGTTCCAAATGTTTACGCACCTCAGGAACGAATTTTATTTTGAACCAATCAGAAAATGTTTCTGTGGTCATCCATGCTGTTTTATTGTTGTAATAATTTACAGGCAAATTCAATTTTTTTTTAATTTTTGAAAATGCTCTCGGCTTTCTTGCATTTTCCAATAATGCATAAATTTAAAAAATGGGAGCCAGATGCATTAGCACAGCACAGTATTGTAAGGTGTTGTTTCTGTTCCTTATAGCACGATGCTTGTTTTTCAGTTTCATAGGCTTATGTCTTTTGTGGCAAACACTTCTAATATAAACCCGTTTTGTCTGCATTGCATATCTGTTCAGCACTCAAATTTTCTTCACGAACGAATTCTAAAACAAAATTCTCAGATGCTGATTTGTCACTGCTAAGTTTCTCGCCTTGAACAGTTATTTGGCATATACCATGTTTGAATTTTTTTAACCACCCACTCAAAGCATTGAAATCACCGGATATTTTGAGCTCTTCGAAAAAATGTCGGCAGATCTCTGTTGATTAAACCACAAAACCATAGCTTTATCTAAATCTCATAGGTTGATGTTTTCATTGTTTTCTATTACACATTAATTTTAGATTATTTGAAATTCCATCAAATTCGAGTAGTTTTTGTTTCTTTTTTATAATGTCTTGCACATTTTGATCACCAATCTCATATTCACCCATTAATGATTTTACTGTTTGTCCATTTTCCGACTTATTAATCAAAAGCTGGAAATAATTAATATTAAGAATGACTCTTTTGTGTTTCGACATGTTAACACTATGAACCAAAAGTAAACTACGTGCATAAACTGTTTAACAATGGCCTGCTGATGAGAAATGCTAGCATCTTAACTCCAGTTGCTTCAAAACATGAAATTCTAAAAGGGAATGAACTGATTCTTTCCGATCGGAAATTTGTCTGACGCACTTGTATATGAGGAGAGGAGCATATTTGAAGAGTAATCTCGATGCTTGTCTCTCAAGGCATTTCCTACTTCGAGGGGAGAAACATTCCTGTCATTATCTATGCCTAGTGTAGGAAACTACCTTTTTAATAAATCTTTTTTGATATTTCTGAGAAATACTCCCAGGATACTGTGATGACAGCAATCCAGAATGACACGTGATAGTACCAGAAAGGCAGAATGCATTTCATATTTGAATCTTTTCTTTCTCTTGCTTCCCCCCCCCCCCCCCCTCCAATCCTGGATAATGCAATCCCGGATAATCAAGAGTCTACTGTATTCGGTTTTTTAAAAGAAAACAAAGTTGGCGTACGTATTATTAAGGCTTTCAAAATAATGCTCTCCATTAAAAATAGTGTCGGTATTAGTAATAGTTGTTATACAGGAATGCTCAAAAGAATTCCAATACATTACAATCTGTAGTATTTGAGAGACACTAATACATTTCTAGCACAAGACAATGAGTATAAAATTTTCATGTTCTTCAGTTAAACGATGGAAAAAAATTTTAAAGGTCTTTTACAGGGTGTCATAAAATATCATTTATAGTGATGCAACATTATCTTATCTCCAAAATCTCACCAGATTTAAGGAAAATACATCCCCAAATTTGGCACAAAAATATTGTGTTGGAAAGCATTTTAAAATTGATGCGTTTGGCAGGATTTACATTTCTTGTTTAAATTTGTGTACAACCCCAATACAAAAAAATTTCCAGTTAGTAAAATGTGTCCCATACTCTCATGAAATGGCATACAAAATTTGAGAATTATACCTTACCAAATTGAGTGTCCCCATGAGTGTATAGGGCACATTTTACTAATTGGGAATGTTTTTGTGCAGGAATCATGTACAAATTTGAAAATTATAACTTTTTGCAAATAAACGGGAGGAATTTTGTTTTAATGGAGTCTTATTTCCGACCTTATTTTGAACATTTTTTTCAATTTACATTGCCCACTTATCTTTAATCTATAAAGAATTAAAGCCCATTACTACCTTTTTGGGACACCCTGTATAGCAGCATGAGACTGTCCTTTAAATATTACCGTGTTTACTCGCATAATAGTCGCATACCTGTTTTGAAGTATAAAAATTTGTCAAAATATTTTCGTCACATAAAAGTCGCAGTCATGTATCTGACTTTCATTTATGTCTAGAAAAATATTACTATAAAAAGAAAAATGCCTCTTTTTTGTGTGCATCTGACGAAAAGATTACTCAGTATATGACAGATAAACTGGAAACATTCGGTAAGTTAGGCATTTTATTATACCAGTAATGTTTTAGCATTAGAGAGCATAATATTATGTAGTAGATTTCCCTCTATAATAGTTGCACCTAAACGTTTACCATAAAAAATTTTCAAAAAAAAAGTTCGACTATTGCATGAGTAAACATGGTAATTTCTTGTTCTTACTTTTTTAAGTGTTATTTATTTATTTTTTCCAATACAAGGATATTTTTTCAAAGAACTTCTTTTTAAACCCTAGCTTAATTTACCCAAATAACTATCAATTATAAAATTTATGTAAATTTAGTAACAACTAATAAATTTTGTTATTAGATGCGCATTCCTACTGAACATTTTGCTAGAATACCTGTGTACATGCTGTCTCCTACTCCAAGTCCTCCACCAGAGGAAGAATCTAGTCATAGCTTCTGGAAATTTTCAGATGTATTTGGAACGTAAGTCAGAAATTTTTTTCTCCTTAATTTCTTCTTTTAAACAAAAGTTTGATAACACCATAAAATTATTTTAACTTAAAATTTTTATTAATTACTTATCTGTTGATCCCTTAACTGATTTGTCTAGACAAAGTATGTTCCACCCACCACTACTGACCTACACTTATGCTGAACAAGTATCAATATATTTTTATTTTTTTAGGTGAGGGGAGGGCTGCTTGTATTAATTTCCTTTGTTATTAGATGCACATTCCTACAATAAGTTTTAGTATCAATACTAAAGCTATTGTAGGAATGCACACTTTAGTATCAATGTTTTTCAAATGACATGCATGCCTTACTAAACCCTAAGAAAAAAGCAAAATCTCTAGAAAAATGGCTGGAAAAAATTAGGGGGGGGGGGGAGGAAGGGGTGGAAATTAAATAAAAGTTTTATTAAATGTACATTGACCTCTTACATTTGAAGGGGCCCAACTAAAAAAAATTTTCTTAAGTGAATGTTCTAAAGCATTATTTCCCTTTTAGTACATGTAAGAAAATTTTCATTTACATTTTAGAGGCTGATAATTGAGAAGTCACTGTAATATCGAAAATAGAGCTGTAACTAGAAAGACCCTAGAGCATGCAAATCTCTCTCTCTTTTCCCCTTCTCCTCACTCTGTGCGGTAGTCCCCCGCTTGCTAAACTCATGGTCCTTTGGTACTGTCACGGTGGTATAATGGCTCTTATATATGAGGTGTCCCAAAAATGACTGATGGATTTTGAAAATCAATAAAAAAAAGATGGAATGCAATAGATATGTATCATTTGCGGCCTTATGCTTAGAAAATCGGGGAATTTATCCCACCGATTTTTAAATTTAGTTAACATTTTCACTCACAAGTGGCACTGAAAACTATGAAAAAATAAAAACCGGTATGAAAATTTTGCAAGGACTGTTGCAAAAAACTAAACAATGACATTTCCAATGTAACCCCCATTTGCTGCAACAATGTGGTGCAGTCTGAGGCAAAAATTTCCAGACATCCGTTCAAGCATGTCACTTGCAATTGTCTCACATGCAGTACAGATGTGTTGCTTCAGCTCAGCAATTGTTTTTGAAGTTTGGCGGTATACCAAATCTTTCAGGTACCCCAAAAGAAAAAAGTTTCTGGGCGTCAAGTCTGGCAAATAAGGAGGCCATGCCATGCCACTTCCTGTATGCATGTCATGATCCAAGGCAAGTTACCCGGTCACTAAAATGTTCATTCAAGAAATCAAATACTGCAGATGTTCCATGTGGACGAGCATCATCTTGCATGAACCAAGAGGCATTCGAACAGTCCTCCAATGCAGTTTGAATCCCCACAAATTCTTCCAGAATCCCAAGATATCGTACAGCATTTATTGGTTGCTCTCAAAAAAATGGCCCTATTATTCCTTTGGAGGAAACAGCAGCCCATACCATTATTTTTGGTGAATACAGGGATGAAGGTTCAGCAATATGAGGATTTTTGCTTCCACAAATTCGTATGTTCTGCTTGTTGAGATAGCCATCAAGGTGAAAATACGCTTCGTCTGAGAACCATATGTTGCCAACATCGAGTTCACCGTCATCCGCAAGTTGCAGCATGGCGTTCATGAAATTATAGCATGCATTAATGGCATTTGGACTGAGGGATTGGCGAGTCTGCATTTTGTACGGGAACATGTGAAGGCTGTGGTGCATGAGACAGTCAGTGCTCATTCTTTGGAGTCCAGTACAAGATGCAACATGCATACGGAAGTCCGGGGCTGCTGTTGGATAACCTGCTGTACAGTTTCAGCATTCGACTCTGTAACGGAAAGGCACGGCTGGCCGACATTTCCAATACAGTCATCATTCACACTCCTCGTTCGTTCGAATATCTGGAATAGAGTCCTTATCGCATTGTCTGACCTGCCGTTTCTCACATGAAATTTTCTTTGGAAACTGCGCCTCATTTGAACAAAACTGTGCTCCAGGCAGTGGAACTCTAACACATTAAATACCTGCTGTTCAAAGGAAAAAACCATTTTGGTAGAGTGGACTTGCAATCTCAACAGCACACGCTATCGGCTTGACGATGAACTACAGAATGGCGAGCTGAAATACTTCGTTTTAACTATACCTGTTACAGATCACCTGCAGCGCCCATCTCTTGGTAGAAAGTTAACTAAATTTGAAATTTGTTTGGATAAAATTCCCTGATTCTCTAAGCATAAGGCCACAAACGATACATATCTATTGCATGGAAATAATAGCCCATGTGATATTACTGGATTTTTTATCACTTTTGGGACACCCGGTATATGTATATTTATTTCTTTATGTATCACTCTTCTAAAAATCCATATGTAGTTTTGAGAAAATCCAGTTTTCTTTTTCAAGTTTATAAAAAAAAAAATTAACTTTTTACAGCTTGGTGAGGTTTTTATAGCTGTAGTCTGCACCATCCAATGTACATCCATGGAGAAATAGTAAAGTTATTAGGCACTGCATGAATTGTCAAAGTATAAAACAAAAGAAAATAAATTTGATTGCTGTCATTATTGTCAGAAGTCAAACTATGATTCTAAAGGAATTTTTTCAATGATGTTCATTTCCTTCAAAAAATTAAACTCTTCTTATGTTTTCAAGGATTTTTTTTTCTAATTTTTATTCTAAGTTTTAAGTGTGCATATTTGTGTAGGAAATTTTTATGTTAATTTAATCATACTTTTTTTCCAAATAGCTCAACTGCAACAGATACAACTCAAACAACACCTAAATTAGATCAAACAACACCTAAATTATCTAGACAGAAAACCACTGTTGAAAATGGACAAACAAAGAAGCGTCTCAATTTTCGACATTCTGAGTCTGTATATGTGATTGCAAATAAAAAAGGTCAAACCGTATCGTCAGTGCCTGCTCCAGTTAGAAAGAGACCGCCTTTGCAAAGATCTAAAACTCTTGTTCCTTCAGAAACTGTGTCTGAAAAAAACAGCCCAACTCATGAAGACAAAATGAAAGGACCTCTAGCACCAGTTTGCAGGGAATGCAAAATTATGGTGTCTAACATTATAGTGGCCAGTCAAGATAAAGTTAGCTATGAACAACGAAGGCGGAAAAATTCTAGAACCTGGCCTAATAAATATTCTAGTGTTAAAGCATCTTGGAAATAAGTGCTATATTTAAATATATATTGTGCCCATGTAAGTGTGATCTGTACAGTTAAGTTAAATTCACTTCTGTGAAGTTACACTGGTTTAATACTGATTATAGATATCAAATTTTAGAAGAGTATTCATTTTTAGCATAAAGAAACTAAAGAATCAAAATGATTGGTCTGTATGTAAAACAGTCAGATTAAATTGCCTTTAAGAACTGTATTTAAAAGCTATTCGGAATAGATTGCTTCAAATATTTGCAACTGGAAATAGCTCTTTAATTTCATTTTTTATGCATTTTAGTTTTAAAATGTGTATTTCATTTGCAATGCTATAATTTTATGCTCTAAAGTTTTTAATTAATTTTACCACAACATTCATAACTTGACTTTTTTATGAAAGATCTATAAATGAATTATAAACATTTTCTGGAACTTCAGAATACAAAAATTGATTAGCGTAAATTTAAAAATACATGTATGTATAGTACAACTCTATGTAACAAAAAAATCTACTTTGATGCTACTACCCATAGCTTTTAAGTTCTTTTTTTTTTATCTCTCTCTATCAGAATAATTCCTAGTTGATAAAGTTATGAGATATTTCTATATTACTGAAGTTAAAAGCTTATACACAGATATTTGCCTTTGAAACACATTCTAAAATTTATTGCCCCTACGTTATCGCAAATACATTTGTAAATTGAGAAATATTATACGCATGAAAAAATATTGACTACATATGAGACTCATATATACAGTCAATTAATTGTTTTATGTATTTTTATGATTCAGTTTGATGCTACTTGCATATTAATAGAATTTCATCTTTACAGCATTAGTATTAACTTATTTCTTTGGATTAAAATGACTTTTGAAATACTGCATGCTTTGCATTAGACATATAGTTGTGCATACTTGTAGTATATTATATTATACTACAGACATTACGTAGTTCACACTATAAACTGTGTAAGAAATTTAATGATTTCAAAGTTAAGAGCCTTCAGAGGTAACACAGCAATAAAAAGTTGGCAGCACAGATTCAAATGTCTATTTTTTTTTATGCTTAAAAATTAGTCATTCGTGACATTTTAGAGGATAATGAGGTCTGGACTGCTTTTTGTGCTATCATACACAAGGAAATGTCCAGGTAATCTGAATCCCTCCTAAAAAAAAAATTTCTGCCCCATTAGAACAAAGTATAACTCTTCAAAATCTTGGGGGAAATGACAATCCCAGGTTTAATCTTTTTCTTTCATCATTGCACACACATAATAATGGAATTCTATTATTTTCTGCCAATAATGTGTTAGAAATTATGGAACAAGCCAAATTATACCTGAACTCAAATACAATAAAACTCTCCGTACGTATGCCTGTGCTGTGAACTCTCCACAGTCAAAATTTCAGATGGTGTCCTTTTAAAATCAAATGGATTCATCTATGTTGCATCAAATGCACCACAAAAATGATCTACATTTTATTGTTAAGTAATAACTTGCATTCCAAGTTCAGTGTTAATTTTGAAGACTACTTCTGTAGAAATAATGTTTAATTCATATTACATAACTCTAATTTCTAACTAAAAATTTGATATTTCATTTAATACAATTTGTATAGTGTAATTTTTTCCTTTTACACTTTTTTTCATTGGATGCATTCATTAATGCACCTATTGATGCTTTAAGATGCTATTTCAAAGATTAGGTTAATTAAAGCTAAGATACTGTATCTACACTTATTCATAATAAGTTGTTTCCATATTAAATATATCTAAAAATACTGTATTCCTGAACTTTAATTAAATAGAAAAGAATAAATTAGAAATTTTTATATAATAAGCATTTTCATAAAATTGATTCTTTATGCTGTATTTCTGTGATACTTTTTTGAGTAACTTTTTAATTCATAATTATGTTGATATTAGGCAAAAATGATGTGAATTGTAAAATGAATTTAAATTGCTGTCTATTTCTTAAACGGTTGTGTATAACTGTACATAATAATTTATTGTAATTTGTATGTTAAGTGCTTTGTTAATAATATTAGACAACATATCAACACATTGATAAAATTTAACGTTTTCTATTATTTTTATTTATTTATATTCATTTAAATCACATCACATATTTATAATCAGTTTTAGATCTTAAAAATTATCATTTAGGTTACATTATTTATAGATGATTTTTGCATTTATTATTTATTTTTCAATAAGCCTAATTATTTTGTTTTAAGTCATATTTTCTGTTTAGTGCAGTACATTTTACCACAAAAACTTCTTATTTTACAAAAATGTTGTATTTATAAAAAAAAGTTTCGATATTTATAGACCACAATTTTTTTTTTGTTTTGCAAATGTTGTAGTAAATTAAAAATAAAACTTTCTTTTCTAGTTTTTAAATTAGCAAAACTCTAGTTTTGTTAAATAATAAGCAAAAGAAAGAAGAAAAGTAGAATTTTATTTATTTCTTCTTTTATTAACTAAAATTGAATTATTAAATAAATAAAGTGGTTAACATTATTTCCCTGGTGACATTTTTTAACTCTACTTATTAATATAAGAACTCTTTTTTAATTTATCAATGATTTTAATAGGTTATCTTGGTGATGATTTTATGCACTTCAATTAATTCAAATGCATGTATGAAACAAAATTTTTCTGATTATTTAACCCTCTGAATTATTTTTTACACGTCAGTTTTCTTTATTGCAAATGACTTTACACGTTAACAAAAATCTAAGATTTAGTAAAATAATCATATATATATATAGTATGATAGAATATAATTCATTTTTTAAAAAAAGAAGAAGTTTTACACACATACTTTTGCAGGTATTTTAAACATTTGTATAGGCATGTTTAAATTCGCTTCTTTACTTGGGGGGGGGGGGGGGGGAATTAACTAAATTTTGTAAATTTACAGAGTTAAAACAGACCAATCAAAATATGAAATTTTGCAGAAAAAGAAAAACTCAATGTTGTTTTTCAGTTAAAAATTTGATAAACAAATGCAAATTAATGTCTTTTGTTTCCTTAAATGTACTTATTAAATATATTTTGTTATTACAAAAAAAAATAATAATAATCTGTATTTTTATACTTCAAAACTATACATAAGCAACTTTTGCCACTTAACTATAGTTGTACTATCTAGAACTTAGGGCAATGTGCACATCTTTTTATGCTGTATAAAAATATAAAATAACATAGAAGTTCTACATTTTTGATAGATTCCATTTTATGTAAGTCAAAACATTCATTTGAATATTACAAGTATGATGAAAGAAAAATAAACAAGACAGACTTCAAATTACTTTATCAAAACGACATCGCAACAACTCATATATCCCACTAATGACCATATTCACTTAGCGTTAAACCAGTGAATTTATTCAGCAGAGCAAGTTACTTCAAAAGTTAGCAGATAAAATACTATTCACTATCCCAAACGTAAGCATTACCATGACAATTTCTGCATTGTCTCTGACAGTCAAACCAACCATTCTGGTTACCTAACTTGGTAAGTTATGGTATTTGGTGAATACCACTGTAAGAAATTTGCCAGTGCTCATAAGAATAGAAGATTTCCATTGTTTTGCCATTGATTCTATTATCATAAATTGGCCAAATTAAAATGAGGCTACCTCTAAGGTGTACCCTCTATCCAATTAAAAAAAAAAATTTCAAAATCAGTTTATGTGGTAATAAATTCTCCCTGAACACACGCACACAAGGGGGGGGGGATTCCTGCAAATAATAATATCCTCATTTCCCAAGTTGGTTAAAATCGTATCTAACTAAGTATAATTTTAGTTAACACCAGACACCTTAAAAAACTAGATTTTTTTGTGTGTGTGCTGATAAAAAAAGTTAGATGTATTGAAACGAAGTTTTATGAAATAAGTTTGCATTAAATCCAACTGGAATATATCTTTATTATCTTGGCAAAACTGTTCCTCCCAAAATAAGCAAATTTTAAGCGTAATTTTTAAGACATTGCTATGCTCATCTGCTTTTACTTTTTTTGCTTTATTTATGATAAACATTGCCATTAATATTCAGGGTATCAGAAAAAAAGTTGGCAACATGCTTTAACTGTTTATCTATTAGAGATAAGCAGGCAATGTAAATTGAAAAAATGTTGGTAAAAGATTACATTAAAAAGAAATTCCTCTTGTTAATTTTCAAAAGTTACTTTAAATTAATATATAACCGCTGAACAACAATAACAACAAAAAAAGTTCTCCATTAGTAAACTGACACATTCACTAATGATGTGATGTGTAAACTTTCATCCTTTCATCATAGAATGTCTCAGAAATATTTTTAAACAAAGATGATCAGGAATTTGAATGTAAGCATTTATTACTAGTGTGCAAAAAATTGTTTTCATTTCTGTATGACTCCTGAAAAGCAATCTTCTGGTGTGATTTTTTTTCTTTCAAGGGCCATTGAAAAGTCAACGTATGTTCCTCTTTATGTTTCTGACACTTTTTAGAATATAATTCTCAAATTTGGGTTATCACCTCATTAGTGTATGGAGCACATTTTACTAGTTGAGAGTTTTTTTCTTTTGTATGTAAACGTTCATCATACAAATTTAAAAAGTGTAACTTTTTGAAAATTAACAAAAAACTTTTTTTGCAACATTGTCTTTTTTCCTGACCTTATTTTAAAATTTTTTTTTCAATTTACATTAACCACTTATCTTTAATAGATTAAGAATTAAAGTGTGTTACCACTTTTTGGGGGACATCCTGTATATGCATTTTAATTAATTTTTCCCAACCTTTTCATACCAAGCTAAGTCCCCACCACACTAAAAAAATTACACAAATGCATGTTATTTAACTTGCTTTTCTGCTCATTAATATTTATTTATGAAGGTTGTAGTTCAGCCTATAAATTAGGAGTTCAAGAATATTTCTGCAAATATTCAAAATTGACTCAATTGTTCTGTTTTTATTTGTAAGTGCCTTTTATTTGTTACGTTTGTTTAAGAGACTATGAAGAAGACTATAATTAGTATTATCTTGTATGTCTGACTTTATTGCATATATGTTACAAAAATTCTCATGTGGAAAAAGCATATAATGTATGAAAAGATTTGTTATAGTTTATATTATAATAAGGTAATTAGTAACCTTCCTATGATATGATCCTAACCATTTAAGTTGACTACTTCAAAATTTAAAAGAAAACAAAATAAATAAGTATGTTACCATTTAAAAACTCCTGTATGAAATCTTAGTTGAAAATTATTTTTCAAAATTGTACAGGGGGGGGGGGGGGAATAAATAAATAAATGGTGCTTTTCAGCTATCAATTTTTTTAAATGGAAGTGAGAAAACAGTTTTAAACATGACCAAAAAAAAAAAAAATTAATTGTGTATTGTAATAATAATTTAGAACAACTCAACTGGTGGTAAATTTATAGAAAAATGCTTTAAAATATGTATGCGAAAAAATAAAATCTAATGCAATTATTGTTATTTTTTATGTTTAAGTTTCTCCCCGCCGTCTCCCCTTTATGTTCAATAGCATTCTCTTGTTAACTACTGGTTTATAATATATATTCTTGAAAAAACATTAAAGTTTGCTTTATTTAGATATATTTGAGCTTTTATATATAAAAATATTCATTTTAATAGCAAGCTTATAAAAATTACTTTAATAGTTAATTTATTATTTCATCACTTAATTGAAATACACTGCATTTATACAATAATCTTATTAAAAAAATTCATTCTTTTAATATTTATTATTGGCATACTAAGGACCTTATCCCATTTAATAATTTGATGTCAGTTTTCGGTCTTTCAGACTATTTATTAGCTTTCTGGTGTTTTATTTATAAAATTATGTAAATTAATTAAAACTTTTAAATATTTTTATGCATAATTTATTTTAAATGACCTTGTAGATCAGATTCAATATGTATCTTCAAGAAAAACAAAAATATAAAAGTTTTGCAAAGTTTCTATAATTTTTACAAAACTTATGTATAGTAGCTTTTTAAAATGTATAAACTTTATGCTGTAAATAATAGAATTTGCTACCTAGTACCTTTATTTCTTGTAAATATTTGTATATTACTAAAATGCCATGTATGTATGCTGCATAAATTGTACATAAAACAGATTGTATACTATTGTTTTAAAGCTGCAGTAAATGACTAAACAACTTATGTCACCTCGTTATATAATTTAAATCTTATTCATGCATATATCACCAAAACAAGGTATTTTTCACCACTTAGAGAAGCACTATGTCAGTCACTTGGCCTAGTTCATTTTGAGTACTAAAAGTAATAAAAAAATATGGTATATGTGAAATCTGACTAATAGCCATGGCCATCGGCAGAATATTTTCCTGGAGGTGGCAAGATTTCTTCAACATTCTACTACCATGCTGGAAAGAACAACAACAAAAAAAAAAAAACCATACAAAAATCCAGGAGGAGGAAATGCCTCCCTTGCCCTCTGCTGCTGATGCCCATGCTAATGGCAAGGAACTCTCTGATATAGAGAAGGTATTGACAGGGACATGTTATGCAGTAAAATCTCATTTCAATGAAATTAACTTTCATGAATATTTTAGACTAGAAGTCAAAACCCGTTGTGGAGGCAATTACAATGGATGCTAGAAAAAATATTTGACAAAAATATGTCTACACTCAATAGATTTCATCTTCGTCCACCTAAAATAACTAACTTCATATTCAGTTTTTATTATAAACCCAAATCAAATTTCATGCTCTTCTGGAAACGTGCAGAAACTTTTCTATTCTATTAATCATTTTCTTTTTATTTAAACATAAATTTTACTGCTTAAAATTTAATAAATACTGTTTATTATTTTTAAGTGAATCTTCTTTAACACAAAAATCCCTCGTTTAAATTAGTATTAGTAATTTAAAGCTATTAGTATGTATTTACTCTTAGCATATCTTTGTAAGCTTTTTGAATATTTCTATATTGGTGAGTTTCATCCACAACCCCACCCAACACCAAAGGGCTCCATCTCTTATTCTTGCTATAGGAAGTGTAATTTTCACATAGGGAGCCAAAATTTTTCAAGGTAGGCCTTAACCCTCCCCCCCCCCCTAGTTAGCTTCGTATATATACCTGTAATTAGTCATGATTTTTAACGTTATGGTACAAGAACAAAATCATGTTGTGAAAAATCACTCAAAATACTGGTGTTAAATGATAAAGTAATTAAAAAACTTTGTAAAAAACACACATAAGAAGTAATAGGTAAGAAGATACGCACGTTTCCTCACGTGTTTCCACACATAAGAAGTATCCTCTTACCTATTACTTCTTATGTGTGTTTTTTACAAAGTTTTTTAAATACAAAATCATGTTGTTTTTCCTTTCTTTCTAAAAGACGGGTCATCAGCCTACTGGAAGCTTGACCATCACGAGGACTGCAGATGTTGTTCATTTCACTATGGGGGCACCTATTAGGCTGACTGATGTTGCTCCCTTTGAGTGGTCTCCTAATTTTGATCAAAATGAGAGACCTAGCACCTGAAATTGACACTGCCACAGGTATCGTTTGAACATGAGGGACATTGGGACCACGAACAGATTTTAAAGTGCACCAGCTCCCATTAGCGTGCACAGTTCCACATAAGACTAACCTAAAGAGGATTTCACACT
Source organism: Cheiracanthium punctorium (assembly GCA_038373885.1). Lineage (NCBI taxonomy): Eukaryota > Metazoa > Arthropoda > Arachnida > Araneae > Cheiracanthiidae > Cheiracanthium > Cheiracanthium punctorium. Next base: position 224,939 of record JAWZYV010012924.1, read on the forward strand.
CTAAAGCACTGACCAAGCCAGTGCTGACTCACTTTCTGTGTTCTCATGGGAACGAAGCTTAGCAACTAGGCCACTGCTGGACAGGGAATGCCCACATGTTACGATACAAATTTTTTCTGGGAGCTTCTTAACTGACACAAGTGTATCTTTTATTACAGTGTCTAATACAGCTTATGAAGAGACATCCTAAAATTTGTTAAGTGTCTTTCAAAGTTAGTCGTATTTATATACCAAAACCACATAGTTTTTTCGAACACCTGCCTTAATAAGACAACAAAAGCTTCTGTAAATTTGAAAAGTTACTTGGTTTGGTTGTAGCATTTTGTTAATTTAATACTCGTAAAACCCTATTAAGATTATTAAAAGTGATTTGTTTTTTTTTTTTAATCCATGCATTACACAGGATCTGAAAGTTATTGTGGAAAACTATTTCACACATTACATGTGAAATTATCACTTCAAGATGATGTATTCTTGAAAATAATTTTCAAACAAAAAAATCTGTATCCGTGGACATGGTAATAAATGATCTGCTTTTATATACATATTCGGGGATATTAACAACAGATGATCCATTTTCAAATCCATATCCGCAGATATAAAAACAAGGTGTCCGTTTTCAGATCCGTAAATGTAGATCTAGTTTTTAATGATCCGACACGCATCTAAGACACACGCAAATATATTATAAAAAATAATCTTTTATAAAGCAAGTAAAATAATTAGCTGCAGGAAGATTTTTTTTCTCCAAAATTTAAATTTTTTTTTTTTAAACCATTTTGTCTAACAAAGTATTTCAAAAACATAATGAAAATATATGAGATCATAAAAATGTTGTATACTCGTGACATCTTCAAATTTTACTGGAGTGAACTGCAGATTTTTCTTAATCTATTATCATAAATTCTCTATTACTTTCACTTTTGTGTTAGATATTGTAAAAATTCAAAAGATTGAGCTAAAATATCTAATGTGTTAAAATAGTTCTCACAAGGTTCCATTAACAAATTTCAAATTGAACAAAACTGGAGAAATACATAAAATGTTATTTAGCGACAAGGGCGATGGGGGGGGGGGGGGCTAAAGTACTTGGTCAACCATGCAAACGTAAAAAAAGCACCCCCTTTTACTTTCTCCCAAAAAAAAACACTTTTGAAATAGCGCCTCGATGCGATGCTTACCTATCAGGCTATCCCTGTTTACTGAAGAAAACGAAACCATAGTCCAGGAGACAATAACTCTAGAATAGCAATGCAGCTTCAAGGTAAAATGATGAAAAAGAAATTGATTTGTTTTGAAAGCCGAAGGAAGAAAAAACATGATAACATTAAAAAATGTCATTTCGATAATTTTAGAATAAGTGAATGATAGGAATTTTGCTGCCTGGGGAGAGCAGCCCCCCCCCCTCCACTGCTTTAAAGATATCTCTGAGACTTTATGATGACAGGCATATGACAGTACATCACCTCATTAGTGCATAAGGCACATTTTACTAATGGGGAATGCTTTTGTACTGAAGTCATATAGAAATTAAAAAAGTGTGACTTTTTGAAAATAAATGAGAGGAATTTTTTCTTAACGGATTCTTATTTCCGACTTTATTTTGAACATTTTTTCAATTCACACTGCCCACATTTCTATAAAGAATTAAAGCCCATTAACACCTTTTTGGAACACCCTGTATATAAAAATCTTAAAAAGGGAGTTTAAATAACTATATTAACTTTTGTGAATTATCCGTCACAATAACTGCTTAAATATGCAGATAAAGGGCACAATCAGACTGACACTTTTGAGTAACTTGAGTTACTCAAGAAAAACTCAACCTGTTCACAATGCCAGACTTGAGCTACTCGAGGAGATAAACAAGGTGTCCATACTGCCAGGCTGAGTAACCCGAAAATTACTCGAACTCCCCAAAGATTTTCCTTAGGAAGTTGAGGGTGTAGATCACATGACCTTTACACGTTGTTTTCATTGGCTCCGCTGGGTAGTAAATACGTGTCGCCATGTTTTCTTCATAGTAATTACCCAAAACTGTCCACGATGTCATTCTCCCCGAGTAGCTCAGGTTTTACTTGAGATTTACCCAAAAGTTACAGTCTGAACGCACCCAAAAAAGCATTTTCTATAAAGTACTTATGGTAAAACTTATCAGTTGGATTTTATCTCATGAGTACATAACTTTTATAATTATTAATTTTTAAAGGGTTATAATAAATTGTTTTGCTTTGAAACATAAAAAAGAAAAGAAATACTTCAAATAAAATTTAGAACATTTTATCTTCTGTGGAATTAGTTGTGATTGTCACCGCTAGATAGCAGCATTAGGTTTGTATATTTCTTATCTGTAAACTCAGATTGAATCATTTTCATAGCATTGGAATTGCCCTCCTTGATCGACCTTCATGGGCTGTGTCAAGGTTCTACAGATCCCTAGGTTTGGCACTGACCCGGCTTCAGAAATTAGGCGGACCTGGGCAAAATCAACATAGGCGGCCCTCTAAACATTTTTGTACATTAATGCATGCATACACACATGCATACATACATATATGTTAACTCATTATAAAAAAATATTTGACATTTACAGGGTGTACACCAATGTCAGGAGGCAAAAATAGTATCTTTATAGCCTGACTGACAAAAAAGTCGCCAGTTTAGTTTTCTTTATTTTAGTTGCCAGAATAGTAGCATTTTTGTATAATTTTGTAGTGAAAAAATATAAAAACTTCATTCATTATATAAGAGCATATAGTACATTCATTTTTATAGTAAGATTAAAACAACAGATTAGACTGTTTGATGAATGATCCATCGTAACTTTGGAAAGAAAAGGGAGTTGATAGAAATCAAAATCTGATTTTCAAATGAGTCGCCTGGAATAAGCTACAAGTGGCCAAAGACTTGAAAATAGTATGAAAATGACAATTTTTATTCAAAAAAGTCACCCAACTATACTCCAGTTCAACTTAACCTGACAGTGCGTGGAAAGGTACGAGTGCCTTATTGCGCCGTTTGTCAAGTATTCGTGCGCGCTTTCTGGTCTTCCTCCCTTGTACTCTTTGACTAATTGCCCTATTTGGCGATCTATCGCCCGTCCTTCGTACTAATGCTGCTCTAGTACGTACACGTGTGGGAGTATTTAGGGGTGATAAGAAAGGAAGGACATTCCTTCAATCACCCCTTCTTGACCTTCCCCTGAAAGGTACGTGGAGGTCAGAATTGTTCTGAGAAATGTCTCTTTTTTTTCTTTTCAAAGCAAAAATGTGACTGGGATGCGTGTGCTTACAGATTAATATACATATTCTTTTTTAAATATAAAATAGTTTAAACAACTGCTATTTTTTTCGGCGTTTTCAATTGCAGTGCAAGTCCAGTCAAAAAAGAAAGTGAGAAATAAAAACAAAGAACGTAAGAAAATCCTCTAATTTAAATGACTGGATTGTGAAACTCGTAATGCTTTTTCCTTTCTTTCCCCCGAATGTGGCAATATTGAAACAGGCATCGATGTGCCAGTAAAATATGCTTCTTGAGACAAATAAGGCGTTCAAAGCACTGTATTGTGCTGAGAAAAGAAAAATTAAAAGGAATTCAGAATGGTCGACCCTACCGCTATCACACTAAGATGAAAGGCAGTGTTCTGGTAACTAAATTACGTGCATCATAAATTAGACTTTAAAATACATATGGGCAACCTCCGGCCCGCGGGCGGAAGGGGCGGGCTTTTGATCCGGCCAGCGGATCAGAAACCCAGTCGAACTTGCTCGCTCTCATTGTTATAAAAACACAACGGTATTTTTTTAAAAATTCTTTGCCAGTGTTGTTTCTCAAACCAGACCCCGATAACACAGAATCATTCAGGATATTCATGCATCCACTGGATGATGCCGTCTGCTACGTAGCTGGACGTAGGATGTCCAGTGGGTATCACAATGTCACACTTATTTATGTCTACAGGATGTCCGATGGGACGCTGACAGGACCTTACACCGGATGTTTACAGGTCAATTTGATACGATAGACGGCCTGCAAATGTCCGATAGGACTATCGCAGGACCTTTATAGAACATTGCCAGTTTAATCACTGGATGTTTACAGGCCCAGTTTGATACGATAGACGGCTTGCAAATGTCCGATAGGACTATCGCAGGACCTTTATAGAACATTGCCAGTTTAATCACTGGATGTTTACAGGTCCAGTTTGATGCGATAGACGGCTTGCAAATGTCCGATAGGACTATCGCAGGACCTTTATAGAACATTGCCAGTTTAATCACTGGATGTTTACAGGTCCAGTTTGATACGATAGACGGCTTGCAAATGTCCGATAGGACTATCGCAGGACCTTTATAGAACATCACCAGTTTAATCACTGGATGTTTACATGCCTACAATTTGATCTAACAGATGATCTACAAATATCCCTCTGGATATTTGCAGGGCCCTTATTTAACTCTCAAAAATAACTATTGGGTGTTTATAACCTTTACACTGTAGATATCCCATTAGAAATTTATAGAATCAATTTACTGCATTTATTACATTTAATTTTGCTATTAATGTGGTAAGTAAAATACTGCCACATTAGCAGCATAATTAAATATCTTATAAATACTGTAAATTGATTTTTTAATGTCCAATGGGATATCAACAGTATAAAGTTTTAAACATCCAATAATTATTTTTGGCAACGCTCTATAAAAGTCCAATTTCCCAGCAGGATATTTGTAGCTCAACTATTGGTATTTAGTTACTAAAAATTTGTTTAAGTATACTTTACTTTGATATACTACAGCTTACTGAAGAAATGAGAAAATTTTTGTAGTCTAAAAAAAGCACACACTTTCTTAGTACATAAATGTTTAGTTGTGAATTTCAGTTTGAAATTAATAACCTTCAAATTCACTAGTTCCTTGCTTTTCATGTTATTAAAAATAAAGCTTAAATTGTTTTTTCTTTGGTAGGGCTAATTTAAGAAATGCTTGTGTAACTTACACAAAATTTAAAATAAAGCAAAATGCTGACCTAAAGCAAATTTAATTACTTTAGGAGAGGTTAATTTATATAAATTACACATAAAAAAAGCTTAATGCAAAATTTTGTAAACAATATAATTTAAATACTAATCAGTGATTTCAGCTGCTGTATAAAATTTTTCATAAAGGCTAATAAGTTAATTACTAGAATAAACAAATCTGGATGACTAATTAACATTGTAAAAATAAAACAATATTTCAATTAAAAACAGTCCTTGTGAATTAGAAATTACAAGATTATAGAAACGTTAAATTTGAAAAAGAGTGAAGTTGCAATTTTGTACGACAGAGGAAGAACAACTGAAATATACTCCTTTTCCTACTCTGAATTCTAAGAGAATTGGGCATTAAAATAAATCAGACAATTTATGAAAAAAAAAAAAAAAAATCAAGAATGGCTTTAAAGAAAAGAAAAATCAGACGTACCTTTTGCTCAAGTTAATAGAAATGCCTGAAAATAATTAGCATAAGAACAACTAAATTTTTTGAAACTCAATTTATTTATTATTCGTCATTTATTTTTACATATATATTATTCTCTCTTTGGCATGACACAATGACGTTTTTACATATTTAATATTTGAACATGTTTGTGATGGGTATTCTTTACAAAATAAGTCATGACACCATGGCAGAGTATGGAATTCTTCTCCAACTAGGTTTAACACACCTATTCAGTCAGTCATCACACACAGCACCTAAAAAAATGGTTTAAAATGCAGTTAATATATCTATAAATAAACAACTAGCATTTAATGCACATATGCTTTTGCCTGAATGATTTGAAACAGGTATTTTATTTTACATTTTATTATGCTTACAGCCAGATCTCATCAAGAATCATCAATTCAACAGTTTGGTAAAACACACATTTGCTGCGATTTTAAGAGGAAGTCTTTATTTTGCGAAGAGAAGAAAAGATTATTTAAGAGAAAAGTTCAAAAGTTTTTTTTTTTTTTTTTTTTTTTGAGACAATTAACTTCTAAAAATAAATAGCTCTTATGAAAGATAATTTTTAAATAACTGAAAGGTGAGTGTGAGTCCTAAATATATACTTGCTTTTAAATTGCAGATCTTTAAAAAGTATGTTCCAAACCATAAAGCTAACTTTGAACATGCATGACATGCATCTACCATCTTTGGTACACATACCGCCCTTTTCTGCACAATTCCTAATACTAGACCTATCCACTTAGTATTTTCCCTAGGATAACCTTTAAATGACAAAGGTTAAAATAAACATATGATTCTAAGAATACCCCAGTGAAAGAAATTCCATCAGAATTAGCACAATATTGTGCATGAGAAGGCTTTTTAGGAAATTTTGTGTAATGAAGTCTGCTGGATGTACTGCATTATGGCGGAAAGACATGAATTCGACAAAAAGTGCATTAAAAATAGCAAGTATGCCTGTAACAACTGCAGCTAAGTTCCCATGGACATTTGCAAAAAGCTCCTCATCCCCAAGGGAAAAAAACTGCTAATTGATCAATAAAAGAAAAAAAAATGTGGGAAATCAGCACATTTGGGTCCACAATTTTAAACTCTTAAAGGATAAAAATAAAAGTTAGTACAATTTCAAAAGGTTCACGAAATGGAACATGTTTCTAATAAAGCATTTTGTCTTTTGAAAATGAAAAATGATTAGATTTTATTTGAAGATACGAGTTTTAGGGAAATGATAAAAAATAAAATTTAGCTTTCTTTTTGATGATTTGTTCAAATTTAAGGATATCCAATTACAAGTTTCCATATGAAAAACTCTCTTTCATAACTTTCAAGAGAAAATTCTCCTTGTCAAGAATATTCTTCAAAAGATTACTGGAATTCAACAACACTAATTATTCATAAATATTATTAATCATAAATATTATTATTTATATATATATATATATATATATATATATATATATATATATATATAATCAGGAGTTGATTATTATCAAAGTCGAAATGCCGCACACAGTAAGTTAAAATAACATATTTATAGTCCAATTACATAAAATAAAAGCTTCTGCAAGATTTTAAAGGAAAGGATCCAAAATTTTGAATCATTCAAGCTTCATTTGCTGCAAAATCCTTAAACAAAATTTAAACACGGCATATAAATATATGACACATATATTGTAACTGAATATACTATACACTTTTCTGGGAAAATTTTTGTGAATTTTTGTCAAAGTTTTCCTTGTTAAAACAGTTTACGAAACAAATTAAAATACAGTGCAAAATACTGAAGATCATTTTAATTCAACTATATTTTTTGTGAAGGGCCAGTTTAATTGATCCCCCCCCCCTCCCTAAGGATGCTTTATTCAAATGTAATTTTGTGAAGGAGCCACAAAAAAGACAAATTTTGTCTGCATACATCCTCAATAAACTCTGATGATTTTGCATTTCCATAATTTACATTATTTTACCTAAGTATTACCAGACTGAAAGCAGAAACAAAAGAAAACCTGTTTCGCGAACAAACAATACCTCTTTAAATGCTAGACTACATTTGATTATCCCATCCCTATAAATCAATTGAGAGTTCTGAAAATTTCTAAAAGAACTAACTGTGTAATAAACACAGAATTACACTGCAAAATTTTCTGAAGTGCAACAGCACAATCAGATGAAAAAGGAACTTAAAAAAAAAAATTAATGTCGTTTTGTTTTCAAATTATCATAAAAGGTACCTATTTTCAAGAACATGCTTAGAGATCTTGTTTTTGATAGTTGAAAGTATATGTAGCATTAAAAGTATTGCATCAAAACATTTCTCTAAAGTCATCTTATTCTCATACACGTCAGTGGAGATGGTGATTACACTTAATTTAAGGGATGATAAACATGACTATTAAAATCATTATAATTTATTCTCTGACTACGTACAACCATTACAATAATTAATAAATTAACAATATAAATTGAAAAAGTAACCACTGGCTCACTCAGGGTTTTAGTTTGGGGGGGGGGGGGGTAGGCTACAAATTCTGCTGAACTCTGTTATAGTGACCTCGATTATATAGTTATAACTCCCTTATAATGTCAAAATATTCTGTGCCACTTGACTTGCCGATAGAACAACATGCATATGAGCAATGCTGTTGACAAATTATAATCAGATCTTTTCAGTATCGTTGAAAACGAGTTTAACTGCCTTTGTATAGTAACTGCAAGTATTTATTCACAAACTAACTTTATAAAATGTTCTTTAGAAATAATTTAAAGACAATTTTTAAAAAGAAAAATTTAATTCATTAGGGACGATTTTCAATGCTTTTTACTTCTAACACTCCCCCTCTATGGGGACTTGAGCCCCCATAGCCCCCTCCGTGGGTGCCCCTATAAAAGCAACATTTGCCAGGCTGTAGTTTAAAGAAACACAAAACCTGATGCATGGTTTTGGTAAACAAAATTAATTGTGCCAGGGATTCAAAAAATTGAAAATGATTCTTTATAAACTGCAGTACACACTGAAATGAATGGAAAAAACTTTGCTTCTTACGAAACTTCCATAAAAATTTTGTTAACATGGAAATGCAGAAGAAAAGTTTTCAAAGTGTCACATCACATTTCACAAAACTTTAAACTAATTCACAAGCTAAGAATTTTTGTAGTATTACAATTGAAAGATTTTTTGTTTATTACAGTGTGTAGTACATATTTTGAAGAGACACTAAAATTTTTAAGGCCCTATGTTTATTTGTATATATGTACCAAAATCACATTTTTGCACACCACTATCTTAATACTACTATAAGAAAACTCACTCCAGGATAACTTATAATGTAAGCTGAACTAAATATTTTCAATGCTCAAATTAATATAATTAAAATACAAATTAGTTTACTTATAAAACCAAAATTAAAACTGTTCAGATAACAAACATAAAAACTTCGTTAATTTAAAAACCATAGCATAGCAAACTTGATAAATTAAAATAATCAGAAAGGCTGATATTTTTTATGTAAATTTTGTTTTGTTGTAATGAACACATTCAACAATTAAAAACACAATTGTTTGTTGCATTTCTCAAATGCTATATCTGAGCACATAAATCCAGCAATATCCCATCAAAATTAATTGAAAACTTTGTGAAATAAGACAAAGAAGGGTACTATGCAAAACGATATTTTCAGGTAGTGTAAAAAGTTAATCTTTCGTCACAGTAGCAAAAATAAATAAACAATTAACAACAGGAGCAATTTAGTTAAGCATTTTCCCCCAAAATAAATCTGAATTCTTTCTATCTAATATGTAACATGTTATTTTCAGCCTTTTTTTTAATGTAGAAAACTTAACCATTTAAAATATCGAGATTGACACCTATAAAAAGGCAATTTCAAAACAAATATGGATAGTCAACAACTCGACTTGCAAAATCACAAATTTTTTAAATCTTTGTAGTAGTACAAATTTTTTACTATTTATTTACTCCTTTCCGGCTGAAAATACTAATTACTAGGCATTGAATAAAGCAACGTTTGCAAGCACACACACATACCACGTGAAGGAAACCAAACAATCATAAGTTTTTCAACTCTTAAAAGAAGTTTTTCTTAATAATTCTTTTACAATAAGTAATACACGTACGTATGCATTTAAAAACTTACTTTATCTACATGAAGGTATGAAGTTCAAATACAGGTGTTGTAGTTTATTAACTTCGCAAGCCACTCGCCACACTTGCACACATTTTCGCGCTCAACAAAATGGCTACTGTCTTCCGATCACTTCCGATTCCGAAAGTTCTGATAACTGCGCATGCTCGTCTAAAAGTGACATCGGCAGGCATCCGTCGGATTCTCTGACTGGATCTCTAGCATCTGTCAGATACAAAGTAGCCAGTGGATTTCTATAGACGCCTACAGTATGATATGACGGCTGCAGGATCTAAATGATATCTGTAGGATATCCAACGGATGTAACTGGTTATCTGGGAGATCTTCACATACAAACTGACTGCATTCAAAGACAGCAGGATGAGAAATAACGCTGGGCACTGAATAAAATCTTCATCGTAGTATCTTTGCAAACGATGGGAGTGAACAGGTTAATCCTGATATCCCCTTCTCATCACTTTACATATACAACTCAGGGGCCGATCCAGAAATTTTTTCTAGGGTACCATTTTTGTGAATTTTTATGCCAATTTTTAATAAGTCACTTTTTTGGTTAAAATAATTGATAAAACAGATTAAAATACAAGGTAAAATGCGAATGAAGGGCCGTTTCAATTGATTGTGTTGTGAAAGGGCCGCAAAACGGACCCAGTTTTCGTCTGCACCGACCCCTACACTGCTTGAACTTTTTTGTTCCTTTCAAAGATGGTCACAGGGATCTTACATTTTTCAAAGCCCCGAGTTTAAAGTTACCCCCGAAGTTAAAATTAACCGCGAGGAGACGTCACTGCCGGCAACGGGGGGATGGGAGTCACTGAAAGATGACAATTTTAAAAGAAGAATTATCTTCTGTAAAATGACTACGAAGGATGCGTGGGGAGGGGTAAAGAAAAGGGCCCGATTAACGCACGGGCTAACTGGGTCACGGCCCTTTTTGTTTTTTAGTTTTAATCTTTTAATTAAAAAAATTACAAATATTCCATAAAATATTATTTCATGAACTCTGCTCAAGGGACTCTGCCCAGGGCCCCCGGTTCGAAAGGGGCCCAAATTTCAAATGTTGTTCTGAAATATTCTTTTTTATGTCAAAATTTTATGAAAAAGAAAACAAATTTCATAGATGGGGGCCCCCAAATTCATCAATGCCCGGGGCCCCTGTTGGTCATAATTGGGCCCTTCGGAACTTCTAAGTGGTGTTCCAGCCTTATGCGGTTGGAACGTAATATAATCATCCAATACAGGAGCAGTAGCCATTATTACCGACGTGCGAAAGCGGAGATAAGGAAGAAAAGAAGTAAAGAACGGAGAATGCGAGAATGTGTAATGGATTTTCCCGTTCTGGCGTGGGGGAGGGTTGCTACGATCTTCGCTCCTTAAAAATTCCGCCAAAACTTGCTTTGACACTATTGGATAGCAAAGCGTTGACACAATAAACACATTTTCATTTATATAAAGGCGATATATTAAATTATTGAGCACGCTTTCATTATATAAACATGTTTTTTCCTCTTTACAGACGAATTTAACATAAAAAGTAATACATATACGGACGAACTATATTGTAAGGTCGGAAGAACACAAGGCATAGCCTTCCACGTACTGTCAGGTTAAGCTGAACTGGAGTATAGCTTTATCTTTAAATTAGCTAAAGTCACCTTTTTAGTCGCCAGTAGATATCCCGCATTTACAAAGTTAAATTGATAAAGAAAATTTTGGCGACGATTCTCAAATCTTCGAAATTTTCAGGGTTTGTACACATTTCAGAAGGAAAAATTCAAGGAGTCCAAGAATTTCCAATCTAGTTCTGTAGAATCTCGAGTTCTATCAAAATTGTTTATATTGTATACACGCAATATCATCATGGTTTTAATCACCAACTAACTTTATTTTTCAAAACCAAAAATTTAACATATTTAAATCAATATATATTTATTAATTTGATGAATGAATATCTAAAACAAAAAAACTAAAAGACAAAATCTAAAGGAAAAAAAAAAGATTTATCTTTGTCTTGTTTAATCGCAGAATTAATGTCTTTAAATAAAAGCAAATATTTAGAATTAGTAGTTCCAGAAAAGTTGGAGAGTAGCCAGTTCTGTAGTGCAAATCTCTACATTTTCATTTTTTTTTAATGCAAACCATTAAATTTATTAAGAACTAAATTTTAAAATTAAGAGTTAGTAGGAGATAGAATTTCAGAACAATATGATTAGCATTAATGAAAATAATAAAAGATGTTGGCTTACCTATATCATTCTTTAATTGGAATAAATGAAATAAGAAGCATATCACTTTTCAAACCAAATAAGTACTCTTGAAATTCAAAAGATTTGTTCAAATGAAATAGTTATTTGCTAATGCTAAAATTTTCAAATACAGGTCTGATCTACAAAAACAAATACAGTTTCCTTGATTATAAATTAATTACACACACACAAAAAAGGATTACAAGATTAACTGAAAGAATTTTAATGTTCAACTAATCCAAAATTTATGATAAATCGTCAAAATAGTATTGAAGAAGTATGAAAGATTACAATAAATTTCTATTAAACTAATGCTTATGATTTTTTTCTAATTTAATCAACTCTGCCTGTTTTTCTTTTGCTGTTCTTCTTAAGCTATTGGACTTTAATAATAAAGTCATGTTTTCTTTTTCTGCTTGTTCATAGGTAGATTGCCCATGCAGCATAGTTTACAAATCAATCCTGCTGTTACGTTCGGGGTGCTTTTTTTTTTGTGATTTATTATTTAACCCTCTAGCATCCCAGCTGGCCAGGCAAGAAAGGCACTTCTTTCCCCTATTTTGAGAGAGACAAATATTTTTCCAATAACTGGACAACAGCAGAGCCGCTTCGTGGGGGACCTCGACATAGCCATTACAGGGAGTCGCAGGTACTTCCCATAATTTTCCTCATGTGTGTGAGCTTGTGTGAATGGGGAAAGAGGGAAACAAATAGGACCCCCACCTATCTTTCTCAGTGTCGCATCTTTGTAACAATTTCTCCGTGGGGTTAGCGCTTCTATGGATTAAAATTCTTTGGGGAAATCTAAAAGGGGAAGCTGGGGGGAAGGAATGCTTCTTCCAATTTCGGCTGGCACTGGACATTTAGAAAGTTCTTCCAGTCGCCAAAGAATGCCTAAGGAGTACTATTTTGTTTTTCCAAGTAGTTCTAAGGACCTTGGAACGTATTTTCAATTCTAAGGAGTTTCTAAGGAGGCGTATGTACTCTAAATTTTACGTAGTAAATAGTATTAAAAAATTACGTAGTCCTCTAATATCACATAATAAAAGAGCTAATATTATTTATCAGTAGATTGTTTTAGAAAAATTTTACTTATCACTTAAAAAGTAAACCATCTTAATGTAACAATTTAAAATTGTTGAAAAAGTATCAAACTTACCTCATAAAAATTATTTACGTTATATTTGCCGCATCAAATGTCTCGATATATTTGTAGTTCCTTTTCTTTGTTTGGGGATTCTCTGCTAATTTTTTCAAAATATTCTAAAATAGCACCCTTTTGGGATGAAATCATTTCATTTTGAGGACTTCGCTTTTGGATTCAAGATCCAGAATTTGTTTTACTGTTTTGTAAGACATTTCGAATCATAATAAATATGGGCAAAAAAATAACAATTGCAAGAGCAGATAACACTGTGACAAGAAGCTCACGTTCTAATGCATGAAAATGTCAGTAGACAGTTTCATGCATTAGAACGCAAACTGTAAACAACTCAGGTTAGTTCAAACTCTACAGAAATACTACTCCAGTAGAGTAGTCAAGTATCCAGGTATTGACTGTAAATGCTGGAGATCAACTAATTTTCACCTCCTTTCAAAACACCCTGATGAAATATCCCTTTTGTTGCTTCCTTACATGAAAGAAGGGTTAGGAAAATACATATGCAAACTTATATTACAAATGGAAACCTGTTTATTTTCTACCAAAACCCTGCTGCTTAGTACCAGTAGACAAGAAAGAATTGTCACCACATGTTGAGATGATGTATTTAAGGACCAATAACTCTAAAAAAGTTAAACACACTTTCTTGCTGCCTTGGTAAGTGAAAATCATTTACAACATTTTAATCTGATATGCAAGACAATTTATTTACATTGGTGAAAAGTATCCGTTTTAAAAAGTCACAAAAGCCTTTGGTGGGGAACAACCAGATTTCAGGAGTGTTTGTCGCTTCTGTTTTGCCATCGAAGACATTTTCTAACCTATTATTGCCTAACCAGTAGCATGAAAATAGTTGGCAGCAGCTTTTTGTAATTGACGGTTCTAGTTCTACCCCCTGACAACTCCGTGTTCTGCCCTTCATTCTGCTTCAAAGAAACAGAAAAACCAGAAGTTTGTCGATTTTCTGTTTGTTTTCTGCTTTTCATGGCAAATTCTGCCCATGTGGATTTCAGGCTTAAATGTGACTTTCATGGACTTAGATTCAGATGGACTTCCATCGGCAATGGGATTCCTTTTGCAAAAACAGGCCCAATGCCGATTCGGACGACAGATAGCACTGTTGCATCATCTGGATGGTCTTTAGCAATATGCAATTTTATTTTTAAATTAGTGGTTTAGTTCAATTTGAAGTGTCCTTGGTCAGCGTATTAACCAGTGGCGGCCCGTGGTCAAAACTGTTAGTGCAGCCGGAAGCATATGAGCCCCCCCCCCTTTCCTCCGGACAGGATTGGAAAATCTTAGTTACTGAATTCGAAAGCTAGCGGATTAAGCCCTCACCGAGGAAAGAAAAAAAAAAGAAAAAACATAAAAAATGTAAGAGATCCTATTTTACTTCCATAAAATGGACATAAATTTCAGCCAGCCGCTCTTATCCTCAAAATTGCATTAATCCGTGTCTGATTCGAAGTTTCCTTAGAATTTTCTTTTGTAACGATAACTTGAGAAGAAAAGAAAAAAAAAGAAAACTTACTTATTTTTTATAAGTCAAATCAATCCTCCTTTCTTTTAAACATGCGAATCGGTCAGTGATGTCCCCATAAAAAGGCGTTGTTTTAATTCAGATATCAATAATTTTAAATGCTCTTTAAAATTTCCCATGTTTAAAGAATTTTCTCGCTCGCCATGTCCTCTAAATGCCAGTTCTTGCTTACTTAAAAGCAATACTGCTTTGATGGGTAATTGTCCATTCATAAACGTCTATTCAGGCTTACCTTCTTGATAAATTCAGCGATATAAAGTCGAGAGTTTTCCAAACATATATTCTCCTTACCCCCTCCCTCACTTCTCGTCCGAGTCCGAGCCAATCAGTTAGTCGAGTTCTCAAGTTCAGCCGCCGTTAAAAAATCTTTCATCAGCTGTATCAGCTGCATACTCCCTATGCCGGAGAGGCTGCTTACGTAGTCGTTGTCATGGCAACGGTGCCGCCAATTTTCTTTTCAGCGCTCTGGGCTGAACCAAAGATTTTCCCAATTGACTTGCGGAAAGATTAAAGTGCTTTTTTTCTGAATGAGCGATCCGGCCACAATACGTTTTTTTTTTTTTTGTTTGGTTTTTTTCGGAGATTTTTTTTATTTACCGTAGGAATTCCACAATTCTAATCTGAATTTTGGAAAATTAGTAGAATAAATTATTTTAAAGTATGTGCTGATAATTTCAAGTGCAGCCCGGCTGTACTTGCTGTATCCCACGAGCCACCATTGGTATTAACATATATATTTCCTATGAATACATACTTATTTTGGTATTTTATAGTCTGGAGATCTCAAATATGTACACAAAGTTCAGGTATTGTTCATACTTTGAGCATGTTGCGAGCATTTAGACAGGGTAAAAATTTATATTCACTAACCCAGCTAGTTTGTTGAGGAACGTGCACACTCAATGGTTGTAACTGTGGCTAATTGGAAATGTTTGTGGCAACAGTAATATATATATCTTTGAATCTGAGTTTTTTCCGCGTTGTTCTGTTTATGCTTATCGTTATAAAAAGTGGGTAAAGTGTTAGAATAAAAACTGACGTTGTGATTAAAAGCGTTGTTATTTAAAAAGGTTTCTTTGGTGTCCATTTCAACCGTCAATAAAATAAACGAACCTGGAAAATCTAATTTTCAACAAGTGGCGTCCGCTTACAGGACGAAATGTCGATCTAAAGGAAACGAAACAATGGTTGCACCTTAAAGTTATAAGCAAGTAAGTTCAGTGACTGAATATTTTATTGTAAAAGTTTTAAAATATGGAAAATTTATTACGAAAGCGTAAGCCTTTAAGGCAGTCATTTACAAATGCTGCCAATGCTTTAGAAGCAGAGATTCGGAAAGATGACATAGATGTAGATCAACTCCGAGTATTGAACTCGCAGTTAGAATGTAAATTCAATAAACTAGATGAAGTTCAGTCAGAAATCGCTGATATTTTGCTGAAAGCTGAAATCGAAAACGAGTATTTGACTGATTTTGAGACTAATGAAACATATCACGATAAATACATCGGTTTAAAAACAAAGGTAGAAAGTAAAATAGCGGATTCCATTCCTGTAGTTATACCTGGAATTCTAGAAAATTCTACAGAGAGAAATTTTAAACTCCCGAAGTTGGAGCTTCAAAAATTTAATGGGGAAACCCAAAATTGGTTAGGATTTTGGGGACAATTTAAGAAAATAGACGAAGATGTAAATATAGATGATGACGATAAATTCCAGTACTTATTGCAGGCTACTGTCATTGGTTCTCCAGCAAGAGAGCTCATAGATAGTTATCCTCCCTCAGGTGCTAATTATAAAGAGGCTATCAAGCAGCTAAAATCCAGGTTTCCTCGTGACGAATTACTGGTAGAAATCTACGTTCGCGAACTCTTACGATTGGTTTTAGCGCAAGCAGCGAAAGATGGAAGTATGACTCTATCCAATTATATGATAAGTTAGAAACTCAACTGAGAGCTTTGGTGACGTTAGGGGTAAAAAGTGAAATTTATGCAGCAATGCTGTACCCTCTAGTAGAGTCTACACTACCGGAAGAAATACTGAGGGCATGGGAGCGATCTCGTCAGCATAAGGAAAGTAACGCACATACGGAAAACTTAGAAAATTTATCAGTGGCGACTCGTGGGATACAGCAAGTACAGCCGGGCTGCACTTGAAATTATCAGCACATACTTTTTAAACTTATCAGCACATACTTTAAATAATTTATTCTACTAATTTTCCTAAATTCAGATTAGAATTGTGGAATGCCTACGGTAAATTAAAAAAATCTCCGAAAAAAACCAAACACAAAAAAACGTATTGTGGCCGGATCGCTCATTCAGAAAAAAAGCACTTTAATCTTCCCGCAATTCAATTGGGAAAATCTATTGTTCAGCCCAGAGCCCTGAAAAGAAAATTGGCAGCACCGTTGCCATGACAACGACTACGTAAGCAGCCTCTCCGGCATAGGGAGTATGCAGCTGATACAATGGATGAAAGATTTTTTAACGGCGGCTGAACTTGAAAACTCTACTAACTGATTGGCTCGGACGAGAAGGAGGGAGGGGGTAAGGAGAATATATGTTTGGAAAACTCTCGGCTTTATATTGCTGAATTTATCAAGAAGGTAAGCCTGAATAGACGCTTATGAATGGACAATTACCCATCAAAGCCAGTGTTGTAGTCCTAAGAAAAAAAGTGGGGGGACGCTCATTTTTGACGAAATTTAACCTAAACTTACCGTATTCATTAATTGTAATTATCCCTTAAACAACCAAGAAAACTAATTTAACCATCATTTGTTTATTAATTAATTAAAATGAACTCATTGTTAAATTATTGATGACCATTTAATAATCTAAACTAACTTTTGATCAACCGTGTAAGCTACTTAATTTGTTGTTGCGAACATGTAATCGGATTTGTGTGCTCGGCTCGAAGCCCTCTTATAAATCCTCGTCAGAAGAACAGCACAATGGGGGGGTTTTTTGCAGGCGTCCTAAACCCGTATTTACGCTAAGTTTCGGAGAAAACCACGGAAAACTCCGAACTGTTAAGGACGCGCGATGAGAGCTACTTAATTTTTGACATTTACATTTGTCAACAATCCAATGTTGTTGTTGTTATTGCGAACACGTATAGCGGATTTGTGTGCTTGACTACAAACCCTCTTATAAATCCTCGTCAGAAAGACAACACAAGAACGGGTGCCCTCCATGGGGGTCTTTCTAAGGGGCCCTAACCCGTATTTACGCTGAGTTCGGAGAAAACCATGGAAAACTCCGAGCGGTTAGGTTGTCGGACGCGCAATGGGACCCGAACCCGCGACCTTCACACTTCGCCCGTCTACCATTTCCAGTTACATAACCACTGTGCCATGGTGAGGCAACAATCCAATGTCAAAGTGACAAATTTTCTTTTGGATTGGTACGTGACGATTCGCTACCCCGATTTTTGTCACTTTTTCGGCCATTGGGAAAAGCATTTTTTACCAAGAGTGCGTTCGGAAAGATTATAATCTGTTCTATTCTTATGGATATGTTTTCACTACTGAAGTGTTTAAGAAACCCTTACAATCCCATTTGTAAAGTCGATTCAAACAGACAAAAGTTTCCTTTTGATTTTTCTACCCATGTACTTGCTCTCGCGCGAACAAAACAAAAATTTTAATTTCTTCACAAAATTAAAAAAAAAAAAACTTGTAAATGAGCGTCCCCCTGAGAATAAAAAGTGGGGGGACGTATTGGCTGAACTGAAAAAGTAGGGGGACGTATTGGCTGAACTGAAAAAGTAGGGGGACGGCGTCCCCCTTCGACTACACCACTGATCAAAGCAGTATTGTTTTTAAGTAAGCAAGAACTGGCATTTAGAGGACATGACGAGCGAGAAAATTCTTTAAACATGGGAAATTTTAAAGAGCTTTTAAAATTATTGATACCTGAATTAAAACAACGCCTTTTTATGGGGACATCACTGACGGATTCGCATGTTTAAAAGAAAGAAGGATTGATTTGACTTATAAAAAATAAGTAAGTTTTCTTTTTTTTCCTTTTCTTCTCAAGTTATCGTTACAAAAGAAAATTCTAAGGAAACTTCGAATCCAGGCGCGTAGGCAGGAAAATTTTTCGGGGATATGCACCTGGAAAATTTTTCGGGGGGGCGGATATGAACTTATATGTGTATAAATAGACGGAATTTCATCACTAATCCAAAAATTTCGGGGGGGATATATCCCGATATCCCCCCCCCTAGCTACGCCCCTGTTCGAATCAGACACGGATTAATGCAATTTTGAGGATAAGAGCGGCTGGTTGAAATTTATGTCCATTTTATGGAAGTAAAATAGGAACTCTTACATATTTTATGTAATTTTTTTTTTTCCCTCGGTGAGGGCTTAATCCGCCAGCTTTCGAATTCAGTAACAAAAGATTTTCTAATCCTGTCCGGAGGAAAGGGGGGGGCTCATATGCTTCCGGCTGCACTAACAGTTTTGACCACGGGCCGCCACTGAAATTTATTGAATTTTCTACGTATTGAAGTTGAGAGTGAAGAGCGCCTTCAGTTGGCACGTACAAGCTTTTCTAATATAGACAAAGTTGGCTCGGTTCCAACCACAGCTGCCTGTATCTATACAGGAGACTCAAAGAAGAAACCAGTTCAATCTTGCATATGGTGTGATAAGGAAACACATAGTTCCTCCGAGTGCTTTAAGCTGCACAATCTCTCACTGGAGGATAAGAAAAATTTACTAAGGAAGGAAAGGGCTTGCTTTAACTGCTTAAAAGTTGGCCACGGTTCCGAAAAGTGTAAAAGTTCTGTGAAATGTTTATTTTGTAACAAACGTCATATGACGCTGATGTGCAGAATTAAAAGGTTCTAGAAATCTTAAAAGGGAACAACCTAAACATTCCAATGAAACGAGTGAAACATTGTTGTCTAACCCAAAAATGCAAACAACACTTCTGCCAACTATAATGGTGAAGATTGTTCATAATGGGAAAACAGAACTTCTGAGAGCTCTTTTTGACAGTGGGTCACAAAGATCTTACGTACGGAAAGGAATAGTAAGGAGCCTAGGTTTAAATCCGTCAGATCAGGAGACTTTAAGTCACAATCTGTTTGGAGGAGTTGAAACAGAGTTTCAGGCACATGGAATTTTTGATATAGAGATACGACCCAGACAGCACAGCAAACTTGCAGCAAGCTTGATTTATCAAGTCAATAAGCTTGAATTAAGCTTGAAAATTCCAGTCGTGTAAGCTTGAATCAAGTGTTCTAGTTTACACTTGCCCAGCTTGCATTAAGCTTGACATTTCAAGATTGAATCAAGCTTGACATTTCAAGCTTAAAAAATTTTCCAAAAAAAAAATTTTTCTAAATACACGGGGCGCCCGCGCCCCACATACTTTATTTTTCCGCGCATATCCCCCCTCTATGCTGTAATTTTAAGTTATTTTAATCTGTTTCCATCAAACGTCGACGGCTGGGTTCGATCCCGGGACCTTTCGATTAGTAGCCGAGAGCGTTATCCATTCAGCCACCAGAGCCTTGTGCAGCTATGACTAAAGTTTGAAGTGAATTATTAAGCGGTTTTCTGGCCAGATTGATAAGTGGGCGATATGTTATTTGGTTTTTTTTTTTTTTTCCATGGGATGCATCAAAATTAAAATAATTTTATGTGTGATTTAGAGCCTCTACTAATAGGGAAATAAACATAATATAAACTTAAGAGCAACACATGTTTTAAAACTTTCGCAACACTCATGAGCAATACTGCCGCTGGCCAAAATCAAGACAAACGACTGATTTTGAAATCAATTTCGTAGTATAATTGTATTTTATTTTGAAGAATTTCCATATTTGGGAAATATAGAATGGGTTTACTTAACACAAATTCTGTGTTAAGTAATCTGAAATCAAAGAAACAGATAGTTAAACGTTACTTCGAAATGCTATATCACAGTTGCTAACATAACATGTATGGAATACAAACACTTTAGTCATTTTTGTAAATATTTCTTATAATAACAAATAATTGAAAAATTTTGCTATTTTTTAACGCTAAAAATTCTCTTTAAAAATGTGGTTGGTTATTTTCCTACATATATTGGTATGCTATATCGATATAGAGCATTTCGAAGAATTAAAAATAAGTTTAAATTAATTTATACAAATGTAAATTTGAATTATTTTCATTGTTCATACTTTATAATTAAAAAAAATATTCAACTTCTGAATTTTTTTTATCCTTCGTAATTTTTTTTTAATTACAAAAGAGTAAGCTGTAAGATTTTTGGGCCCTAAAATCCCCGGCCCTGGGCAGTTGCCCCGTTTGCCCTGCCGGTAATATGGCACTGGTAAAAAAACCCATCCCCGTTAAAACACATCTTTTACGAACTTTCAACAAATTGGCTAGACAATTAATGTCCATTATCTTTCACAGATGGCGCCATCACCGCATTTTGCAAGTCAAAATCCAGCTTAAGCCAATCTTGCATTGGCAAGCCAAATCTCAAGCTTGATTTAAGCTTATGTGCTGTCTGGGGAAGTATGGAAGGCGAATTTAAATACGAATTATCGGTTCTAGATAAAGACAAACTTTGCGGATACATTCCAAGAGTGAAATTCAAACATAAGTTCCTTACTTCGGAAATATAAGATTAAAATCAATGATTCTAGAAGAGATGCTCCAGAGATCGGATTGTTAATAGGAGCAGATTATTCTGGGCAATTAATGAAAAATAATGTCCTTCAGATCGATAAAAACCTCATTGCTATTGAAACAAAGCTCGGTTGGACACTACAAGGCCCGGTGAATAATCAAGCTACCTTGCTCGATACCGTCGGACTTCGCTGTTTAGATCTCACTGAACTTTGGAATCTAGAGACAATTGGCATAAAAGATCCGGTAGAAGTGAAGTCAAAAGAGGAATTTAGATGCTGAAACTATCAAATACTTCCAAAGAAAATATCAAAGTCATCGAAGGCAATAGATATGAAGTCTGTTTGCCTTGGAAGGATAGCCATCGGATTCTTGGTGATAACAAAGCTAAAGTGGAGAAGAGACTTATCTCTAATACCCGAAGTCTTCAGAAAATAGGATATTTTGGAGAATACAATGTTGCTATCAAAAGCTGGCACGAGGAAGGTATAATAGAAATAGCTCCAAATAATGGTGCTACGGGTCACTATTTAGCTCATCAAGCGGTAATCAAGAATTCCAGTCTGACTACAAAGAATCGACCTGTTTTCGATGCGTCGTTAAAGGATGAAGATGGTAATTCCTTAAATGCTTGTCTTGAAAAAGGACCTAATATGATAGAAAGCCTTCCAAACCTTTTGATGCAATTCCGGCAACGTGCAATTGGTGTTACCGCTGACATAAGAAAGGCTTTTCTGCAAATTAGCTTGTGTGCTAAGGACAGAGACTTCTTGAAATTCCTATGGTGGAAGGATACTAGTCGAAACGAAATAGTTACCTATAGGCACTGTCGTGTTCCGTTCGGCCTTTCCTCATGTCCATTCTTGTTGGGAGCAACAATTTCCCATCATTTGGATAATGCTCCGCAGGATTTAAGGGGTTAAGGGTAGTCAGAGGCGTGAAAAAATGCCATTTTTTATTAATTTTTTTTTACTAGTAATTAAGTTTATTTCACATAAGTAAAAACATAGTATCATTTCATCATACTTTAACATTACTTCACTTAAATTTCAAAAAAAAATAATTATTATTTTACAAGTTATGGCGGTCTAAGTTGAACAGGTTTTAATAATGGGTCCTTGCGGTGACCATTACAGCTCCTTGGAGATTCATCTAAAATCAATGAAACAAAAAAGATTATTTTTATGGATAGATAATCTTGTGCCTGATCGAAGCTTTTTTTTTTTTTTCAAAATTAACAAAATGGCGGTCTCTGGAAATTTTTTTGCAGATTTTCGGGAAAAAACCAACAATTAATTGTTTATAAAAAATCGAAGTTTAAAAAAAAAATCCTTCGATCAGGCACTAGCTTTTTATGTTTTCTAAAAGCTGTATAAGTTTCATTCAAATCTATCGAGCGGTTTTTGAGTTACAGTGGTCACCAGTTCAAAAAACATAGTTTTGAGAAAAACGCATTTAAAGTTTTACAGTCGATTGATGTACAGTAATACGAATAATTTCAATACTTACACTGAGTCATCTATTCCTGGACCATATAAGAGTTCTTCAGCCGTTGTAGAACTTTCTAAAACATCAATTTGTTGTTGTCTACGTCGCATTCTACCTTCGCGAGTGTTGTCGTTAGCGCGCTGATCAGCTACTTTTACACGTGCACTATCGGTTTTTTCAGTATACCGATGCGAATTAGGCCCACAACTAAGTCCCAGTGTGTTCATTATTACTAATAATGACTTTTTCCCTTCATTAAATATACTCATAGCTACGTATGCAGCAATTTGAACAATGGTAAAACTAGTATTGATAGTTTTTGGGCATATTTTCCACACTAGTTGGTTGAAGCTCTCATTATTATTTTGATTAAATCCACCTACGCATCTTGAAAGTAAATTTTCATTACTAAGATCTTCATAAATAGGCTGGATTGCTTTTAAAACTTCAGGAGGTAAGGGAGAATTATGCCGCTAGCTAATTGTTCTCGGAAATATTAGACCGCTCGAGAGCCTTTTATTCTTCGCTAAATAACTCGAAAGATATTTGTCGGATTCACTTCAAACTTTCAGAGAATATTTTTAAGATACTATACTTTAAGAAAATGCAAAAAAGCAAAAAAAAAAAAATCAATTTTTTGAAAATTCTGACTACCCCTAACCCCTTAAGAGGAACAGCGGTTAGATTGAAGGCATCATTCTATATCGACAATTGTGTTGCCAGTTTCGAAACTGAAGAGGAAGTAGTCACATTCAAAGAAGAATCTCGAACTTTGATGTCTTCAGGAGGATTTGACCTTAGAGGGTGGATCGCTGCACCATTCAGAAGCATGAGCATGACTTCCGATCAAAAGATAGTTTCAATTCTGGGGCTCTCCTGGGACACTGAAAGTGATGAAATTTATTGCAGTTTACCCCCTTTGACCTTTTCTGAGAATGTCCATACAAAGAGACACACTGTTGTCAGTTTCACAAAGGATCTTCGACCCTATCGGATTTACTAGTCGACAACGTTAATTCCAAAACTGATTTTGCAGAAAACAGTTTTGGAATTAACAGTTCATCCCAATGAAACTTTCCTGGGATGAAAATCTTCCACAAAACATAGAGAAGGAGTTTCAAGCTTGGCTCAAAAGGGTGCATTTCTTGAACTATTGTAAAATTCCACGAAGACTTGTGATGGGACCCTTTGATGAATGCTCTATTACTCTACATTGTTTCAGTGATGCAAGTAAGGTGTCTTATGCAGTACGCGTTTTCTTGCGTGCGTCTTTTAAAGACAAAACTTCGATACAGTTAGTATTATGTAAATCAAGGGTAGCGCCTACCAAAGAAGTAACTATTCCTAGATTAGAGTTGCTTGGGGCACTTATAGCTGTTCGTTTGTATTGTCAAGTCATTTCTGCTCTCAATCTGACAAAGTGCCAAGCGTACTTTTGGAGTGATTCATCTACAGTTTTGACTTTGATAAAAAGGGATTCCCACTGGAGTGTTTTCGTAGCAAATCGCGTTGCTGAAATAAGAAGATGCACGAATCCTGAAGACTGGCATTATATACAGGGCTCAATCAATCCAGCAGATCTTCCTTCTAGAGGGTGTAATGCCAAAACATTGCTACAGAGTAGATGGTGGGAGGGACCCGGCTGGCTTAAACAGGAGCAAAATAAATGGCCTATGTATGAAGTGGCAGAAGTAGATGAAAAAACAGTCGATTCAGAGAGAAGGAAAAATGTGGTTTCTAGCATTTCCTGCATGACCCCGAACTTCACTGATGTATTTACTCGATTTTCTAGATATTATAAGAATGTGAGGGTGTTAGCTTGGATCTTTAGATTTTTTACTGTCACTCGTCATGGGAAAAATGCAAAATGTAAAGAGTTAACCTCAGAAGAAGTGAGTTTTGCAGAAAAAAAGGTTGTTATATTTGATACAAGCTGATAGTTTTCATAATGCAGATGGTAAGACCTTAAAGGGTATACATACATTTAAGGATGGCTGTGGACTTATTCGAGTAAGAACTAAACTGGTTTTAGGTGAAGAAAGCGAAGACTTTAAGTGTCCCATCCTGTTGCCAGGAAATCATACACTAGTTCATCGGTAGTTGAACAGAAACATCGGCGACTGCAACATGCAGGTGCAAGGACATTGATCTCCAACTTGCGAGAAAATTATTGGATTGTCGGTGCAAGACGACTCGTGAAGAGAATTTGCTCTAAATGTGTTATTTGCAGAAGATTCAAAGGGAAGTCCATTCAGCCGCCATTCGCACCCCTGCCAAAGGACCGCATAAAATATGCTGGACTTTTTGAAGTTACCGGTATCGATTTAGCTGGCCCACTCTACGTGTTGTCAGGTGAAAAGGCATGGATCGTAATTTTTACGTGTGCCATTTATCGTGCTGTGCACTTCGAATTAACGATGTCTTTATCAACAGATTCCCTTATAATGGCACTCAGAAGATTCATAGCCAGAAGGGGAAGAGTAAGCGTTATATATACAGACAATGGTACCAACTTTGTGGGGGGCAGTAATGCTTTAAGCGAACTGGATTGGAAGAAAATTATGGAGTTTTCAACAATTGAGAAGATTACGTGGAAATTCAATCCTCCAACCGCTGCCTGGTGGGGAGGATTTTGGGAACGGTTAGTGCGGATGGTAAAGGAGCTTTTAAGACGAATTTTGGGCTCTAAAACGATTAGTTATATTGAATTAGAAACTGTACTATGTGACTGCGAAGCGACCATGAATTCGAGACCACTGACTTACTTAGAGGATGAAACGACGGAGCTAAAGCCCTTAACACCTTCACATTTCCTTCAAGGAATTCCGCATAGTGAAGTCAATGACCTGGATACTATTGATTGGTAACAGCTTAAATCGCCGTTTGCGGTACCTACAAAAGCTCAGAGTTGATTTACGCTCGAGATTCAGAAATGAATACATGGCCATTTTAGTCCATAGAGGAGAACGAAGAGGAGACTCATTACAAGTGGGTGATGTGGTGCTGATTGGAACTCCGGAGAAACGCATCAATTGGCCTTTGGGGCTTGTTGTACAGGTATTTCCAGGCCCAGATGGTCATGTAAGAGTAGCGAAGGTAAAAACTGCTCACGGGGAAAAGATAAGACCCGTCCAAAACCTCTATTCTTTAGAAGTGGCTCGTCCCGCAGACCTACCTCAGCATGATCAATCTCAAGTGTTCCCAAGTCCAGATCAAATCACAGACCCTGCAAGATCCTTCCCTCTTGAAAAATCTCTGGATCAGCAGAGTGATGAAACAAAGATACCTGAGCCAGTTACTAAATATTTTATACCGGACAAACCTCCCAGCAAGCGCACACACGTTTAAATTACGTATTCCCGATGTCGAAATGTCGAAAATAGGTCGAGGAAAAATTACAGCAAAAAATAGCGTTTAAAAGAGATCAAACATACATTGTGTTGTCGACGTCATAAAGAGCCGTTCGATTTTGGTCAGAGAGGCGGCTATCTTCGACTGTTAATGTTGGTCGCCCTCAGGAGGTCTATGATCCGTCAATACATCGCCGATTTTCCGCTTATGGCTTTGGCGGTCTGAGAGACCCCCCCCCCCAGCCAGCCAAGAAGAAACATGCGATGGAGCATCGAGAATTTTTTTCAGCTTAGTTAATAGTCAGTTGAACGTCGAATAAACAGTGCAGGGGAGACAGAATTTACGGGGTCCTTTCTGACGACCTTTGACATGTCCACTCCAACCGTTTTCTCAGAAAACAGATGCTTTTTTTTTCTTTTTTGTGTGTGTATTCGTTCATGGTTCGCGTGGCTCGTACTTCGCAGTTTTTTATGCAAGGGCAGAACTCGCTCCAGCGTGTAGTCAATGGCTGAGCTCAGCTGCGCTACACAGAACAGTAAAATTTCCATAGTTTTAACTATAAAAGTGGATATTTTTCAAGTATCTCTTGGAATATTTTTCAAGTTCAATGCTAACACGATTTATCATTAGCTTGGCATATTAATAAGTTTGTCTGGCTCTCTTTAAATTGTGTTGGCCGGTGATGTTATTAAAGTTTATCGGGGTAACTACAAATTTTAATTCCAGCCATCAAAATTTTAGAGGTGAGTTAAGTAATTATTTAACTAATAATTATGTGCTTTGTTTCTTTTATTCATTTTCTTTTTAATTGCTAATTATAAGTCTTCTTATTTGTATTATAGAGTGAAATATAAAGGTACAATTGGCATAAAATCAACTGTTTACCTTAAGCATATGAAATATTTTTTCTCATTATAAGCACAAATTTACTTAATGTAAACTTACTATAACAAAAGTCAACTTATTATTGCATTATGGCATAACTTACAATGAAACAGATTAAAGCACTTTATGCAAAGTTTTTTTTTCTTTTTAAATTGTATACTAATATGTGTGCATTTAGTATGTAATTTAAACCTATTTGGAGTAGTAAAATTGAACAAATCAAAGAATTAAGAGAGATAAATAAAAAACTGTTTGTGTAATGAAGTAGACAAAATTTTTCTCGTGGGAGGGTGAGAGGGGGGGGATTTGTAGATAGAAAACTTCTTCATATTTTATTACAGGAAAACTATAATAAACTATGGAGATAAAAAAGCAGGCTTATTCGTCTAATAGAAGTGGTTCCTTGACGATTTCGTCGAATCCTGACAGTTTATAAACGTAGTAATTATGCCGGAATTCCAGACATTTAGAGAATATGTCAGTCACACACCATTTACATACGTCGTGAAAGCATGGAAATTCAAACTTCTTGTCGGGTGCACATGCCGTTTAAAAGGAAACACTTTATATTTCTAAATATAATACATTATACTACTAGTTGTTAGCTAATGAAAAGCAATTTTGAATTAAATGATTAGAAATAACAAGTTTTAAATTAACTTCTAATCGTTTAGATAAAGTTATAAAATTTATATTCATAAAAGTTTGAACATATACAAAAATATATTAAAGTTAAAATATAATCTTGATTTTTAATTTAACAGATAAGTAACTCGCACGAACAACTTATGTCACTAATTTACATTTTAAAGGGTTTCCATTTTTTCCCCCGGTACATTTTATTAATCGTTTTGGCTGTATTAGGTATTTTTAATAAAAGGGTGCAAAAAATTATTTAATCTACTCTTATAAACTATCTAAATATTTTCATATATTGGTTAAAAAGTAATCTTTTTTATATAAAATAAGTAAATTATATTTACTGTTAGTAAAATTGCATTTTAAACTGTATTCCTTACTTAACTAAATTTACTAATATTTTATTTAATTTTTAAGTTACTTTTTCACCATCTTTCACCAATATATGAAGATATTTAGATTGTTTATAACATTGAATTAAACAGCGTACCCCCCCCCCTTTTATTAAATATACCTACAGTAAAAACAATTCATAAAATGTACCGGGGGGAAAAAGTAAACCCTTTAAAATGTAAAATAGAGACATAAGCTATTTATGCAAGTTACTGATCAATTAAATTCAAAAAATCAAGATTATATTTTTCTTTAATGTATTTTCTCTGTGTTCAAATTTTTATGAATGTATATTTTACAACTTCATCTAAACGACTAGAAGTTAATTTAAAACTTGTAATTTTTGCACATTTAATTAAAAATAACTTTTTATTAGCTAACAAACTAATATTAAAATGTATTATATAGAAATATAAAATGTTTCCTTTTTAAACGGCAAAAGTTCACAAGATCAGAACAGTTTGAATTTCCATTCCTTCACGACGTATGTAAATGGTATTTGTCTATTCTCTGAATGTCTGGAATTGCGGCATAATTACTACGTTTATAAATGGGCAGAATTCGACAAATTCTGCGAAGTCTTTAAAGAACGACTTCTATTAGACGAATATAAGCCGGTTTTCTCTGTCCTGTTGGAGCGATTCGACAAGGTATAACGTAAAATCAACCACTATGAGCTGAATTTTATAAACGAATTCCGAGAATCTGTCTCTCTTTGCCGTTATAGCGACGAGTGTTCGACCAATATCGGGGATTTTCTCTTCCTGGCGGTCACCCTTTTCCATTCTTACGCCGTAGTTAAGCGAGATTGTTATCTCTCACGGTCACCCCTCACGGGTAATACGCCGTCGAGAAGTTCAGCGCTCGACGGGCAAACAGGTGGACATATCCAAGGATTTTTAACGTCGATGATTACGTCGAAACTACGTCGACGGCGACGTTAATTCGATGTATCGTGGCTGGCTGGGCTATTACCACCAGAGTCGGTAGACGAGTAAAAGTTCCTCATCGGCTGGATCTGTGAACTGAACAAGGAATATGTTGCAATTTTTGAAAATTGCAAGGTGGGAGGATGTTGAGGAACGTGTACACTCAATGGTTGTAACTGTGGCTAATTGGAAATGTTTGTGGCAACAGTAATATATATATCTTTGAATTTGAGTTTTTTCCGTGTTGTTCTGTTTATGCTTATCGTTATAAAAAGTGTGTAACGTGTTAGAATAAAAACTGACGTTGTGATTAAAAGCGTTGTTATTTAAAAAGGTTTCTTTTGTGTCCATTTCATCCGTCAATAAAATAAACGAACCAGGAAAATCTAATTTTCAACATAGTTAATGTCAAGCAAGCTATCATTAATATATTTAGTAATTTGTGCTGGTACCTGTGATGAATAAATTTTCCACATCAGTAGTAAAAGTAATTATTTTTTCTGCAAAATATGTACTTAGTAAAAATAAAGGTTATTGTTTTTAAAAATAATGTACGAAAACAGAATATAAGGGTTACCTCTTTTTGGTAGCAACAATGAAATTCTTAAAATTTATGTATTTTCAAAATAGTCTTAGTTACAAATGAGTCATTAAATTCGAAATTTTGGGCTATTATCATGAAATATGGAAAACTACCGATTTATTTAATAGATACCTATTTAATAGTAATATATAACAAGAAGAGTGAAATTATAAAAATAAATAAAACTGCCAAAATTTACCAGATTAACCCCCCCCCCCCCAAAAAGAAAGAGGACTGGGATGAGACACAAAAATAATATCAAGAACTTATTAATTGAATTTATCTGAGTGTATAGCTTTAAAAATTATTAATTTTTAAAGCATTGTGATAAATTGTTTTGTTTTGAAGCATACAAAACCTTTCTAACCGCCAGATGGCAGCATCAGATATCTATCACTCATTTCAGAATGGACATTTTGCACGTGACGTCACTTGGCGATATTTGATACTCCACGTGCACGATCTTATGGGGATGATTAGTTTCGGTTTCAGCTCGTTTGGACCTAAGGGATTATTTGACACTTTCTAGTAGAAATATAGCTGTTGCAAAAGAAGCTAGAATATTAGTCATTAACAAATAATAGCTTTTTATAAATGAATTTTATCTTCATTGTAAGATTTTATTTAAAATGTTAATAATTATTAAATACTAAAAATAATTTAAAAGATCGTACTTTAAAAAAGTGTGGGAGGTTTTTAATGAATATTTGTACTATTTTAAACTCAGAAAACTCAAAATCAACTCAATGATGTATTATTTATACGTGTTTGCAATAACGTAATAATTTTAGAACACTAATATTCTTTTTATTAACAAAGTTTTGAGGCGAAATGCGATATCATCGTCTTCTAAACCATCTATTTAAGTATTAAAAAGACAGTAACTCATTCCGAGCGGCTCTAATAATGAGAAACAGTAATTATAAAATGGATACTGAATGCATTTCAATAGGAGCTGGCGGATGTAAATACCGCCAGCAGACGAATTTTAGCCTCGAACTCAGACACCATGCAAAATGTCCATTCCGCTTGGTCCTTTTTCATGGCATTGCGTTTACCTTCCTTGTGGACCTCTATGGTGACCTCAAAATAAGATGACCATACTGAGATATAATATGGCAACACCCTTACTATGTCTTGCCAGTTGGCAACAGTAGCCGTTGTTTACATTTTCTGTACTTACAATGTAGCATGTAGGATTTAATTAAGATCTAGTTAATAAAAGCTTATCTGTAAGTTTGTTTCATTTTTACTATGTCAATTTTATTAACTATATAATCAAACGATTTGAAGTTAAACGGCATTCGAATTGAATATAAATGGATCGACTACTTAGGCCTGAAAGATTTGACGTCGATCCCACGTGTGCTGCAGCTGAACCAAAATGGAAACATTGGAAGCAGACTTTTATGAACTTTTTAACTCAAATCGCTGATGTGACAGAAACAGGAAAATTGCAACTCTTGTGCAACTACATCTCGGCGAATGTCTTTCTTAATATAAATGACGTCACTGACTTTACAACTGCCATTACTGTTTTGGATTCCCTGTATATCACTAAAAATAATGAAATATTTGCCAGGCACTGTCTAGCCTCTAGAACCCAACAAGCAGGGGAATCTGTGAATGAGTCTTTACAAGCACTAAAGCAGATGAGCAAAGATTGCAACTTCAAAGCTGTTACCGCCGAGCAGAATAAAAATGAATATGTAAGAGACTCATTCATTAGGGGACTAAGAAACTCCCGTATCCGTGAACGACTCCTAGAGAACACTACAATTACGCTAGAAAATGCCTTCGACCAAGCCAGAGCTCTAGAACTAGCAGAGCACCATTCAGCCTCTTATTCATTAACCAACTCAACTCCCGTTGCTGCCATTGGTGACCAAGCAGACAACATTGAAGATGTCCAGTTGGCTGCTGTTTCTAATTCCTGTGCTACTAGATGTTACTTCTGTGGAAATGAAAGACATTTACGAAGTAGCTGCCCAGCCAAAGAGGTCAATTGCCGGGGTTGTGGTTAAAAAGGACATTACCAGAGGGTTTGCAAGTCGAAAACTTTACAAAACACCAACACCACCTCTGCTTCAACCTACCCCCTAGCATCAGCATCCATAGTGCCCCAGTGCCTCTACAAGTCTTTCACCAAAGTTTTGGTAAATGGGATTCAATTGAATGCTTTAATCGATACTGGCAGTGCCCTCAGCTTCTTAAATGAAAACTTTGTTGAAAAGTGCAAAATTCGAGTACAGCCTTACTCAGGTACCAAAATATCTTTAGCCAACTCTTCATTAAGTGCAGATATAGCTGGCCGCTGTACAGTTACACTCAAATTGCAAGCACATGTATATGTGAACGTTGAAATGTTAATAATGAATAATTTGTGTGCAGATGTCTTAATCGGACATGATATTTTAGAAGATCATTCTTCCGTTGAATTTAATTTTAATGGTTATAGAAGACCTCTAAAAATTTGCTCTCTTGCTGTCGCTCAGGTACCTCCTGCCTCACTTTTTTCAAACCTGACACCTGACTGTAAACCTATTGCTACCAAATCGAGACGGAAGTCGGAGGAAGATAAAAAATTTATTGCTTCTGAAGTCACTAAGTTACTAGAGGAAGGGTGATTGAGCCGAGTAGATCTCCCTGGCGAGCACAGGCTTTTGTTATAAAAGGTGAGAACCATAAATCCAGGATGGTGATTGATTATTCCCAAACAATCAACAAATTCACGTTGTTGGATGCCTATCCTTTACCTAACATTGAGGAACTGATATCTCAAGTGTCAAAATATAAGATATTCAGCTGTATTGACCTTAGAAGTGCCTATCACCAAGTTCCCATTAAGGATTCCGAAAGACACTATACTGCCTTCGAAGCTGATGGCAAGCTCTACCAATTTCGACGTGTCCCTTTTGGTGTTACTAATGGTGTTGCAAGCTTCCAAAGAATCATCAATAAAATAATCTCTGATGAAAAGTTACAAGGAACTTCCCCTTATTTAGACGACATAACTATATGTGGTATGAACCAAGCTGAACATGATGACAACCTTGAAAAATTCATGATGGTTTCAAAAAATATGACCTAACTTTGAATGAGGAAAAGCGCAAATTTTCCTTGAAAACCGTGACACTTTTGGTCTACACCATTGGGAACAAAACTATTAAGCCAGATCCAGCTAGGCTTGAGCCTTTATTAAATTTACCTATCCCAAAAGATACAGCATCACTGCAACGACCACTAGGCATGTTCGCCCATTATTGTAGATGGATCCCAGGTTACTCCACTAAAATTCAACCGCTTTTAAACAAAGATAGTTTCCCACTCAATACAGAGGCTGTGACAATGTTCAACAATCTGAAATCAGATCCCAGACAGCACAGCAAACTTGCAGCAAGCTTGATTTATCAAGTCAATAAGCTTGAATTAAGCTTGAAAATTCCAATCGTGTAAGCTTGATGCAAGCTTGAATCAAGTGTTCTAGTTTACACTTGCCCAGCTTGCATTAAGCTTGACATTTCAAGCTTAAAAAATTTTCCAAAAAAAATTTTTTTTAAATACACGGGGCGCCCGCTGGCTAACGCGCCCAACATAATTTATTTTTCCGCGAATTTCCCCCCTCCACGCTGAAATTTCAATTTAATTTAAGTCCATCGAGTGTTCGTGGCTAGAATAGAACCCGGGCCCTTTGGCTTCGCAGTCGAGCACGCTATCCATTCCGCCACCGGCGCCTTGTGCAGCTCTGACTAAAGTTTGAAGTGACTTACCACGCTGTCTCGCCAGATTATAAGTGGGCGATGTGTTGTTTGTTTCTTTTATTTTTCCATGGGATGCATCAAAATTAAAATAATGTTATGTGTGATTTTGAAATCAATTTCGTAGTATAATTGCATTTTATTTTGAAGAATTTCCATAGTTGGAAAAATAGAAGGGATTTACTTACTTAACACAAATTTTGTGTTAAGTAATCTGAAATGAAAGAAACAGATAGTTAAACGTTACTTCGAAATGCTATATCACAGTTGCTAACATGTATGGAATACAAACACTTTAGTCATTTTTGTAAATATTTCTTAAAATAACAAATAATTGAAAAATTTTGCTATTTTTTAACGCTAAAAATTCTCTTTACAAATGTGGTTATTTTCCTACATATTGCGGTATGCTATATTGATATAGAGCATTTCGAAGAATTAAAAATAAGTTTAAATTAATTTATACAAATGTAAATTTGAATTATTTTCATTGTTCATACTTTATAATTAAAAAAATTATTTAACTTCTGATTTTTTTTTATCCTTTGTAATTTTATTTTAAAATTACAAAAGTGTAAGATATAAGATTTTTGGGCCCTAAAATCTGTAGACTTAACACAAATTTTGTGTTAAGTAATTTGAAATGAAAGAAACAGATAGTTAAACGTTACTTCGAAATGCTATATCACAGTTGCTAACATGTATGGAATACAAACACTTTAGTCATTTTTGTAAATATTTCTTAAAATAACAAATAATTGAAAAATTTTGCTATTTTTTAACGCTAAAAATTCTCTTTACAAATGTGGTTAGTTACTTTCCTACATATTGGTATGCTATATCGATATAGAGCATTTCGAAGAATTAAAAATAAGTTTAAATTAATTTATACAAATGTAAATTTGAATTATTTTCATTGCTCATAATTTATAATTAAAAAAATTATTTAACTTCTGATTTTTTTTATCCTTTGTAATTTTATTTTAAAACTACAAAAGTGTAAGATGTAAGATTTTTGGGCCCTAAAATCTGTAGGCCCTGGGCAGTTGCCCCGTTTGCCTTGCCGGTAATATATATGGCACTGGTAATAAAAATAAAACACATCTTTTACGAACTTTCAGCAAATTTAAAGGACGCTAGACAATTAATGTCCATTCTCTTTCACAGATGGCGCCATCAACGCCCTCCTTTAAAAAGGAAAAATCACGCGAGTATCAATTTTCAAGCTTAAATCAACTGTAT
The DNA here is from genome assembly GCA_038373885.1 of Cheiracanthium punctorium. NCBI lineage: Eukaryota > Metazoa > Arthropoda > Arachnida > Araneae > Cheiracanthiidae > Cheiracanthium > Cheiracanthium punctorium. Next base: position 259,450 of record JAWZYV010012924.1, read on the forward strand.
TTAAGCTTGACAATTCAACTTGACTCCTGCAAGCTTGCTGCCAGCTTAGAATGAGTTGAACTGTCAAGCTTGCATTAATGCGTCAAATTCAAAAAAATGTCAAACTTGATTTAAGCTTATGTGCTGTCTGAGATATTGCTAATGCATCGTTATCTGCGATTGAAGATGGGATACCTTTCCGTGTAGAAACTGATGCATCAGAGTTTGCTATTGGGGCTACTCTTAGCCAAGCTGGTCGCCCAATAACTTTCTTTTCAAGAACTCTGAATGCATCAGAGTTAAAGCATTCTGCTATTGAGAAAGAAGCTTATGCTATCGTGGAGTCCCTCCGACATTGGAGACATTACTTAATTGGTCGTCATTTTGAAATCTTTACAGACCAAAGGTCAGTAACTTTTATGTTTGACCGGCATCACAGCAGCAAAATTAAAAATGAAAAAATCATGCGATGGCGATTAGAGCTTACTTGTTTCAAATTTGACATAATATATCGTCCGGGAAACAAGAATGCTTGTGCTGACACATTATCTAGAATAACTGCTGCAACAACACATCCTAAAATCAATTAAGTTAAATTACATGATGACTTGTGTCACCCAGGTATCACTAGGATGTATCACTGGATAAGGTCCAAAAACCTACCCTTTTCATTAGATGACATCAAAAGAGTCATTACTTCATGCCCTTGCTGTAATGAAATAAAGCCTCGTTTCTACAAATCTGAAGGGACCTTGATCAAGTCAACTACTCCTTTTGAAAGGTTGAATATTGATTTTAAGGGGCCCTTGCCAACTGCCTCTAGAAACCGTTTTCTACTTACTGTGGGGGACGAATTTTCAAGATTCCCATTTGCTTTCCCCTGCCCAGATACTTCATCTGCTACTGTCATTTGCAACTTGCAGAACATTTTCTCAGTTTTTGGTCCACCTGCTTATATACATTCTGATAGAGGGTCAGCATTTATGTCTCATGAGTTGAAGTCATTTTTAACTTCACATGGGATAGCAACTAGCAGAACAACTTCATACAATCCTAGAGGGAATGGTCAAGTAGAGCGCTGTAATGGGATAATATGGAAAACAATCCAATTAGCCTTAAAATCAAAGAAGATGGGAATTGAATACTGGGAAAATGTACTTCAGCCAGCCCTACATTCGATTCGCTCGCTGCTCTGTACTGCAACCAATGTAACACCACACGAACGGATGTTTTCCCATCCCAGGAGATCTTATAATGGCCGCTCTTTGCCTACCTGGTTATCCCATCCGGGCCCCATACTAATGAAGAACCATCTTCGAGCTAACAAGTATGAACCTATCGTCCAGGAGGTAGAGCTTATTGAAGCCAATCCTGACTATGCACACATTAGGTTTCCTGATGGACGTGAAACTGGCGTTTCTATTCGTCATCTTGCTCCAAAAGGCGAAACCTTTACACCTGGTACTATTAATCATGCGAACTGTCAATCTCTTCCAAACCCAACTGATATGAGAACTGAGGAATCTACAAGGCTTCCAGAATCCACCCCACTAAGTCTTGAACCACAGCTAATTGATGATTTGAAAGAGAGTGATATTCCTGACCTTAACAGTGAAAGTTCTCATGTTGAAAATACAGATAGTCTTAACGATAAAGTGCTGGCACATCCTAAACGACTAAGGCAACGCCCATCTTATTTATCTGACTGCGTAACAGACTAATAAACTTTAGGGAGGGGTGAATGAGGTATAATATGGCAACACCCTTACGATGTCTTGCCAGTTGGCAACAGTAGCCGTTGTTTACATTTTTTGTACTTGCAATGTAGCATGTAGCTGCCGCCCAGGTGGTGTAGTGGCTAGCGCGCCCTACTACCATCCCTTGGGCCCGGGTTCGACTCCAGGCTTTGGGTGTGGATGTAAAATTGTCAATTGTACTTTGTTATATAAATATGAATTTGTACTTATGAACAACTGAGATGACAGCCATAAAAGTGCTATAGATCTCGAAAAACTGTGTCTTTCAAACTCAAAGCATGTAGCTGATGTAGGATGTAGTTAAGATCTAGTTAATAAAAGCTTATCTATAAGTTTGTTTCATTTTTACTATGTCACATACGTCCCCAATTTTCGAGGACAGTCCCCGATTTCTGTGTTATTTTGCGACTTTTTTTTTTTTTTTTTCCCCAATGCAGCGGGCGATTAGACATTATCCTTACGCCGTACAGAGATCAGAGAAACAAAACAAACTAATAATATTTAAAACATTAAAAGCACTAAAAATGTAAAATCAGGCAACTAAACTGTTCAAAGAATCTCTAGCCTCCCAGTATCGGGAATAGATACAGTTCTTAGTTAGAGCAGAGCAAACGGGGATATGATCGGCATCCATTGTCGCACCACTGCGGCAGAGGGGGCAGGCAGGACTATCCACCAAGTTGAAGCGGTAAAGATGGGCATATAAACAGTCATGTCCAGATGCCAGTCGAAAGGCAGCCACTGCATTACTTCTTGGACAGTCAGGGAGATTGAGGATGGCATTTCTCCACGATTTTTCCTTCGTTCGATCTTTTAGTAATGCCATATGTGTTGTCTTAAACATTTGATTCATTCTTGATGAGATTGACTTATAGCTAACCAGACTGCATGGGACCTGCTTAACAAAACAGCCCTTTTTGGCCAGCTCATCCGCTTTTTCGTTACCTGGGATACCACAGTGGGATGGGATCTATTGTAAGACAATCGTTTTATATTTATTGTGCATTTCTCTTATTAAAGTTCTACATTGCACTATAGACATAGTATCGGGAGCCTGAAGGCAGTTGGCAATGGCTTGAATAGCAGCCTGAGAATCTGAAAAAATGATAACCTGGTTCTGTTCGGAGAGAGAGATCTAGATGGGCTAGAGCTACTTTAATTGCCTCGACTTCACCGTCAAAAGCAGTCTTGTATGTTCCCAATGAAAAATAATGAGCAAAATGCTCACAGTAAATACCAGCTCCGACCACATCATCCGTCTCAAGCTTTGAGCCGTCAGTATATATATGTAGCCATGCCCATGCCTCAGGAGGAAAGCGATTGTGAGTTATTTTGCGACTTGTCCTCGAAAAGTAACGAAGCAATTTAGGACAATTTTTGGTACTTACGTATTATACCAGCGGTCATTCTCACCAAACTAGTCTTGTGCTACCACTCACGAGGCGGTTCAAATGACCTATTCAATTGGGCAAAAGAGGGAGTACCTCGTTTTCCCGATTTGAACTGGTTCAAATTCTGAAGTTGTTCGAAAATTCTAAGGAACCACGAAGTATTGTCGCGGTTCAACTTTTTGAAGTGCCTCGAAATTTTGTCCTGTGAGGGAGAAGAGGCGAAGCGTATTTGAGGTACTTCAAATTTTGTCGCGGTTCAGCTTCGTGAGGTAAAGGAGAGGAAGCGGGTTTTGAAGCAGCTGAAAATTTTGTAGTGTGGCGGTCTGCTTCAAGAGGGGGAAGAAGAAAAAAACGCGGAGGATCGTATTATGGATGACGCGTTAGGTTACGGAAGCAAGAATGAAGATTGATTTACGATTTGGGGAAGGCAGTGGGAGCTGTGCTGCGTGATGTGAGATTGCTTTTGTCTCTTTCATAGAAAGGGCGCTGCTCCCTGCTCCCTCCCGTCTTCCACAGACGCTACATTACCTAGAAATGTCAACTGTATTTAAATTCAAGCTGATATATTCAAAATCTTCTTTAAATGTGTCCATTTAAAAAAATACACATAAGACTTTATTTTATTTACTATGGGCCAAGGCCCCTAGACTTGCTACGCTCGCTTTTCGTATGAATCATTCGGCCCCTGATAAGGCGTATTCGTAAAAAGGACATAATTTCAACAGAAAAAGACCCAAAGATTGGATCAGATAGAATGTTACTGAGCTACACGTTGCTTGTTTCTTCCATGTTCATCCTAACTAATATTATAAATGCGAAAGTGAGTTTGTTTGTTTGTTTATGACGCTTTCACGCCTAAACCGCTGAATAAATTATGATGAATTTTGGTTTTAGATATAGATGGGACCCTGTAGAAGGTTATAGGCTACTTAGAATTTTAGATTTTTAATTACTTCTTTAATTATTAATTAAAAACCGTTTTTATGTTGTCATGCTTGGCGAGTTTCGCCCGTATCAAGTGATTCATGTTTTGAGCTAACAAGAATGCTATTGCTTCAATGAAGAAGCACGTGCATCTGAAAAACATTAAATAATACAGAAATTATGCCAGTTTTATGCCAAATCTATCTATCTCTAATAATAAAAATGAATGTTCTCCAGACAAATCTACAGAAAGCAGAGCTTTGAAAATTTGAGCATGACTGGGTCCATGACTTCGGTAAAGTGTACAGTGAGGCTCAGAAATTTTAATTACTTTTCTAACTATTAATTAAAAACCGTTTTCTCGCCCGCACAAAATGATTTATGCTTTTGAAATAAAGCAGAAATTCTATTTGCAAAATCACATGCATTTGGAAAACATAAATAAGTATGGAAATTATAATGATTTTACGCCAAATTAAAAAGTATAAATAAAGAAAAGTGTACTTACGTATTATCCCGGCGGTCCGCCAAGACGAGCGATTATTTGCAGAGATAAATGCCGGGCACATGAAATAATTAATGGTTTTGAATACGATTGGCAACAATTTGGCAACTCATTTGACGAAAAAACAGTTTGGCGAGAATGACCGCCGGGATAATACGTAAGTACCAAGAAAAGTCCAGATGTGTTTCTTAAAGTTCGTAAATTTCCAAATCCTACCAATAATATAAATGTGTACGTTTATGTGTTTGGGTGTTTTTGACTGAATCACACAAAAATGGTAGGAAAAATTTGTAATGAAGATAGCTTATCCCCTGGATTAACATACAGGCAACCTTTCAAGCATAAAGCATAAATAATTCTTTTACAAAGACACTCAAAATAATGCTAATGCATTGCGCTCTATGGAAATTTTGCAGCTACTAAACCGATTTTAAAACTTTTTTCACTGATTGAAAGTCCTAGGCCTATATGGGGAATTCCTCTGTGTGGAATTTTCTAAGGGATCCTAGCCCGTATTTTCGCGAGGTTTTGGAAAAAAACACGGAAAACCGCGACCGGAGTTTGAACCTGGCACCTCCCGCCTCCCAGTTTTGAGAGTAGAACCTCTTAGACACTGGGGGGACCCTGAGTATTATAGGCTACCATTTATGCATATATCACAAATAGTTCTTTTACGGGGATACTCATAAGAATTACATTACGCTCTATGTATATCTCAGTAAGTACTGAACCGATTCCAAAACTTTTTTCCCTGATAGTAAGCCACACTATTCTTGAGTATTATAGGCTAAAATTCATGCATGTAGCGCAAATAGTTCCTTTAAGGAACACTCAAAATAATTCTAATACATTACGCTCTATGCATCTTTAGAGCATAGAGCGTACGCATCAATATGCATCTTTAATCTTTAATCTTGAATCTACGCATCTTTAACTACAGAACCGATTCTAAAACTTTTTCGCTAATAGAAAGCTGCACTATTCCTGATTAACCCATTCGTGCCTGGATATTTTTGCGACTTTCTTCGATTTTTGCTAACATCAGAAGTAATTGATAAATTTCTGATGTTAACTTTTTGAACAAGGGATGATTTCATTTAAAATCATTATGTATAAAAATTGAAATGTCAACATCCTACTTGGCCATATTAAAATATTTTGTGGAATTGAGGTTCAATACTCACGAATAAATGTTAGGAAAAATAAATAACGTTTTCAAATGATAGTGAAAATGCCGTCCCAAAAAAGGGACGCTAGGCATAAATGGGTTAACATAGGCTAAAATTCATGCATATAAATATTTATTTTACAAGAACACTCAAAACAGCTCACAAATACTGTCGTAACTGTCTCTATTAGCCAAATGCCTGAAAAAAATCTAAATTTATTAATTCTGCATACTCTCTTATTTTAAATGAAGTATACTACCATGCATTATACTTCATTTAAAATAAGTACAAAGCAAATAATATTTAAATACAGTTTCTTTAGTCGCAAACATATTTGTTATTCGCACATGCTTCGTTTCTCTCGGGACCTAATTCTAAAGCCGACGCGGACGAAGTCGCGGGTAACCGCTAGTTGGTACATAAAAATTTAAACTTCGCACTACAGTAGACCACTGCCCATATCACGGTAGATATTTTGTTATAGGAATCCTTGTTCTACGGGTCCTGAGCTGCGGACTCCGCGTATGATCGCTGGAAAAATTATTTGCACTCCTCAGAAACACGATGATATTCCCAGCAAACACACTACTGCCCGCAAAATGACGGCAAGGTACCCGCCGTGCTGGCAAAGTGCCGTATGCCGAGAGGACAGTACATTGCCGTCAGTTTAAAGTCACTGGAATACCAATGCCTGAAAAATGCATATGCGCCAGTACATTGCCAGTAATGGCGAAATGCCTGTCACGCCCATGTGTCTAAAACATGCACAGAACAGTTAACGGCGTGGTACTGTTTAAAATGTACCGGGCCAGCACTTTTTAGAGGTAATGGGCCAGTAAGTATTTCGTAGTGTTAGCATAAAATTTCGTTATTTCATTTAAATAAATGGGACCTATATCAGATGTCGGCCCGAGGCCGCACGTTGGCTTAATCAAACTCTGATAGGCGTTCATATTATTATTATTATTATTATTATTATTATTATTATTGGATGTGGGGGGTGGTGAATTAGTTCATATTGGACTTTCATATTTTAGTACTAAAACTAAAATAATACAAACAAGTTCAATATGGTATAAAAATATTTACTACACCTACAGTGAACCCCCTACCCCCACCCGCTGTATTAGGCGCGTATGTACAGAATTATAAATTTTATTCGTAGAATCTGTATACTTTATATTAATTTTTTTATAGTTTGTTGAATCTTTCCTGAAAACCAAATTGATGACTTTCTCCTATGCAGGGACGTACCCAGGGTGGGTGTCCTGGGGGCTTGACACGCCCCCCCCCCCCGAAATTTTGAATTTTTAGCTTTCGGGCACCCTGTGATGAAAATCACATATTTAATAATAATAACCAAATTTTCATTTGTGTTTACTTTCTTAAATTTAATACATTTTAAATCAAGCATTTTAACTTTAAATTCTCTTCCCATTTTTAACTACTCTGTCTTTCGAAATTTTGTATTACGCCTTTTTCCACAATTTTAATTTAAATTAACTGCTTATCTATCTATGCTTAAATTATTCTATCGTCCTTTGTTCCATGTCAATAATTTTTGTTCTATGTCTTTCTTTACACGTACACACTTTATTTCCTTTCATTACCGTATATGGGCATGGCCTCACGTCAGTTAAAAATACAGCTGAAATAATTTTCTATCACACGGGCTTACTGTAATTTTGGCTGCGTTTATCCTCAATAGTTTGGTGCCGAGCGCTTTGTTATGTCTTCCCATTCTCTCTGTTGACTAGAAATATTCTGCGGTTTTTCGGCGTCTTTAATAATGAATATATTATTGGCTCTCGTTTGGGCGTTCTTTAAATATGCCAAGTTTAACTTTCTCGCCAACCTCCTGATCATTTTCCCATTGAATTTGACTTCCGTTTAATGCTGCAAATAATACTCGCTGGCATCCTTCATTCCTGCTGAACTTATACTGTCCGCCCTTCTACATAAGTTCTGGACATTTTAGTGCTATGTATTGGCGGAACTCTTCACTACTGCCTTTTTTAAAAATTGACTGCTGATGGTTTTCGCTGTTTCTATCCCGTTAACGAAAGACATCGATGCGCTTCTTTTGCTGTGATTTATTTCTGCGAGGTGCCAATCCTCCGAACATGCGGATACTTCACCCGTCGTGTGTGTTATCACAGCCGGTTATTTATTTTTTTTGTGGTGGACAGCTTTAGACGACTATAGACCTAGTCGAAATAGTTTCAGACGACTAGCAAGACGTCATTATTTGGAACAGTTATTTATATAAAACAACACTGTTTCAATGATGATATCTTGTTGGTTCATAATACATTTCGAAGCCCTTGGATTTTAAGTTAAAGAGTTGAGAAAATAACAGGTAAATTTTAAGTTTCACTTTTTTTACTATATATACTCTCATAGTATGTTTTAGTGTATAAAGTGTTTTCCTCCGTAAAATTTAAGTCATGTAGTATACAGCAGGTAGATATAGGAATTTCTTTTCAGAATAGCTAACAAAAAATCTTTTGATCTAAAGAAAATTTATAATAAACAAAATGTTACCCTAATGTTATGTGTAACAATAGTGCAACTTTATTTATTATTACTTCCTGTAAGATTTTGATTTATATATGTATACTAGCTGAAGTACCCGTTCTTCGCACGGGAATGAATGGACTTTTTGATATTACGATTTGTGGTGATTACTATTCATTGTAATAAACAGATATAGCAAAATGGATATCGCGTTATATTGTGTCCAATAATCCTGCATACCGAATTGCAAGGCAATCGTTTGTACGGTGCAGAAGGCCATGCGGCGTAGCGCAATCTAGTGGCGAGTTTTAGCAAAACGGATACGGCGAAAATATTCTTCGCATTCAGATATCGATGTATACGAATTTTCATGACTATCGGCTGGACAGTCCTGAAGTTCATGTGTTGACGCGACATCTAGTGGTAAGTTATAGGAAAATGGATAGCGCCAAACTCTTCCCCGTGTTCAAATATCTATGTATACCTATTTTCATAGCGATCATTTGCACAGTCAAGAAGTGATACACTGCAGGGCCATCTAGTGGTTAATTAAAGTAATGATTTGCTACAGCGCCGTCAAGTGGCGAGTTATAGCAAAATGGATAACGCCAAAATATTCTCATTGTTCAAATAGCTATGTATACTGATTTTCATAGCGACCGTTTGAATGGTCAAGAATTTGGCCTGCTGCAGCGTCATCTAGTGGCGAGTTAAAATAATAATGCATTGCAGTGTCATCTAGTGGTGAGTAACATCAAAAGGAACGCAGTTAGAATATATTCTTCGTGCTCAAATGTGTAAGTATAAAAAATTTTATGCCGATCGGTCGAACGGTATAGAAGTTGATGCGTTGCAGCGCCATTTAGCGGCAAGTTACAGCAAAATGGATAGTGAAAAATATTCTCCGTGTTCTAATATTCGCGTGTACCAAATTTCATCGAAATCGGTTGGACGATATTCGCATAGCAAACGGCTAAACGGAATAGAATTCGACGTTGTGCTGCGGCACCAAGTGGCAAGTTAAGGAAAACGGATAGCATAAAAACCTTCTCCATCATAAAAGACTTAGGTGAACCAAATTTCATGGTGCAACGGTGCTCAACGGTGCTGGAGTTTTTCAACCTCATAAACACATACCAACATTCATTTTTATCTATAACCAGTGTTATTATATATACCAGTCTCAAATAAAATCCAGTTTCAAATCTAAGCCTCGCCAAAGTGCCAACATACGCCATTTTGCAAGAGTTTTTTCAGGGAATCATTCGAAGCATTGACTTAGCAGCAATCAATATGGGAAATGGTTCGACCGCCAAAGAGTAAAGCACGCATTTATTTGAAAAGTGGAATCCCTTAATACAGCCGAATTTTTTAAAATTATCAACTATAATGTGTTTTATTCATCGTTACTCCGATGTACTAAATGAGAAGATTTCAATTTTCTGAAATTTGGCGGAATTCCCCCAACTTAAATCAATGTACTCAATTGGCGAGAATTCTGAAGTTAGATCGCTTGAAATCCCTTAATAACTGCATTATTTCTTCACGGATCATTAAAATTTAACGCTGTATTCTAATAAAACCTTTGCACTTGTTTTCAAAAATCTATTTCCTTAAGCTCTCAATAAATTGCGCCAAGCCGAAAACTGTGCAAACCGCTAGAACTCACTTACTCAAAATCGATATTTCAGCCACTTTATTTTTTCGCCAAACTAAAAAATTTTACACATTAGCCTCGGAAATCTTCAATTCTTATTGTTTTGCGTATAAAACATTTCATTCCTGCTCTGATTTCCCATGCACACGATATTATAATTTAAAAAAAAATAACCTTACGAATATAAACTAACAAAAAAAAAATCATTATTATTCTTTTATTTTTACTTTGAAAATTTAAAACATTTTATTCGGCAAAATCGCCACACATGGCAACCACGATCCTTATTTCACACTTTTTTCACTACAGGGGTTACAATTACGGAAAGCTTTTTGCGTGGAGAGCATAAAAAATCTCTTAAATTCCGGGAACGGGTGGACTTTCAAAGTTTTAAAGTGGACTACGATTTATTCTATATTATTTTACATATCTGTGCTAAATTTCAGGCTGATAGGTCCATTTTTGTGGATTTGTATACGAATCAAATCCACAAACAAACAAACAAACAGAATTTCATTTTTATTTATAAGATTGTCACGTTTTGGCACCACATTTAGCGATAAATTATCAAAAATTGCAAACCTTGTGCGACTTTCAACATTTTATTAACGCCCCCCCCCCCTCTCCACATTATCTGGCAAACACATTTGAAAAGTGACTCGACATGCTAATGTCTACACAGAAATCCTGATTGAAATGAATAGCACTCGGGGGCTAAACATTTTGGGGTGGACCGCCCTTATGACTTAGGGGTATGGGACATAGTTAAAAACCTATTCTCAGACCTAACGAATATACATAGAAAATTTCATTAAAATTGGTCGAGTGGTTTCGGAGGAGTTAGGTGACTAACACTGTGACAGGAGAATTTTATATATTAGATATATAAACTCGGCTATTCGAGCCTTGTCAGGGGGGACCCTGAACCCCCTAATTATTTAATTTCATTATTGCCATATTAAAACGATATTAATCGAGTATGTCATTTTATCTTATCTTTCGTGTATTTCGCCTGGTCACCCTATGTTGAAATTTTTATGATTGTAACCAGGGACGTACCCAGAAAAAAATTTCGGGGAGGGTCCAAACGGTGAAAAAGGTAGGATTTTCCACGAAAAGACTTCATCATTATTACATTGTTTGCAAAAACTGAAATTTCGGGGAGAGTCCGGATCACCCCCTGGGTACTGCCTTAAATGTAACCTATTTATAGATAAATACATGGGATGGCTATTCACAGCTTACGGAATATTGTAACAATAGATTAAAGCTTTTGTGAAGTAATAGTATTTAAATATAAAAAGAGAAGAGTTTGTTTGTTTGTTTGTTTGTTCGCTAAACACGTCCAGACATTTCGACGGATCTGGACCAAATTTGGCACGCTGACTAAATAGGACAAGAGAAAGCTAATGCCGTAAAAATGAAATTAATCGGATTAATAGTTTTTGAGTTATTTAATTTTTTGTAAGGTTTTTGGCCATTTTTCTCGCATTTTACGTTATCGCGAGCTAAATTTCTGTCCAAATACTATATTTTTTATATCATCGGAAACTACAGATTTTTCGTTTTCAAATACAATTTGTTACAAAATCGTACTTACATTTGCCGATTTTGGGGAATTTTTTAAAGGAAGTCCTGTTTCGAAGAAAATGTACGGCTTTTAAAAATATGCTATTTTTAAACTGTCGCATCCAAAAACCTAACGGGCAAAAATTTTCCATCTTTCTACCGCTTATTAAACATTTATTTCTCCCTCCTTTAAATTTTGAACCGTGCAGAAATGTTTATTAGTTTTTTTTATATGATTTTTTTTTCTGAAAAGATCGCAGGTTAAAATTTTCTGTGGACTGCAAATTCCGCAAAATGAAAGTCGAAAACTTCCCCCTCTGGTTTTCAAGTCCGATTCAATTTAGCGTGCCTATATACTAGGAGAGTGGCGACAATGGTTGAAAAACCAGTCACTGAGAGTGCGCGAGCTTGAGATTTTTACCAGGTTTAGGGTTACCGATAAATGGCCGCACTTCTACTCGCCCATGTGGCGTTTTTTCCTTTTTTTTTTTTTTTTTTTTTTTTTTTTTTAATCGTGCAGTAGATTGAGATGCTTTCGAAGCGATAGCGTTTAATCTATAAGGTACTTGAAGATGAAGAATAAAGATATTAAAATAATAATAATAATAATTCAAACTGTAATCGTGTATATTTTTTAATGCTGAATTTTTTTGAAATGGAAATATTTTACTAATTTCTTTCAATAGATAATTTTTCGATTAAAACTTATGGTTTTGGATTGTCAATAACATTCAATATTTTTATATGTTTTAATATAAAATTTTATAGAAAATGCAGTTTTTAGGAAAACAAGTAATATCACTTTGACGCAATTAATTCAGTTATAAAACCTTATTTAGGCTGTTGAAAGATATTTAGATTTTGTAACTGTACATAATATTTATAATATTAAGACTTTTTATAAAAATACTTTAAAAATTTAAAATTTAGTTTAACTTAATGTTGCATTGTTGTCTATATATTACGAAATAAATTTAAGATGTCTGAAAACAGCCTAAAATCTTTTATGGAAATAAAAATAATACTGCTATTCAAATTTCCTGTTAAAGCATTCTAACGCTAAACAAACAGTGCCATTGCTTAAAACATATTAGAGAAAATAAATCATTATTAGATATTTACTACTATTACTAATTTAAAGCTTGAAATACACATTATGAAAAAACAAAATAAATAAAGCAATTTATAAATATGTTATTTTGTATGCACAAAGCACACTAGATCTATCTGACGAAAGGGGAAAAATGCCTTAGGCGAAGGACTTTTCTAATGGATTTCAAAAAGTAATTACATAACATCAGGGGAAAACCGCCCAAAACTCCAGACCATTACACCGGCAGCCGCGCTATAGGCCAGAAACCTGGACCTTCATATTCCAGCTATCTACCAATGTTCAATGTTTTATCCACTTACAATGTATCGGCCACATTTTACTAATTGGGAATTTTTTGTACGGAGTCCGTATAAAAATTCAATTTATTTTTTTATTTTTTTTTCGATTTAATCTCTTGAAAATTTTTATCGATGCCACAAAATTCTGTTTTTTTTTTTTTTTTTTTTGCGTGACTTTTCTATTTATTGTATATCATCAATACTGTAAAATCACTTATTTTCACTTATTATTTAAAAATGAAAGTGTACGAACAATTTAGATATTAGTTAAACTCTTAAAAGAAAGCTTCAACTTTGACATATTAAATGACACCTAGTATAAATCAACAAAAATTAACACGTTATTCAGTTTTTTTTTTAAATTTCATACAAGATTATAAAAGCGTTTAAGTACCCACACGAACACATACACACACACACACAAAAAAGGGGGGATAGAAAGAGAATGCTATTATACATTCGATTCTGTCCTTTTCACTTGCAAGCAAATAGCCGTGAATTGGCGAATATAATTCTAAGCCAATGTCAAGAAAAATATCGCCAAACATGACATTTTTATTTTATGAAGTTTAAACATTAAATATTATCATTATACGCTACCCTATGATATAATTTCTGTTGTATATAATTTTTTAAAGTTTCACATAGTTGCAACACCAATCATAATGTGTTCGTACCAAAACAAGTAAAAGAAAGGTGTATTTTAATAGAGAAACGAGGCATTCACAAACGAAACTATCACAAAAGTTTGTTATTTACAAATTACTTTGGAAAATCTCTTCTTTGAAATTTATTCGCCACAAATCGTCAGACATTTAAAAATGAAGAATCGAAACAGAAAATTAATGCAATTATTTATTCGTCAGAAAAAGCGTTTTATACCAAGACCCTTTCAAAACGCAATGCTTTTTCAATGGGGAGAAATCTGGACACTGCCTGGGGCGGTAAAAATAGCTGCTTGACCAATGAGGGGATGACTTGTCGTTGTCATCACTCTCCTAGTATTGAGGCACGCTAATTCAATTGTGAGCGCACTTCGCGGGAGGGAGGAATTTCTTCTGGCGTCCTGCAAGAGAGAGGGGATAGAGGTGGAGATTAAGGTGACCATACGTCCTCGAAATTCGAGGACAGTCCCCAAATATAGATCGTTTTTTCAATTTGTCATCAAAAATACTTTGACTTCTTGGAGACGCCAAAAGTCCCCAAATTTAAAGATTTGTACTTTTACCCTGAAAGTTTCCGTTTAGTTTATTTATTTCAGAAAAAACTTAATAAATAAAATAAAATAAAACTACTAAAAGTGCCTTCTGCTCAGAGAAGCAACAAAATTCGATCTCTGAATAATGATTGTTAGAACACAGACAGGTAGAAGAGGAGAAATCTAGCCACGTCCAGTTCCCGGAGCCTCTACGTCATCGGGTGCCTTGTTCTTTTTTTTTCCTATTTTGCAGGGGGAAGACCCATGTCCTTTTTTTATTATTATTGCAGCGAGAAGTCCCATGTCCTTTTTTTATCATTGCAGCGGGAGAATTCACATTCCAGCCTAGCCAAGTCCAATTCCTGGCAACCTCTGTGTTTTATTAGGTGCCGTCTTCCTTTTTTTTTTCTTTTTTTTTTTGTTGCAGCGGGAAATCCCGTGTCCTTTTTTTATCATTCCAGCGGGAGGATTCACATTCCTTGCCTTTACAATCTATATTTAAGGTAAATGGCATTTCTCATTCATTGCACGGGCAACGCCGGGCCACGCTGCTAGTATTTAAATACATGTAAAATTATGTCGCTATTTGGGGGGGGGGCACATTTTTCGGACAATTTAAAAAAAGGGGGGGATGAGAGATAAAATGACATAGTCATTAATACATATATACTAACCGTAGAGTACTATAGCTCATTTATAAAATCTCTGACTCTTGAAATATTGAAATTAAACTGTTTATAAATGATTTTATGTTGGTTCTGAAATGTGTTACCGCCTCTCTTATAAAAAAATCTTAAACGACAGCAAATTTGTAAGAAAATTGCAGTTTATGAAAACTGCACACAATTATGATCACTAATGGTATCACTAATGATACATAATTTGCAAGCGACTGACGAACGGATTTTGCTGTTTTTATCTTTCATTTATGTTTTATCTTTTAAAATGTTACCCTTAAAGAATGTTTTTCTTTTGCGGGGTGGGGGTGGGGGTTGATGAATAAGCCCCCTACCCGAAATCCGCCACTGGCTCGTATTTTAATTACGACAGCATTATAGGCACTAATCCGGTACCGTGCCATTATATTGCAGTCACACCAGGCCAGTGCCTTTATTTTTAATAATAGCCGGCACCCGGCCGTTTCATTTTGGGCATTATAAACTTAATGGGCAAGTGCCTTTATTGTGAGTAACGGCTGGCACACGCAGTATGCCAGTAGAGTGCCGTTGCCTTCCCAGGCTTCTGGCAAGGTACTTCTCGGGCGACCACTTTTGGTACGATTCAGTTACTTTTTGCAGTGCCGGGCCGGTGCTGGACGTAAAGGCAGAAAGGCACTGGAAAGGTACTCCGCCTGCAGGTGTGTGTATGCTGGGTTTAATGTTGCCATTCAAAAGTTATATTAATTAGGAGTTAAAGCGTAATAAAATCAGAACATATGTTTCAGCTGTATTTTTAATTATGTAAAACCTATTGGACACCTTGCGTATTTGCTACCCATGGCGATTTTTCATTATTTGGCGACTTTATGTATAGTTAATAATTAGCTCTAAGAAAACAGTACTTCACATTTTTTCTTTGATAAAAACTGCGGAACAGCTAGGATAGCTTGCCACCAATGGCGACTTTTCATTATTTGGCAATTTACACATGCTCACAACCTATAATTACTGCTCATGCAAGGTTCCCGGAAAACAGTTACCCATATTTTCATACACATAATCCTCAGGCCCGTCGCTAGCGGGCGTGCAGATTGTGCACAGTACAAAGGCGCCAAGGCAAAGGGGGCGCCGAAACGACTGAAGAAGAGTTTATCGAAAAATTAACATTTTTCGAAAAAAAAATCGAAAAAATAACTATTTTTATTTAAGTTTATATTGCAGACACCTAGGAAAGAGCTTTCCCCGTTGAAATACCCTTCTACAATGTTTTTGCAAGGTTCATCTTACAAGTTCTTGTATACAGCACTGTTTTGTTAGCATCATCCCCCCCCCTCCCCACAATCTCTTAGGAAAAAACCTTCTCCGAGTTTACTAAAACCTGTCTTTCAGTGCTATCCACAAGGTGAAATTACTGATATGTGATATCATACTTACTATGTTGATGATATGGATGATCGTTTTCAGATTCCTTCCCATTCATGGGCGTCTGCCTGAGGTCCTAATGCCCCATTTACATTCAGCCCTTCTCACTTCTCTGGCTTAGCGTGCCTCAATACTAGGAGAGTGATGACAACAGCAAGTCATCCCCTCATTGGTCAAGCAGCTATTTTTACCGCCCGAGGCAGTGTCCAGATTTCTCCCCATTGAAAAAGCATTGCGTTTTGAAACAGTCTTGCTATAAAGCGCTTTTTCTGACGAATAAATAATTGCATTAATTTTCTGTTTCGATTCTTCATTTTAAAATGTCTTACGATTTGTGGCGAATAAATTTCAAAGAAGAGATTTTCCTAAGTAATTTGTAAAAAACAAACTTTTGTGATAGTTTCTTTTGTGAATGCCTCGTTTCTCCTCTCTAAAAGTACACCTTTCTTTTACTTGCTTTGGTACGAACACATTATAATTGGTGCTCCTACTATGTGAAGCTTAAAAAAATGATATACAACAGAAATTATATCATAGGGTAGGGTAGCGTATAATGATAGTATTTACTGTTTAAACTTCATAAAATAAAAATGTCATGTTTGGCGATACTTTTCTTGACATTGGCTTAGAATTATACTCGCCAATTCACGGCTGTTTGCTTGCAAGTGAAAAGGACAGAATCGAATGTATAATAGCCTCTCCATCTTTTGTTGTGTGTGTGTGTGTGTGTGTGTGTTCGTATGGGTACTTAAACGCTTTTATAATCTTGTATGAAATTAAAAAATATAACTGAATAACATGTGTTAATTTTTGTTGATTTATACTAGGTGCCATTTAATATGTCAAAGTTGAAGCTTTCTTTTAAGAGTTTAACTAATATCTGAATTGTTCGTACACTTTCATTTTTAAATAATAGGTGATAATAAGTGATTTTACAGTATTGATCATATACAATAAATAGGAAAGTCACGTTAAAAGAACCAGAATTTCATGATAGCGATAAAAAATTTCAGAAGATTAAATCGAAAAAAATATTAAAAATGGAATTTTTATAGGGACCCCGTACAAAAAGTTCCCAATCAGTAAAATGTGGCCGATACATCGTAAGTGGATAAAACATTGAACATTGGTAGATGGCTGGAAAATGAAGGTCCAAATTTCTGGCCTATAGCGCAGCTGCCGGTGCAATGGTCTGGAGTTTTGGGCGGTTTTCCCCTGATGTTATGTAATCACTGAAATCCATTAAAAAGTCCTTCGCCTAAGGCATTTTCCCCCTTTAGTCAGATAGATCTAGTGTGCTTTGTGTAAACAAAATAACATTTTTATAAATTGCTTTATTTATTTTGTTTTTTCATAATGTGTATTTCAAGCTTTAAATTAGTAATAGTACTAAATATCTAATAATGATTTATTTTCTCTAATATGTTTTAAGGAATGACACTGTTTGTTTAGCGTTAGAATGCTTTAACAGGAAATTTGAATAGCAGTATTATTTTTATTTCCATACAAGATTTTAGGCTGTCTTCAGACATCCTAAATTTATTGCTTAAGATATAGACGACAATGCCACATTAAGTTAAATCAAATTTAAAAATTTTAAAGTGTTTTTATAAAAAATCATATTATAAATATTATATACAGTTAAAAAATCTAAATATCTTCCAACAGCCTAAATAAGGTTTTAGAACTGAATTAATTGAGTCAAGGTGATATTACTTGTTTTCCTAAAAACTGCATTTTCTATAAAATTTTATGTTAAAACATATAACAATATTGAATGTCATTCCCAATCTAAAATCATAAGTTTCATCGAAAATATCGCAGCGAAAATTATCTCTTATTGAAAGAAATTGGTGCAATATTTCTATTTCAAAAACTTTCAGCATTAAAAAATATACACGATTACAGTTTAAATTATTATTTTTTTAATATCTTTATTCTTCGAGTACCTTATATAGATTAAACGCTATCGCTTCGAAAGCATCTCAATCTACTGCACGATTTGAAAAAAAAAACGCCACATGGGCGAGTAGCGTGAAGTGCGGACATTTATGGGCAACCCTAAACCTGGTAAAAAATCTCAAGCTCGCGCACTCTCAGTGAACCATTGTCGCCACTCTCCTAGTATATAGGCACGCTACTCTCGCTGCAGCTTTTTTTCCCCCAGGAAATACTTCTGCGTCAGCTCCAAAAGCAGTGAGTGTTTACTTTCAGCTGTACTCGCCTTCTCCTGTATGTGGTTTTCTACTGTACTTCCCTCCTCCTCCCTTAAAAGTCCCCTGAAGGGGTATCGTGCCCGGCAAAGAGGTCAACATTAAGGGTCATAGCATGAGCAGGACGAGAGAGGTGTTTACACTTGCTACCATTTCTCCGGCTCGCTGCCGTGAAAGTGGGCTGAGTGTAAACGAGGGGTGAGATGTTGCAGACAGAAGCACTGTTGCATTTGTTGATGTGAGGGGGGGCTCATCTTGGGCTTCCCGCACTTCAGTAGTAAAATAATACAAAAAAGTTCAGTACACTAATTCACTATACCAACGTCTTGGGGAGAGGAGATCCGGGAGTCCATGATGACAAATACAAATCTGGGAATGGACATGGACCCAAAAGGGACGCAAAGAGAAATACATTTTATATTTGTTTCTAATCGAAGTTCCCTGGTACGTAAATGAGTGCTCATATAGAAAGGTAGATCGTGCCGCTTCCTTAGGTGTTTCTGAAGTTAATTTTTTTTTTTTGTTCGATACTGAAGTTTGTATTGTTTTAGTACAAGGACAGTCTGTAGTATTTTACAGTCTGATAAGAGAATTTCCCTCATAGAAACACTTATAGGCATTCTTTCGTGGGTCTCAAAATTTAAAATGCTTTACTAACCTAACAGAAAAGTAACATGAATTGGCGTTTAAATGTTAATTATTTTCTAAAATACATAAATACAATCTACTTTATTTGTATTACACATTAATTGGAATCCGAAATATGGGATCCAAGGGAGGGAGATCTCTCTTCCTCTCAGCAGGTTTAAAAATTTGCGGAGTTGCTGGGGAGTTTAACCCACTTTTAAATCTAGTTTTATTCTGTCTGCTCTCATCATTGAAGAGATGCAATGCAGAAAGCTCTCCTTCTGTAACCAGTGTTGCTTCCCGACATGGGTTATTAAATGCTCCGCCGGAGCCCAGACCCAGCAATAGCGAAATCGTTGACAGCATTCAAAGACCCATGCTGGGAAGCTGGTCACAGAAGGAGAGACTTCTCCATTGCATCTTTTCAATGATGAGAGCAGACAGAATAAACCTTGATTCAAGATTGAAAATGAATTGGGCGGTATGACCCAACAGTGGAAAATTTATTTGTGATACTTATCTCTGCCCTCCTTCAAGCATTTCTGAATCCACTACTGATCAGCAATTTAACAAGTCGTGCCATATTTAAATAATTTTTTATTCAGGTAGTATTTTACATTACACATTCAAGCAGTGCTGCACTCCTCCTCCTCCCCCCCCCCACCCACCCAAAAATAAAAAATAAATAAATCCTAAAGGGTAACATTTTGTTTTATTATGCATTTTGTATAGGTAAAATAAGCTTTTTTAAAAAATAAGACCAAACTAAAACTGATTACATTGCTTTACGGTAAAAGTTTGCTTTAATGTACAACTTGTTAAGGTCAAATAAGCTTCTTCATTAAAATTAGCCCTTTTCACACAATTTTTTTTATATCCGTGACTGCACTCAAAATTAATGTAATTACTATTAACTTTAATTTACTTTTCTCCAATCTTAACTAGAGTAGTAAATCATTTTCGTCCTATTTACTATACTTTTTATAAAGAAGTAAGGAGTATCATAGGTGGATACAATTGTAAAATAAAATAATAACTAATTTTATTGACATTTGAATAATTCATTTTAAATACACTTTTTATATTTTTGAAACAAACCTATGCATTCACCACTAATTACGCCTTCTCTTGTGTGAACTATGGCAAAGAAAGGGTTAAACTGACAGTTTCTGTCGCATTAAACAAAGGAATTGTTACAATAGGTGATTGAGCAAGATAATTCGAAGGATTATTATTATATATATTCGTCATAGACAATCATGTTAATTCAACAATTTCAT
Organism: Cheiracanthium punctorium; assembly: GCA_038373885.1. NCBI lineage: Eukaryota > Metazoa > Arthropoda > Arachnida > Araneae > Cheiracanthiidae > Cheiracanthium > Cheiracanthium punctorium. Next base: position 279,709 of record JAWZYV010012924.1, read on the forward strand.
TCGAAATTTTAGAGAAATATAATAATATGTTTATAATTTATACTTATATCACAAATAAACATGTTGTCTGATTGGGGTGAAAAAGAAATCTTAAAATATCTCAAAGACTTGCATTTAAAATTAATTGATGATGTAGATGGTGAATTTATTTTCGAGGAACTAACATCGTTAAAATGTTTTTCAAATACCGCAATCTCTTTATGAATAAATTTATCACTTCCAGTTACAATCGCTTCCGAAGAAAAAATGTTTTCAAATCAAAAATTATTTACTATCATAAATGAGCCAAGATCGGGTGCCAAATTTATTAATCATTTCAATAGAATATCAAGAATTAGATAAATTAGGCATAAGTAATATAATTGAATGGTTTGCTAGTGCAAAAGCTAGAAAAGTTTCACTATAAATAATACTAGTGCTTCCTTTTAAAAAAATCTCCAACTAAACCAAGTTATTCCAAGCAATACCAGCCATAATTACCAAATAATTAAATTTGTTATTGTAATTTTACGTTTTTTACTCTTACGAAGAAATATTTTTACTGCGAATATATTTTTCTGACATATTAACAAATTTTAGCTATGAAGGCAAAATTTTAGTACCCTTTTAAAGACGTTAATTTTTTAAAAGAATTTTAGACATTATAATGCAACTTTCGTGGTTTTCTTTATGTAAACTGTTTATAATTTTAGAAAGATGTATCTCAACAGTTGACCTACAACGTTTTTTTCACCAACATTAAACTAATTTTATTTCGTTTCTATTTATACAGCCATAATTTTTAATCATATGTATTTTTATTTTTTACCATGCTTTTAAACATTTTATTAATGGATTTTGAACAGTGCGCAAATTTTTAAACTCTGTAATAAAATGGTTTTTTTTTTCCTTTTTCCAAGTATTTTACATTCAAAACAAAACTCAGAATTTAATTGAATAAAATACATAAGCCATGCTCTTTTAATTTTTTTTTGTTCCATTTTCCCATACTGTTGCAATAAGAGATACTGCACTTTCCATTTGAGTTGTCAATGTGAAAGTTAAATTATTCAGCCCTTTGAAATGTTTTACTTATTATTACAACATCTACTCTTTTTTAAATTAAACATAATAACCATCTGCCATTATCTTCTAAGCTGAAATCGGTCACTTGAATTTCAAGATAGCCGTGATTAAACATTTAATCGGATATTACACGGATTTACATAAGATAGGTATCTTATGTAAATCTGGATAAACAAACAGTTTCAATAATCGATGCTTCCAAATAATATGGACATTTTTGGAATTAAGTATGTTAAAACTTGTCGTTTGTAGTTTTCCTTGTGTTATATTGCTTTATTTATAAACAAACAGTACACATATAAAATTAAAATATTTTCATGCTTTTTATTTAGACTTAAGCATGTCTCATTACTTTTCAATCGATCTCCTGGTGTCTCTGTGTAAATCGGAAACGTTATACCTAAGTGAGCTTTCTGCTAGTTGTGAAGTGCATTCACTCGCTAAACATTATGGCAGTGTTCTATAATTATTCTTGAAAAAAAAAGCACTTTATTCTCTCCTCCCTCTTCTTTTGTCCTTTTTTTTGGGGGGGTGTAAAGTACCCGCAACCCCTTGAAGGATACCTCCCAAGTCTGCGCTCGAACTTAATGAATTCCATATCACTAGAACTCTGCAAAAGACTAGTCTAGATGGGAACAAATCTGATTTCCGCACCCATGGTAACTGTTAGCTACCTACCACAGTGATTTTGGTTCCACTACTTTACGAGCATGTATACCGCATGTACCGGATATCCATCGGGCAACCCCACAGTCCAAAGCAATGCCGTATATTCTCTACTGAATACTAATCAGGCCCATCGCTAGTGGGTGTGCAGGTTGTGCACCGCACAAAGGCGCCAAGGTAAAGGGGGCGCCGAAACGACTGAAGAAGAATTTAGCGAAAAATGAACATTTTTTGAAAAAAAAATCGAAGAAATAAATATTTTTTGTTTAAGTTTATATTGCAGACACCTAGGAAAGGGCTTTTCCCGTTGAAATGCCCCTCTACAATGTTTTTGCAACGTTTCATCTTACAAGTTCTTCTATACAGCACTGCTGTGTTAGCATCCTCCCCCCACCCTTCCCATTCCTTAGGCAAAAACCTTCTCCGAGTTTCACCCAAACTTGTCTTTCAGTGCTATCCACAAGGTGAGATTTACTGATATGTGATACTATACTTACTATGGTGATGATATGGATGATCGTTTTCAGATTCTTTCTCTGGAAAACGATGGGGCGCCCTGGATTACATGGGCATCTGCCTGAGGTCCTAATGCCCCATTTACATTCAGCCCTTCCCACTTCTTCTCTCGCTGCAGCTTTTTTTTTACAGGAAATACTTCTGCGTCAGCTCCAAAAGCAGCGAGCATTTACATTCAGCTGTACTCGCCTTCTCCTGTAGGTAGTTTTCTACTGTACTTCCCTCCTCCTCCCTTAAAAATCCCCTGAAGGGGTATCGTGCCGGGCAAAGAGGTCACCAAGAAAGGTTATGGCATGATCAAGACGACAGAGGTGTTTACACTCCTGTTACTGCCATTTCTCCCGCTCTTTGCCGTGAAAGTGGGCTGAGTGTAAACGAGGGGTGAGATTTTTCAGAGAGAAGCGCTGTTGCATTTGTTGATGGGAGGGGCTCATAATTGGCTTTCCCGCACTTCAGTAGTAAAATGATACAAAAAAGTCCGGTACACTAATTCACTATACGGACGGCTTGGGCAGAGGCGATCCGGGAGTCAATGATGACAAATACAAACCTGGGAATGGTCATAGACCCAAAAGGGGCGCAAAGAGAAATACGTTTTATATTTGTTTCTAAACGAAGTTGCCTGGTACGTTAATGAGTGCTCATAGGGAGAAGTAGATCGTGCCCCTTCCGCAGGTGTTTCTGAAGTTAATTCTTTTTTTTTTTTTTTTTTTTTTTTTTTTCTATACCGAAGTTTGTATTCTTTTAGTACAAGGACAGTCTGTGGTATTTTACAGCCTGATAAGAGCATTTCCCTCATAGAAACACTAGTATAGACATTTTTGCATGGGTCTCAAAATTTAAAATGCTTTACCAACCTAACAGAAAAGTAATGTGAATTGGCGTTTAAATGTTAATTATTTTCTAAAATACATAAATACAATCTACTTTATTTGCATTACACATTAACTGAAATCCGAAGTATGGGATCCAAGGTCTGCGATCTCTTTTCCCCTGAGCACGTTTAAAAATTTGGGGAGTTTAACCCACTTTTGCACCCAGCTTTATTTTGTCTGCTCTCATCATTGAAAAGAGTAATGGAGAAGTCTTTCCTGTGATGTGTTTATTTATGCTTAAATGTTTCAAAATTACTTTACAATTTTATCATTCTCAAGCCTATTGTTTACTTTTAGATATTTATTTATAACTTTCAAAATTGTAAAAAAAAAAAAAAAAAAAAAGGAACGTGTTAAATGTATGTATGTATGGTCAAATGTTACTAAGAACAATATTGTGAGCAATTGTAAACCATTGTAAACTAAATGCTTTTATATTGTATAACACTGGTGTATTTTGCCAATTGTAATCCAAAAATTGTACTGTAAAAAAATAAAAATGAGGGAATCCGCTGCTTGCTGGACCTGAGCCTGGGGCTTGTGTTCAGTAGGACAGTAGAACACTTCAGGAACTAAAACAGGCTTTAAACCAAATAGGTAGGACGTTCCTGAAGGTAGTATCCCATAGTATCCCCTCCTTCAAGCATTTCTGAATCCACTACTGATCAGCAATTTAACAAGTCGAGCCATATTTAAATAACTTTTGATTCAGGTAGTATTTTACATTACATATTCAAACAGTGCTGCACCCCCCAAATAAAAATGAAAAATAAATAAATCCTAAAGGGTAACATTTTGTTTTATTATGCATTTTGAATAGGTAAAATAAGCTTTTTTAAAAATTAGACCAAACTGAAACTGATTGCATTGCTTTAGGGTAAAAGTTTGCTTTAATGTACAACTTGTTTAGGTCAAATAAGCTTTTTCATTAAAATTAGCCCTTTCCACACATTTTTTTTTAATTCGTGACTGCACTTAAAACTAATGTAATTACTATTAACTTCAATTTACTTTTCTCCAATCGTATACAGAGTAGTAAATTATTTTCGTCCTTTTTACGACTACACTTTAATAAAGAAGAAGTAAGGAGTAGCATAGGTGAATACAATTGTAAAATAAAATAATAATTAATTTTATTGACATTTGAATAATTCATTTTAAATACACCTTTTATATTTTTGAAGCAAACCTATGTATTCACCATTAATTACGCCTTCTCTTGTGTGAACTATGGCAAAGAAGGGGTTAAACTGACAGTGTCTGTCGCGTTAAACAAAGGAATTGCTACAATAGGTGATTGAGCAAGATAATTCGAAAAATTATTATTATATATGCTCGTCATAAACAATCTTGTTAATTCGACAATTTCATTAGAAATTTTAGAGAAATATATACTTATATCACAAATAAACATGCTGTCTGATTGGGGTGAAAAAGAAAACTTAAAGCATTTCAAAGACTTGCATTTAATATTAATTGATGATATAAATGGGGAATTTCTTTTCGAGGAGCTAATATCGTTAAAATATTTTCAAATACCGCAATCTCGTTATGAATATATTTATCACTTCGAGTTACAGTTGCTTCTGAAGAAAGAAGTTTTTCCAAATGAAAAATTATATATATATAAAAAAAAAAAATTATTTACTATCATAAATGAACCAAGAACGGGTGCTAAATTTATCAATCATTTCAATAGAATATCAAGAATTAGATAAAGTAGACATAAGTAATATAATTGAAAGGTTTGCTAGTGCAAAAGCTAGAAAAGTTTTACTATAATTAATACTAGTGTTTAATTTTTTAAAAATCTCTAACTAAACCAGCTTATTCCAAGCAATACCAACCATAATTATCAAATAATTAAATTTGTTATTGTAATTTAAAGTTTTTTACTCTTACGAAGAAATATTTTTACTGTGAATATATTTTTCGGACATATTAACAAATTTTACATATGCAAGGAAAACGTTAGTACTCTTTTAACACATTTGTGCCTGGATATTTTTGCGACTTTCTTTGATTTTTACTGATACCAGAAATAATAGATAAATTTCTGATGTCGATTTCTTGAACAAGGGATGATTTCTTTAAAAATCATTATGCATAAAAATCGAAATATCAACATCCTACTTGGTCATGTTAAAATATTTTGTAGAGTTGAGGCTCAATACTCATGAATAAAGGCTAGGAAAAATAAATAACGTTTTCGACTAATAGCGAAAATGCCGTCCCAAAAAAGGGACACTAGGCATAAATGGGTTAAGGATATTAATTTTTTAAAAAGAATTTTAGACATTATAATGTGATTTTCGTGTTTTTCTTCGTGCAAACTCTTTTATAATTTCAGAAATATCTAATTCAACAGTTTACCTACAACGTTTTTTACATCAACATTAAACGAATTTTATTTCGTTTTTATTGATAGAGCCATAATTTTTAATCATACGTATTTTTATTTTGTACCATGCTTTTAAACATTTTATTAATGCATTTCCATGCCTTAGAAAACATTTTGAACAGTGCGCAAATTTTTAAATTCTGTAGTAGAAAAGTATTTTACATTCAAAATAAAACTCAGAATTTAATTTAATAAAGTACATAAGCCATGCTCTTTTTACTTTTTTGTTTCATTTTGCCATAATGTTGCAATAAGATATACTGCACTTTCCATTTGAGTTATCAATGTAAAAGTTAAATTAATCAGCCCTTTGAAATGTTTGACTTTTTATTAAAACATCTACTGTTCTTGAAAGTAAATTATATAATAACTCTCTGCCATTATCTTCTACGCAAAAATCGGTCACTTGAATTTCAAACCTAACTTATGTAATTCTGGATAAACAAAGAGATTCAATAATCGATGCTTCCAAATAATATGGACATTTTTGGAATTATTAACTATGTTAAAACTTGCCGTTTGTAGTTTTCCGTGTGTTATATTGCTTTATTTATAAACAAACAGTGCACATATAAAGTTAAAACATTTTCATTCTTTTTATTTAGATTTAAGAATTTCTCATTACTTTTGAATCAATGTCCTGGAGTCTTTGTGTAAATCGGAAAAGTTATACGAAAGGGAGTTTTCTGCGAGTTGTGAAGCGCATTCACTCGCTAAACATTATATGGCAGTGTTAGTGTTCTATTATTATTGTTGAAAAAAAAGGCACTTTATTCTCTTCTCTCCCTTCTTTCGTCCTTTTTTTTTTGGGGGGGGGATGTAAAGAACACACAATACCTTGATGGATACCTCCCCCCCCAAGTCTGCAAAAGACTAGTCTAGATGGAAGCAAATCTGATCTCCGCACCCATGGTTGTTAGCTACCTATCACAGTGTTTTTGATTCCACTACTTACGAGCACGTATATCGCATGTACTGAGTGAGTTTTCGGCGATGCCGGATATCCATCGGACAACCCTGCAGTCCAGGGCAATGCCATATATTCTCAACTTGAATACTAATATGGCATTGTAAAATCAAAATTTTGTTTCAAAAACTGAATATTTATAAAATGCTACCTCCCGAGACTCTGTTTTATTATGATATTTTCCAACTAAGTACATGGAATAGTAAAATGATACTTTAGTTTTGAAGGCGAAATTTTTTTTTCTGTAGGGGCGCTAAATCCGTGTTTGCACAAAGGCGTCTGATACATCCGCGACGGCCCTGTTTACCAGTAATCTTACGTCTTTACGAGTGGAGGACCCCAGGAACCCCGCGGCTAAAGGGGGGCTCCGAAGAGTCAGGGGCCCCAAAAGCTCTAAAATAATTGATTAGTAATGGGTTCTTTTTCAATCCATAGCCGAGGGCCTCCAAAGGAGCCAGTCCGGGCCTGGCGACAGGTCCCTAACTTGCTTGGCAGCTTTGGATTTTTGTATGTATTTCAGTGGAGAAGAACCCGATTCTCGATATTTAAAAAAGTAAATTAATGTTTTCGGATGATTTTAAAAGACTGAATGGACATTTTGCACGTGAAGTCACCTGGTGGTATTTGATACGCTAAGTTCGCAATCTTATGGTGATGATTAGTTTCGGTTTCAGCTTGTTTGGACGGACCTAAGTAAAGAGATTATTTAACACTTTCTTCTGAAATATAGCTGTTGCAAAAGAAGTTAGAATATTAGTCATTAACAAATAATAGATTTTTATAAATTAATTTTATCTTCATTGTGAGATTTCATTTAAAATGTTAATAATAATTAAATACTAAAAAATAATTAAAAAGGCTCGTACTTTAAAAAAGTGTGAGATGTTTTAATGAATATTTGCTCTATTTTAAACTCAGAAAACTCAAAATCAACGCAATGATGAATTATTTATATAGTGTTTGCGTTTGCAATAACGTAGTAATTTTAAAACGCTAATATTCTTTTTATTAACAAAGTTTTGAAGCGAAATGTTATATAATCGTCTTCTAAACCATCTATTTAAATATTAAAAAGACAATAACTCATTTCGAGCTGTTGATAATGAGAAAAAGTAATTATAAAATGGATACTCAATGCCTTTCAATAGGAGCTGTCGGATGTAAATACCATAGATATAGGAATAGTTAACCTATTATTCCTATATCTATGGTGCTATTCCTATATCTATGGCCAGGCCCAATCCCAGAAGAAAATCTTGGGGGGGGGGGGTGAAGATCAGCAATTTGCCGACTGAAAAAAAATGGATTTGCCGATTCAGTTTCTGCCTCACTAACAACCGTTTCAAGTAATGCTCCAAATTATGGGAAGCAACAAGCCATCACGCCCTGAAAGATCTCGGCGATTTACGTTAACAGCTTTAAAGCACTGCAGTACAGCTGAGCTATCAGCCTTCCCCTCCCGGGTAACAAAAAAAAAAAAAAATAGTTACAACTTGATTACATAATTCAAATTTACATTTTATTTAAATCCGATTTGCATGTAATATTTTAACTCATTAAATTAAATATTAACCTTTTAAAAATACTAACACTTTATACAAAAACGTTTACTTTATCAATATTACTGAATGTACTTACATTATTTATTAACCAGTTTTAAGTTAATTCTCCTACGTTTCAACGTTGCCCACTTGATTACTGTGTCATCTAAGTTAATTTTATCTACAATGTCTTTTTCGGAGTGCAGAAGCAACAGGTCATCTAAACGACTGTCTTTCATAGTTGACCTCAAGTAAGTTTTAATTTGCTGAATGACCTTTCATTAGATGCAACTGTTACTGGTGCTGTTAGGGCTAAACGGCAAAATCGATTAGCCAAAGGTAGAATGCCTTTTAATTCTTCGGCTTTATGCATTATTTTAAGTGTAGAGTCTATACCTTGGCATCTATCTGCGAAGATTTTTAATTCAGCTTGCCAGTTAAGCCATACAGAGAGAGCACTGATTATATATAAAAAAAAAACCTTTCTAACAATGTCTTATTTGCGCATATACCATTGCATTACAATTAGTTAACCTGTTCATACCCGAAGGCAGAGATTTCTTCCTCCTGTGTCCATCGTTGCTTCTTGGCTTGGGTCACTGAATGCTGCTGCTATGGCCACAGCCTTGCACAAGTGCATGTCTGGGCCACAGAAGAGCATTCAAAACCTATTCCGGGAAGTAACGATGGACACAGGAGGGGGGGAATTTCTGCCATCGCGATTTTAGCAACATCGGAAGTGAACAGGTTAAACGCCAACAAAGACACAAAAATATTTACTGCTCATAAAGCCTAATCTATGAGCGTTATTTTGTTATCCTTGTATAGCTATCAATGTCCACCCTTGAAGACGGACAGCATGCTCTCATAAACCTCAATAATAAATATCAATTTTGTTTTGCTTGAAATGAAGGAACGGAATTCTTTTGTGTGCTCCGGTAAAAGAACTATAAATAGTACATAGACCCTTTTTAATAGGGTCCATACAACGGCGGATAAAGAATTATTATTATTATTTTATTAATTAATTTTTTTTTTGTGTGTGTGTGGGGGGGGGGGTAGGTGTTGAGGCTAAGTTTAAAAAAGTTTATTTCACTCAAACAAAATGTACCATAAAGCAAAATTTTAGTCTAAGCCAATATTAAAATTTTGGGAGGGGCTAAGTTATAAAAAATGATTTTTTACGTATTTAACGAGTGTAATAAATTAAAATGTTACTCTTTTTGGGGGGCTGAAACCCCAGGATCGGCTACTGGGTACATGGTATTGTACATAGTACTATACTATATATAGTACATAGTACTATAATACATAATATGCGATCGATGAATATTTACGGCAGAGCACGGAGTAACAGACAAACGGAATTCATAAACATTCCAACTTCGTTGGAAAGTGTTAAAAAATGCTTAAAAAGACAGAATGTGAGGCTTAATGTGACACACAAAAAAAGATACGATCTGGAATAAGAAAAGTAATTCTAGATTGAAAAGTTAAATTTTCCTGTAATTTAAGAGAAAAATGAAAAATCAGAGATATTGATTTTGAGGTCCCTAAGATCGGGTCCCCCGTGTATTTGCCCTGCCATGCCTCCCTACTTTTTAAGGCCCTGTAATCCATACTCTTACATTTTATTTTTGATTATAACTTACTCATTATTTTTCTAAAATCAAATTAAGTTACAAAATTGGGGTTCTTTGTATAAATGATATGAAAATAAATACAAATACATTAAAAAATAGTACAAATATATTTTAACTATATAATTACCTGATCGTTGATGATCTTTTTCTTGGAGAATGCCGCTTCAAATGGATTTGAGGGAGCTCCAACAGTTTGAATGGAAATTCTCTTTCCATTATGCACAGTTATTTCGTGTCTTCTTTTATAATCATCATCAAAACAACTACCACATTTAGTGCATTGCACTTTTTGTCGCTTTCTTTTAATAACTGGTGTCATATTTTTGTTTACAACTGGTTTGGTTTCAAACTTAAACGCACATTTCAGCAATCACATTGAACTTAGTTAAATGTTAGATTTTTTTTCCGAATTAGTGTACTAATTATGTTTAAAAGCTAAAGATGTATTCTTTTAAACAAGCTATGCTATAGAGTTCCTCCAAGTATGTATATAGGTAAATATAACTTTCACATGGTGGCTATGTCCAATAAGCAGGAATAGGGGACGCATTACACTATTTTCAACTATACAAATTGATTTCTTTTTCCCATGGGCGTAACTTGGGCTTCGAAACTGGGGGGGCAAAAGTCGTTTTAAATGAAAGTCCATGTATGCGTGCCCATACACACACGTATGCATATATATATATATATATATTTGCAGTTGTGTTTTACTTATTAGTTGAATTTTTTCCTCTTCAATTGGCAACAGCTCCATGTTCGAGCCATGTTTTCAGGCTTAAGGCTCATGGACGCTTCATCTCCATCTTTTCTTCATATTTACTTTTTTTATGGGTATGTCTTTTTGATTACTTTTTACTTATTAACAGGATAGCCCCCGTAGCCACATATTTAGCTTTCTTTGAGCTAAGTGGCTGCATTGAAATCCTGTTATTTTGTTTTTTGTCTTGGTAGCAAGTATTCGGCTTGTGGGGCCTGAAGAGTATAGTCGATGCTTGCTACCTATTGTTTTTACTCCATCCAATTCCATTTTAATTTTCTTTTTTACCATTGTTTGGGTTTCCATTTACTGGATATATCTAAATCTTCCTGATTTGCTTAAGATTTGGTGATCAGTGTATATATATACTACGAAAACTGCTGTAGAATGATTCCTTGATTCGTAAGTTTAGCCTTTTAACTATTATATATATATACATATACATACATACATACATATATATATATATATATATATATATATAATATAGAATAGCTAACTTACGTAATGTGGAATCCACTGATAAAGTGTATATATATATATATATATATATATATATATATATATATATATATAAACTATAAATTCGGTCTTGAGCCTCGTCAGGGGAGACCCCCCTAAACCCCCTAATTTTTTAGTTTCATTATTGCCATATTAAAACGATATTAATTGACTATGTCATTTTATCTCACCCCTTTTTCTTTTATTCTTCCTTTACATTTAATTCAGCGACTGGAAGTAGGAGGGTTTCCTGACCTTTCCTTGCAAATGCAAACGTGGGTCGATGATAACTGAAGTAACTTATATAATTTTTAGTATTTATCTTAACACACCAAAAATTTTGCTTTTCGTTATTTGATATTGTTGAGAGAGCTTTAGGCGAGTAGGGTTGCTGTATTTCACCCTATTGGCGAGTCATCCAGAGTGGATAAGAATCCCAGGCTGTTGGGCTTATCTTAAAATTATTCTTTTTTCCCCTTTCACATTCGCTAGCCCAGTGCCCGATGCGTTTACACAATTTACAAATTATTCTTGATGCATCTTTAATTTTATAAGTCGGCTGGCCCGAGTACTTTCCATAACTTTTATTTTTAGACGCAGGTTTTCTAGGAGCAGCCACGAAAGCACCTGAGTCTTCCGCTTGTCTATCATCGTTACGCCTGGCATTGAATTCTTCTACTACTTTGATTCTGAATATTTCTGGCTTCGGAAGCTCATCTCTTGATTCCATAGCATATCGGAAATTGTCGAAAGTAGAAGGGATGCTATATAACAGCATTACAGTCAGCAAGTCGTCGTCTATTTTAATATCCATTTCTGAAAGTCTGTCCACTATATCGAAGAATTTTCTCAAATGGTCGTGAATTCCATTAGACGAGTCGGGTATCTTATATTGAATTAAAGATTTCATTAATGCAGCTTTACGAGCAGGTCCTTTAGACCAGCGGTTCTCAACCTTTTAACCTTCGCCCCCCCCTCCCTCCCCAACAAAGGCTAACTTACGATGGTGCCCCTCCCCTCACATTTTTCAGCATACATTCAGTTTTTTAATCTTTAATAATGAACATTTAGTTGAACTTTCTACGAAATAATGTTATCAGTAAAGTTTGAATGAACATTTTAAACGAAAATGGTTATATTTTTGAGTAAAAATGAGAATAAATAACATGATTTTTTTAAAAACATGCATCACTACTTGCTCTTTGGTTTTTCTCGTGCCCTCCCTGCAAACGCTCTGCGCCCCCTTGGGGGGTCGCGCCCCACAGGTTGAGAAACGCTGCTTTAGACTGATAGATTTCTCCCTTTTTTCCCAGACATCTGATGAAGTGTCACAAATTTTTATTTGTTTGAGTTCAGATGGCGATATACATAGAATTATATCTTCTTTTAGCTTTTTCGTCCATTTGGTTGGACCCACGTATCGAACTCTTCTTGCGATTTTTCGTCATTTTCAAAACTTCAGGTTTAGGCTTTGAACCTGATGCATGAATCCAGGCATCATTCTTTATTAAAAGCGCTTTCATTTGCATTTTCAATGTTTCGTAATTATCTTTTTTCGTAATTATTTTTTTCAGCGTTTTAATTCGCCAAGTTCCAGTCGCCATTTTGAGGATGAATGATACAGCCTTCTTAAAACGAACGTTAAAAATCAGCAAATAAATAAATTAATCCATCTGGTGTCCATAACCTTTTAGAAATGTTAGCAGAGTTATGGCACAAACATAGTAAACGTGGGATTTTAACAAAACATTTTATTAGAACGGAAGAAACAGGCACATCACATAACAAGATAACATCAAAGGAAAAAAGTATATATTTGTTTGTGTTTGTGGGATTACGGCTTATTAGCTACGCGTGGGCTCTAGGCTGATGGGCGGGGTGCCCTCCATGGGGGGTCTTTCTAAGGAGTCTTAACCCGTATTTACGCTAAGTGAAAAAAGTATAGAAGAAGTAAAAAGAATGCGTGCGCGAGCACAGTTACAGTTAAGTAGATAAAGGTTTATTCAGGTAGCGAAAGACATTGCACAATAAAAAAACAAACGATTCAATACTCAACAATTTATTCTTACTTTTATGTCGCATTTTTGAGACACATTTTTCGGACAATTTTCAATAAAGGGGGTGAGAGATAAAATGACATAGTCATTAATAAATCATAAAATACTTCTTCTATAACAATGGAAAAAATACTGTACTAAAACGGATGAAATTTGAGAACAGTTATATTTAACTCTTGAAAACAAAAAGTAAATAGTGCAACAAGTATATTTAATAAAATAGATAAAAGGGCTTACTTTTTCCCCCCTTTTATCAAACCAACTCCACAGCCACTGATATCACTGGGGACCGAATCAGCTTTTAGCGGTAGAGTCTGTGTGTAACGTCCAAAACAAAGTTCATTGGAAGGATTGTAAATTGCAAATCACTACAAAAAAAAAAAACCTCCACAGCCACTGGACATTAGCAGGGCTTGACTGTCAAGAAACATTTGTCGGTCAAAAACTGAAGCGGCCGACTTTGATTTTCAAAGGGTCTTTCCAATAAGTAAGGAGAGGCATCAATTTTAATTTAAACAAAACTACATTTTCCCCCTCAAAGCGCAACTATAAGGGATGTCTTCTCCTTAACGAATTCCTGACAAAAACCCAAATGATCATTACATTGTAGTATTTTCTCCAGGCTAATACTTTATTTAAAATTTACCGATTTGACACGAAAATTACGAAAACTACTTACCTGTACTCATACACAAAACAAGTTAATATTTCACTGCAAGATACAGATATCCGGCTGGTAAAATTCATTTAACTTAACCAAACTTGACACACAGACATCATTTACCTATTTAGCTTAGCTCTTTGTAATCCATCTTTGCAGCTCATGGTATTTTCCCCCCAACCAGGTAGCGAAAGATTAACAAGCAGACTTGAAATATAAAACATGATGTTACATACAAAAATTTTTAAAGCTCCCTTCTCTCACAAAGTCATTATGCTTGCGGGAAAAACTGGTCCTATTCTATTTAAGTGAACACAGATGTGACTGATTTTTGCGTTAACGGGAGATAAAAGGGCCGCGTTCGACATTTAAATCACTCCAATTTTTCACAGAATCTTAATGGTCATTTAGTGATGACATGTTCTTATGTTTTGTTTGTAGGTCCAGAAAAACGATCATTTTATGCCTTGTTAAAAAGCCGCTTTTCTTGCGGGGTTTGAAATACATTACAATGAAACTCATTGCACTGCACATTTTCTATTTTCTGTAACCTCTGTTCCCGTGGCACTTCCTTTAATGTTAGCGACCTGCTAAATTTACAGCATTCTAAGCTCAATGTTCATATTTTTCCTTGACTTGGTCAGAAAATTTTAAATTTTTAAGAGAGTCCAGTACGTTATTTTTATTTATTTATTTTTTTTTTTGGAGGGGGGAGGGGGTTGATATTGTAAATATTTTTAGAAAAATAATGTGGAAAAAGATATTTAATAATTTGAAGAGCTGGAACGACTTTTAGCGTGACTTCATTAATCAAAAGTTCGGCATAAGCGGGGAACAGGCGTCGATACAAACAAATCATTGGGTTCGTTTTGTGGCCCTTTAACAAAATTACAATCGATTTTAACGGAACCCCTTCACAAAAATACAGTCGATTAAAACTGCCCTTCATTGGCATTTTACCCTACATTTTAATGTGTTTCATCAATTAACAAAAAAAGTGACTTTTATTAAAATTTGGCTTGAAATTTAACAGAAAGTTCTGAAATTCACAAAATTAAGCATTAAAATTCACAAAAATAGGCAGTTTTCACAAAAATGGGGCCCTGGAAAATATTCCTGGATTGACCCCTGATAAATTATGTATGTTATTGAGTTGAAGGCGTATTCACGAAAAAAAAGGGGGTAGGTATATAAATTAGGTGAACGTACATATACTCTAAAGAAAACTAATATTCTGAGATATTATCTTAGCTAGACTTTTAAACGATTTTTTTGAAATGCTAGAAAATAGAATTATATGCACACATGGGCGCCCATAAGGGGGGGGCAAGGTATGGAACTTGCCCCCCCCCTAAAGTTTTAGGTTTATGTCTCATGATGTTAACATGGACAAAACAGAAAATGGATGGCAAAAACAGAACTAAATTTGTTAAAAGTTTGAAATTTGTCCCCCTCTAGATTTTTTTTTTTTGAAATTTGCCCCTCCCCCTAGTAAAATTACTATGGGCGCCCATGTATGCACATCAGCAGATCGTTATAAACAAGAGCAGTGAAGGTTCCCCTTCTGTGTCGAACGTTGCTTCTCCGTATTGCTGGGAGCAACGCTATTAGTAGGAAGTAATGAGGAGATTTGTTGCTATATTTTTCTAATGCATGAAAATCTAAAAGGGTTAAAGGTATCGAAATACTGACTTAGATAGTACTGCAACTAGAGTTTATCTCTCACGACGAACCAACTAGAACGGCCCCCTCCCATGGAACCATAACTTATTTTGGAGCCCCCTACCAAGTCTGGGGCACGTGTCCCTAGTTGCCCCTGGCAGCAGATATAAATCATAAAATCGCAGACCGTTTCTTGTTCTCTTAAACTGCGTCGCATTTGAATTCGCAATTAGTCGTCTGTCAAATCAAGTGTGCCCGATCATAAAAGTGCGTTGTCTCTCTGCTACTGACCTTCAAACACCAAAATTAGGTTCATTAAAATATAAATGAGAAACTGGCCCCAACCTGTGACAGGGCGGCAACTAAAGGGCGGGGACAAGCACCGGGAGACATTCTAAATGGTACGCCAAAATCAGTTATAGTTTCTTGGGATGAGGCACGGCTCCATGCGAGGGGGCACACGACCATGGGCGCCCATAAGGGGGGGGGCAAGGTAGGGAACTTGCCGGCCCCTAAAGTTTTAAGTTAATGTCTCATTATGTTAACAAATGGCCAAAACAGAACTAAATTTGGCCCCCTCTAGAAATTTTTTTTTAATTTGCCCCCCCTCTGAAAATTACTATGGGCGCCTATGCACACGACACTAATTACGGTTTGCCCCGGATGACATAAACTCTAATTGCGGCATTGCCTGTGAAAATGACCTCTTTTTGCTCACTATTTACAGCAACAGGTCTTTTTTTCTAACGCTGAACAATTGATTTCAGACAAGTTTAAAATCGCTGCCCCTTGATTTTTGCTTTCCTGAGAAATTATCTAGCTTGGCCATTTGGTAGAATCTGCCATCGTTCCTGTTGGGTTGAAAAGCTTCTGTGACTCGATTCTTTTGTTGATTTTTGCAGGGGAATTTTTTTCTTTTTTTTGAATCTGATAGTATATTTGGGTTATAAATGCATGATTTGGGTTCAAAATCATAACTTTGCCCCCTGACTTTTTAGACTAGGGGGGCAATTTTTAAAACTGCAGGGGCAATTGCCCCCCCTCGCCCCCCCAGATTACGCCTATGTTATAAATCACCCTGAGGAAAATTACGAAATACCGATACAAACAGTGCAAGGAGGCCGCCACTCAGAGCCTTATTATCCCATGGGCAAATCGGGACTTTGCCCAGGGCCCCCAATTTCAAATATTTTTCTGAAATATATTTTTTATATCAAAATTTTATGAAAAATATAAACAAATTTCATAGATGGCGGCCCCAAATTCTCTAATGCCCGGGGCCCCCGTTGGTCATAATCAGGCTCTGCCGCCACTGGCTTTCGGCCATCGCTGCCTTTGAGCCCAGCGTGACTTTTTCTGGGAAATAGATGTATTCTCTTTGCTTCTCTGAAATGCATGGGAAAAATAAGACTGGACTTTTCTCGTCCCCAGACTGTATCATCCCCCATAACAGAAGAGTTCTTATTAGCTTACTATGGGCATGCAAGATGAATATTTACATTGTGAGACAGGTGTCATAGAAGTCTTTGGTGTCGAATGCGAAGTGCGGATTTTCCGACTCCCCCCTTTTGTACAGTAGTGTATTGCAAACGAATACCGAGTGCTCTATTATTCATTCCCACTTCATTCTTTTGACTAATGCAAATAAGAAAGGAATTTCTGACTGTGTTTTATACGCAGCAAGGTGAACCTCAAGTAGACAAAAATTAGGAAAAGTGCCGATTAAAAACTCTTTTGAATACTAGAATGAAGAGTTTTGGAAGTCGGGAATAGCAATTTTTGCCGACTGAATATTTTAAGTGGGGGGGGGTGTCTCACCCCCCCCCCCGGGGTGGGATCGGCCCTGTCTATGGCATGGACATAGATTGGAAAGGACTTACATCGCCAATGGGATTCCTTCCCTGAAAACGGACCTTGAGGATAGGCATGGAATGGATTGATTAGGAGATTGCTGCCATCTATCGGCAATAGTTGTCAAAAAAACTTTTTCCGTAAATCAAGAGGCGATGTATTACTTTTATTAATTATTTATTTATATTTCGAAATTGATAAAATAGAATAACGCTTTTAAAAATAAATAATCAAAGTTATGTATGCATATTTAAAGAGTTTTGTGGTAATCCTCAAGGTTTTTGTAGCTATTTAACCTACATTTTTAAGATTAATAAATATTTTTTTCTTTTAGTGCTTCTTTACACCTCACCACCAACTTTCTTGTGACACTAGGTAAGGTAACATAGGAAAAATATTCTCAAAGTACTCAAGCCGCAAACAAAGTAACAGCATTATATTTTGTTACTTGTGCCATTATCATGAAATATAAGAAAACAAAACTTCCCATTTTTTTATAACCTCTTCTTTAAATCATATAACAGGAATAGTGAAATCATAAAAATAATTAAATAAAACTATCAACTTCTCCTAGTGTCACAAAAAAGTTGGTGGTGAGGTGTAATGAAGCACTAAAAGAAAAAAATATTTATTAATCTTAAAAATGCAGTTTAAATAGCTAAAATCTTGAGGATTACCACAAAAACTATTTAAATATGTATACATAAGTTTGATTATTTATTTTTAAAAGAGTTATTATACTTTTTCATTTTCGAAATATAAATAATTAATAAAATCGATACATGGATTCCTAATTTATAAAAAGTTATCTTGACATATTGTTTGCAACAACTGCCGCTAGATGGCAGCATCAAATAGTCTCCTAATAAATCCATCCCCATCCTCACCTGAAGCTGGGCTATTTTGATAGCATGGCGTTTGTTGTCCTTATCTGTAACTCCATGATCTGTGGTAAATACTGCCGGCAGACGAATTTTAGCCTCGAACTCAGAAACCGTTCAAAATGACCATTGGTTGGAAAGGACCTACAACGGCAATGGGATTCCTTCCCTGAAAATGGACCTAGAGGATGGGCATGAGATGGATTAATTAGGAGATTATCTTTGCTGCCATCTAGCGGCAATAGTTGTCAAAAAAACTTTTTCCATGAATTAGGAGGCGATATATCAATTTTATCAATTATTTACTTGTATTTCGAAATTGATAAAATATAATAACGCTTTTAAAAATAAATAATCAAAGTTATGTATGCGTATTTAAGTAGTTTTTGTGGTAATCCTCAAGGTTTTTGTAGCTATTTAAACTGCATTTTTAAGATTTATAATTTTTTTTTTCTTTTAGTGCTTCTTTACACCCCAGCACAAACTTTTTTGTGGCACTAGGTAATATAGGAAAAATATTTTCAAAGTACTCAAGCCGCAAAAAAATTAACAGCATTATATTTTTGTTACTTGTGCTATTATCATGAAATATAAGAAAACAAAACTTCTCATTTTTTATAACCTCTTCTTTAAATAATATCACAGGTATAGTGAAATTATAAAAATAATTAAATAAAACTATCAACTTCTCCTAGTGTCAAAAAAGAGTTGGTGGTGAGGTGTAATGAAGCACTAAAAGAACAAAAAAATATTTATTAACTTTAAAAATGCAGTTTAAATAGCTACAAAAACCTTGAGGATTACCACAAAATCTATTTAAATATGCATACATAACTCTGATTATTTATTTTTAAAAGCGTTATTATATTTCTTCAATTTCGAAATATAAATAATTAATAAAATCGATAGATCGACTCCTAATTTATGGAAAGTACTCTTGACTATTGTTTGCTACTATTGCCGATAGATGGCAGCACCAGATAATCTCCTCATCAATTCATCCCCTAACCTTAACTGAAGCTGGGCTATTTTGATAGCATGGCGTTTGTTCCACTTATTAACTCCGTGGGTTGTGCATAATTTTTTTTTAAATTTTTTTTATTTACATACAACTCAGCTTGTTAGTAATGGCGTTTATGCATCTGCGTTACGCTTTTTTCTTCCATTTATGAATTAATCAGAAATTGGATGCTTAACTTATTTTCGAAATTGGTTTAATTAATTTTAAAACTATATTTCGAGATTTTGGATTTAATATCTTATCAGATCACACGGTAATCTTCTTATCATTATCTACTAGTAATTAGCTTGTAAATCAGATCACAAGATTTGGTTGTATTAGCATACAGTTTCCAAAATTATGAGTGTGACTTATTTTCGAAATCGAAGGTTTAATCAATTTTAAAAATATATTTCGAAATTTAGGATTTCATTTCCCATCAGATCATACGGTAATCTTCTTTTCATTATCTACTAATTAGCTTGTAAACAAAATCACACCCTTACTTTAACAATTTTATGTCTTTAAAAAACGGACTAGAATTCCATAGAGAACTTTATAAAAATTTATATATGTTCTATAAGATATTTTCGTATGGACAAAACCTTGGCGGGTCATTCTACAGAAAACGTAGGTTTTGAAAGTTGAAATTTAAAAAAAAAAAAAAAAAAAAAAAATTCTTCATTAAAAAGAAATAATTTGTTTTCTCCTTTTATACTTCTTATTACCCCCATACAGTTAATCACATTCTTTTTGATTATTTTTAAACTTTTTTTCGTAATTGAAACTTTGAACACGTAAAGAGGATACACACGTAAGAGGATAACACCTTTCACTCATGTAAAGATTACACTTTTATGAAAGAAATAATAAATGCATGGTATCTTATTGGAACATTCAATACAGAATGTAAAATAAGTTGTTTTAATTTTTGTTTTAATGGATATTTATAGGAAAAAGAGAGCTTTCAAGATACAATCTTAAAAAGAAAATGATTTGTTAAATTAATTTTCTAAAGTGATATTTAAAAGCTTTTTATTTAAATAAAGCTGTATTTTTATTAAAAACAAAATTTAGACTAACTAATAATTAAAACTAAAATTTGAAAAGTTGTAGGTAGTACTTACGTATTATACCGGTGGTCATTCCCATCAAGGGGTTAGGGGTAGTCAGAGGCGTGAAAAAATGCCATTTTTTATTAATTTTTTTTTTTACTAGTAATTAAGTTTATTTCACATAAGTAAAAACATAGTATCATTTCATCATACTTTAACATTACTTCACTTAAATTTAAAAAAATAATAATTATTATTTTACAAGTTATGGCGGTCTAAGTTGAACAGGTTTTAATAATGGGTCCTTGCGGTGA
The DNA here is from genome assembly GCA_038373885.1 of Cheiracanthium punctorium. NCBI lineage: Eukaryota > Metazoa > Arthropoda > Arachnida > Araneae > Cheiracanthiidae > Cheiracanthium > Cheiracanthium punctorium. Next base: position 300,125 of record JAWZYV010012924.1, read on the forward strand.
CCATTACAGCTCCTTGGAGATTCATCTAAAATCAATGAAACAAAAAAGATTATTTTTATGGATAGATAATCTTGTGCCTGATCGAAGCTTTTTTTTTTTTCAAAATTAACAAAATGGCGGTCTCTGGAAATTTTTTTGCAGATTTTCGGGAAAAAAACCAACAATTAATTGTTTATAAAAAATCGAAGTTTAAAAAAAAAAAAATCCTTCGATCAGGCACTAGCTTTTTATGTTTTCTAAAAGCTGTATAAGTTTCATTCAAATCTATCGAGCGGTTTTTGAGTTACAGTGGTCACCAGTTCAAAAAACATAGTTTTGAGAAAAACGCATTTAAAGTTTTACAATCGATTGATGTACAGTAATACGAATAATTTCAATACTTACACTGAGTCATCTATTCCTGGACCATATAAGAGTTCTTCAGCCGTTGTAGAACTTTCTAACACATCAATTTGTTGTTGTCTACGTTGCATTCTACCTTCGCGAGTGTTGTCGTTAGTGTGCTGATCAGCTACTTTTACACGTGCACTATCGGTTTTTTCAGTATACCAATGCGAATTAGGCCCACAACTAAGTCCCAGTGTTTTCATTATTACTAATAATGACTTTGTCCCTTCATTAAATATACTCATAGCTACGTATGCAGCAATTTGAACAATGGTAAAACTAGTATTGATAGTTTTTGGGCATATTTTCCACACTAGTTGGTTGAAGCTCTCATTATTATTTTGATTAAATCCACCTACACATCTTGAAAGTAAATTTTCATTACTAAGATCTTCATAAATAGGCTGGATTGCTTTTAAAACTTCAGGAGGTAAGGGAGAATTATGCCGCTAGCTAATTGTTCTCGGAAATATTAGACCGCTCGAGAGCCTTTTATTCTTCGCTAAATAACTCGAAAGATATTTGTCGGATTCACTTCAAACTTTCAGAGAATATTTTTAAGATACTATACTTTAAGAAAATGCAAAAAAAAAAAAAAAAAAAAAAAAAAAAAACAATTTTTTTGAAAATTCTGACTACCCCTAACCCCTCAAACTATTTTTTCGTCGTATGTCCTGGCAAACTGTTGCCAATCACTTGTCTTGGTGGACGGACGCGATAATATACGTTAGTACCAAATTGTATTCGGCATACATTTATATTGTAATGTAGGATACAAATTGATATATTTTGTTTTTTATATCATTCTGATTTAAAGTTAACACATCGTTTTAATTTAGATTTTATGAAAAAGTGCATTTATTACTAAATAAAAAGAATAATTTTAGTAAATAAACAATTTTTACTTTTTTAAATCAAGAACAGAGGGTACACAAAGTTAGTGTCCTATTTGACTTCAGAGAGAAAAATGTTCAAAATTGTTACAAAATAAGCTGTTTAACTTCCCTGTGAAGAACAGATATTGATAATGGTTACCTCTGATTGTAATCCTCTGTACTGAGGTGAAAGTGGACTGCCATTTATGGGAAATTCTTCCACCTAATTGCATTTGAATGGAAGACTGTGACATTAATTCAAAGGGAATTGAAGCTGAGATTTTTATTTCTTTTATAACAGAATTCATTTAAACTGTAAAAAATCTAGTAATGGAAATTATTCTATTGAATCTATATCCTTTTTTGTATTTAACAAGTAAGTGTACAAGTAAATTGAGTAAAATATGTTGTGACATGTTATGATTTTGCCCAATCCGAAAAAAACCACTTGAAAAACCCGAACTGGGTTTTTTTCAAAATTTCAACTTTAATTACGTAGATAGTACATCTCTTAATATCAGTACACCATTTGTAAAGTTTATAAACAGCTCCCTACCCAGAAAGCACATTAAATTAAATCAAGCTTTACATTTCTTTGAATTTGACGTATTAATACAAACTTGACAGTTCAATTCAATTTAAACTTGCAGGAATCAAGTTGAATTGTCAAGCTGGAATACAGCTTGATTTTTCCTTTCAAAAGCATGTGTTAATGGCACCATCTGTGAAAGAGAATGGACATTAATTGTCTAGCATTTCTCAAATTTGCTCAATAAAGAAAAGTTCGTAAAAGTTGTGTTTTATATTATTATCGCACAAAACCTGGACATTAGAACACGCAAGGGGAAGGAATGAAGGGGATAAGCCCCTCTGAAGTGTAACACGAGGGGAGTTTTAGTTTTATTTACATCTAATTAACATTAGTAATTCCATTAACTAATTAATTAGCCCTAAAAATAAATTTTAATATATTTTTTAAAAACAGGTAAAAACACATTAAAATCCGTATGTAGCACTATCGGTGGCGGCCACCACCTTCTTCAGCATAGGTCTTGGTTCCAAATGGCCAGCTCTCTTCCTCAGCAGGGTGTTCCACCCAGGATCGATCTGCGCATGCGTCATATCATACACAGCGCCATCTGTGGTTATAATCTGTAGGGCTTCCATATTTAGGGCATAATGACTATTTTTGTAATTGGCGAGTTTTTGGCTATTGTTAAAGTTGATTTCTATGGGGTGTTCCTGGGCTATTTTTGCGAGGGCAGTAGTGGTTTTATTGAATTTAATGTCAGTTTGATGTTCCTTTTTTCGGTCTTTGATTTTTCGTTTTGTCATGCCAATATAGTAGCCTTGTTTATTGGTACTATTGTCTGTAAAGCTTAGTTTATAAATACTGGCGGTTTCATCAGGATTGATATTATCTTTATCACTGCGAATGCGTTTGAAAATATTTTGATTGGGTTTTATAGGTATTTTGATATTTTTCTTTGCGGCTTCATTTGTGATATTTAGGGAGGCTCCCCTGCAGTAGGGAATGGCATTGGTAAATTTGTTTCGGATTTTGATAGTTATTAATTTGTTCCAGTTTTTTGATTCTCTTTTTATAAAGGTTTTTTACTATTGAATTTGGGCACCCTGCGTTTTTACATTGGGTTTTGATAAACTGGAGTTCTTCATTGAGGAGTGTTTCGTTTGAGCATACTGTAATTGCGCAATTAACCCTCTGAGCGTCCTGGAAATGGGCAAATAATGTGAAGTTGTTTTTACGGTACAATTTTCATGTAGCTTTAAAATTATACAAAAAATAAAATTTTGATAGGAAGATTTGTAATTATTAAAAAACAAGTTCCTAAATTACATGCAAGCTTCAATATCTGAACATATCTTATGATACCTGTCTGTTATAAATAATTTAAATTATAGATGCATTGCAGTGAAGACTGGAACGAAGTTGACGGAATTTTACGTCTCAGCCGCTTGGAGGGTTAATATAGGATCGTATGGCGGCTATTTTTGAATTAGAGTTTTTGAATTAAAATGAACTATTTTGTTATTATTGGTGGCTTTTCTAAAAACTGTAGTATTAATATTATTCATCAAATCTCTATTGATTTTGACATCTAGGTAGTTAATAGTGGCATTTTCCTCTATTTCTATGGTGAATTGTGTGTTATTGTCTATTGAGTTGATTTCTTTGAGGATATTTTCAGTTTCATTTTTGTTCACTATTGCAAAGATATCATCTACGTATCGAAGCCAAGTTTTTATGTGGTTGGATAATTTATCAAATATGGCCCTCTCCACTAGCCGCATTTTCCAGTCTGCTATGACACCTGATATCGGCGATCCCATAGGTACGCCTTTCTTTTGTTTGTAGAAATTATGATTAAATTGAAAATATGAGTTGTGAAGGACAAGATTAATTGCTCTATTTAATGTAGTGGAAGTAGAGCTATTATTAATGTTGGAGGTGATTTGTTCATTGATTATTGCATTCATTTCTTGGATATCGATGGAGGGGTAAAGGTTAGTAACGTCAAAACTGACGAAGCATTCCTGTGAGTTTATTCTAATATTTTTAATGCGTTGAATAAATTCTTCAGTTGAGGTTAAGATATTGTTACTTTGGGGCATGAGATCTTGTAAGATGGGTTTTAGATATTTTTCCAGGTCATAAGTTGGTCCTTCACATTTACTGACTATTGGTCTTAAAGAGGGAGGGGTTTTATGGTCCTTGTATTTAGCAAAGATTCTTGGGGCTATGGGGGCAAAGTTAGTTAAATTGGGTTGTTTGTTATCTGGCCAGGATCCATTTTTGATTAATTCTTTGACTTTATTGAAAATTTTTCCTGTTGGGTCTTTTGGTAATTTTTCTATTTGTAGCTTATTAATGGTTTCTTCCATCTGGGTGAGATAGTCATTTTTATTCATTATTATTATTTTGCCGGTTTTATCTGAGCTTAGGCAAGTTATATTATTGTTTTTCTTTAAGTCGTTTATGCATCGGCGTCGTCGCGGGAGGGGGAGTTAAGTTTGTTGATAAGTTCTTGTTGGGTTATAATTCTTAAGTAGTTTTTGTCTGGAGGGGGGAGGTCGGCGATTGCGGTTTCAATGCTGGCTATTGAATCAAAGATGTTAATATTATCATCCAGGATATATTTAGGTCCTAAATTTAGGACGTCGTGTTGCTGTTGAGTTAGATGGTAGTCAGAGATATTTATATATTGATTTTCTATTCTTACGGGTACGGTTTTTATGTGATGTTTGTTTTTAAGCCAGAATTTTAATTTTCGACAGTGGTTACGTTCGTATGACTTGTGTATTTGATTGGCGAAAGATTGTATTTTAGATATTGCAGAGGTAAATTGTTTTTCTTTAAGTCGTTTATGCATCGGCGATCGGCGTCGTCGCGGGAGGGGGAGTTAAGTTTGTTGATAAGTTCTTGTTGAGCTATAATTCTTAAGTAGTTTTTGTCTGGAGGGGAAAGGTCGGTGACCATCTAACTCAACAGCAACACGACGTCCTAAATTTAGGACCTAAATATATCCTGGATGATAATATTAACATCTTTGATTCAATAGCCAGCATTGAAACCGCAATCACCGACCTCCCACCTCCAGACAAAAACTACTTAAGGATTATAACCCAACAAGAACTTATCAACAAACTTAACTCCCCCTCCCGCGACGACGCCGATGCATAAACGACTTAAAGAAAAACAATAATATAACTTGCCTAAGCTCAGATAAAACCGGCAAAATAATAATAATGAATAAAAATGACTATCTCACCCAGATGGAAGAAACCATTAATAAGCTACAAATAGAAAAATTACCAAAAGACCCAACAGAAAAATTTTCAATAAAGTCAAAGAATTAATCAAAAATGGATCCTGGCCAGATAACAGACAACCCAATTTAACTAACTTTGCCCCCATAGCCCCAAGAATCTTTGCTAAATACAAGGACCATAAAACCCCTCCCTCTTTAAGACACTATTAACTACCTAGATGTCAAAATCAATAGAGATTTGATGAATAATATTAATACTACAGTTTTTAGAAAAGCCACCAATAATAACGAAATAGTTCATTTTAATTCAAAAACTCCATACAAATTTAAAATAGCTGCCATACGATCCTATATTAATCACGCAATTACAGTATGCTCAAACGAAACACTCCTCAATGAAGAACTCCAGTTTATCAAAACCCAATGTAAAAACGCAGGGTGCCCAAATTCAATAGTAAAAAACCTTTATAAAAAGAGAATCAAAAAACTGGAACAAATTAATAACTATCAAAATCCGAAGCTCAAATTTACCAATGCCATTCCCTACTGCAGGGGAGCCTCCCTAAAAATCACAAATGAAGCCGCAAAGAAAAATATCAAAATACCCATAAAACCCAATCAAAATATTTTCAAACGCATTCGCAGTGATAAAGATAATATCAATCCTGATGAAACCGCCGGTATTTATAAACTAAGCTTTACAGACAATAGTACCAATAAACAGGGCTACTATATTGGCATGACAAAACGAAAAATCAAAGACCGAAAAAAGGAACATCAAACTGACATTAAATTCAATAAAACCACTACTGCCCTCGCAAAAATAGCCCAGGAACACCCCATAGAAATCAACTTTAACAATAGCCAAAAACTCGCCAATTACAAAAATAGTCATTATGCCCTAAATATGGAAGCCCTACAGATTATAACCACAGATGGCGCTGTGAATGATATGACGCATGCGCAGATCGATCCTGGGTGGAACACCCTGCTGAGGAAGAGAGCTGGCCATTTGGAACCAAGACCTATGCTGAAGAAGGTGGTGGCCGCCACCGATAGTGCTACATACGGATTTTAATATGTTTTTACCTGTTTTTAAATGATTTTAACTATCCATCACTTTGCTTTTAAATTAATTTTAATATAATTAACACAATTTAGTTAGTTAATATACTTCACTTTATGTCTGGTAAAATGAGGCGCAATCCGGCCTCCACAAAATATATAATCAGTCATAAATGTACTTGACTGTAGAATTAAAAAAAAAAAGATTCTATATTTCCAAATATGGAAATTCTTCAAAATAAAATACAATTATACTACGAAATTGATTTCAAAATCAGTCGTTTGTCTCGATTTTTGCCAGCAGTGTTGCGATATTGTAAGATTTAAAACGTGTCCTGCTTTTAAGTTTATATTATGTTTATTTCCCTATTAGTAGAGTCTATAAATCACACATAACATTATTTAAATTTTGATTCATCCCATGGAAAAATAAAAGAAACTTATCAGCATCGCCCATACTGATGGATCTGGCCAGAAAACGGTGTGACAAGTCACTTCAAACTTTAGTCATAGCTGCCCGAGGCTTATTGGCGGAGATCCCAGCCCATAGTTCCGGACATCGAACCCAGCCACGGACGTTTGATGGAAACAGATTAAAATAACAGAGATCATTCTAGGATGAAAAAGGGGCAAGGTGCTAGTCCTTAAAAAAGGGCAATTTAAGCTTTCAAGGGCATGTCAGAATATAAAGAGGCACTATATGAATATAAGAATCTGTAAGGTGCTGACTAATGTCAACAAAAAGGAAAGGGATGCTGCAATGCAATAAATGTAAACAGAGAGGAGAGGATGACACTATGAATGAAATTGGGGCAAGAAGAGCAGCAGGCAGGGTGCTGTTTTTGAGTGGCTAAACAGTGGCGATTTTTTTTCAAAGTGCAAGTAGTAGAGATGAGACGGGCTCAGGGTGAGAAATTGGGAGCAAAAATCTAGGCGTCAATGGCACCTAACTTTTTTTTCCCGGTTGCCAAATTGTCTCGTTCAGGTGCAGTTTCGAAAACCTTTGTTTTGTTTATGTGCATAAACTATAAACAGGTAGGCTTAATGATTATGTACAGTAATAATAAAGAAGATCAGGACTATTAAAATTAAGGTAGTAATAAATAGTAAGTAAATATAAAATCAATTTTTATGGCTTTCCACCTATGCATCCAGAATAAAATATTATGATACATTTTACAAGAACATGGTCTTTAGTTTTAGTTTAGAAGTATTTTATAAATTGTTGCTATATAACTATAATGCCTATGGTAGATAAACTTATGCAGTATACGTGTACTAGCTTCAAAATGTCACCTGATCAACCACCACAGTAAGCAAACAGGTAGTACATGTTAAAATTGTGGAAATATGTATTTGTATTCTCAGTGGGTTGAACTGAAGTTCGGAGAGGGTCTATGAAAGCTTTCAATGTCACCAAGAAGAATTTATTATTTTACATAGCTATTTTATCTTACTAAAAATTATTTTTAATTAAATTACTTAAAACATATTTTATTACAAACTGAACTTTATCTTAATTATTAAAATTTTTATATTTAAATAAAGTTTTTTTTTATATTTTCAAATAACTAATTCAATTTATGTTTTTTCTTTTTTTTTTTTTTTTTAATTTACATTGTCTCATGAAGGAGTTTTATTTAAAAAAGATAAATTTTATTAAGTTTAAACCATCAAATAACATTTTTATTCAAATAATATTTTTATTTGAATTATCCTAATTTAGGCCGGAAGTCCGAAATTTAGATTTTCCCCAATTCCAGACGTTTTGCTAATGTCACCCCCCCCCCCCCCACACACACACACACACACAAATAAATAAATCTTCTTTCGTTTTTTCACGAAATTGCATTAATTAATTGCAGTCAATCCATGTATTGTTTTCAGTCACGAACTGCTGCACTTAGTCAGCCGTTATTGCGGCAAATAAAATCCAAGATAACATCCGGACCGTAAACCTGTACTCTCCCGCGGTAAATAATTATATTTAATTAATGAATATTAACTACTAATCCAATTAACTTTTACACTGCCTTATTTAAAAGGATCTCGTGCGTTCATCAATATTGATATCAAGTATTATCATCGCATCTTCCCACACCGCCGTGCCATACAAGCCGAGCTACCGCTAAAACACTCATTTGCAGAAAGAATCCAATATGGCAAACGCCATGGCTCAGTGAGCCATGCAAACGCGAGCTCGTAGTTTCCTCCAATCAACTTCATTAATATGCATGGAGTTAAAAAATTATGGCTAAATTTCTTTAAGTTCCTCTATTTGTTTACATTAAAAAAGGTGCGATTGAAATGATTACACATCCGCGGAAGACAAGAAAGTGGTCTTCCGCGCTTTTTTCAACCACAGAAGACTGTCTGCAGAGGATTGTTCTCTTTCTGCCACTGAGCGGTGCTTACGAAAGCAAAAGTCTTCACGGAAATTTACATTTATATTTTTTCAGCACATTTTGAAAAATAGTCGTCTAGACAATAAAAAAAGTCGCCGGAGTCGGCCGATGCCAAAATAGTTGCTTTTTAGTCGCCTGTCTCGGGCAAAATGTTAGACGTCAAAAATGACGACTAGTTCTTAAATCTCTGTCGTCAAAACAAAAATGACAGTTGCAAAATACGACTAACGACCGCTAATTTCGCGCCCTGGACGGGCTCTGTAATTCACGATTGCGTTCGGGCTCGGGCTCGTGAAAAATTTCTCCTTTGTTGAACATACTCCTTGAAACAGATTTTAAAAAGTGATTCATGGGATAAATAGACATACTTATTTTAAAAAAATAGCGGCACGGGGGACTAGAAGGTGTGTGAAGCTCCAAAATTTATTGTATCCTATTAATGAAGTAGTTAATATTATTTGTCTTTAGCTGAAATTTCAGGCTTGGGCTCCAACTTTAATAATATTCAGGGATCACTCTAGAAATGAAAAAGGGCAGGGTGCACATTACAGAAAAAGGGCAGTGTTTGGGAAAAGGGCATATCATATCACACAAAAAGGGCAACTTTTGTAATTATTGTCTACAAACACATAAGGGTAGCTTTTATAAACATACTTTTATGTCCGAAAATGTGTTTTCTTAATAGCAATTTTTTAAGCAAATGATTAAACAAATTTTGAAACCAAATTTTTTCACTTAATGAAATCTACAATTTTACAAAAATTGTGTAAGGCGTCCACCATGCTTTATTTCAACAACAACAACAAAACAAAAAAAGCATAAAAAAATTAAATTTTGTAATCGCAAAATAACGGGAATCCAGTTTTGCCGACAAATTTTTCATAATCACGCCAATTTTCGGACCTGAAAATGACCGAAAACATTCAGTTTTAGATTCAAATTTTATCGTTTTCAGCGTCACTGCAACTTTTCTCTCTGTATATATGCTAGTGTGCAACTGGTGGAGGGGAAACGGGACATTTGCCCCAGGCATAGTGCTGTTATGTCAAAATTGAAAAGGAAAGAAGGGAGCGCCAAAACAAAGGTTTGTTCCGGGCGACTTGACCTCTAGTTGCAGCACTATATGCATAACTTTTGGAAATATTCTGTAATAAGAACGCTAGTTTAGATAAGACGTGTGCGAGGGAAAAATAAATTGCAAGTGTACGACATAATAAAAAAAGAGGGGGGGACGATTTTTTTTCTATCGTGGGCGATGGCAGAGGATTTTCTAAACAGGAAAGAAGTCTTATAATTATTGTTGTGTAATATTCGTAATTACATAATTATAAAATAACTCCCGACCCTTCAGGGATCGGAAAGAATTTGACCCTCTTGCACACATTTTTAATTTCCCAATCGATGAATTCAAAATAGTCTCAATGGCTCTCCCCACTGCGCATTTTCACACGACTTGCATTCTCGCAATCATCGACGATTTCATTTTTTTGGAGGGGCTGCAAAATAGACACAAATTTTATATTGACAGTTCCCACCCCTATCTCCGCCTAAAATAGCCCTATACAGGGCGCCGGCAGAAAATTTCCCAGGGGAGGGGGCAAAGACTACTTTAACATATGGTTACCATGTTGGAAAGAGCAAAAAAGCAAGGGAAAACACTGCATACAAAAATCCAGGGGGGGCATTGCCCCCCCCCTTGCCCTATGCCGCCGGCGCCCATGGCCCTATAGAATAATCATCAATTGGTCATGAATTTGGCCCCTATGCTGACCGGAAATTCGATATTTTCAAGTAGTATTTCCTGACTGCTGCACACCCTGTCAATGAATCAATTTTTCCCTATTCTTTTTAGTACATCGATGGGGAGGAGTGTGTGCCTGTGTGTGTGTGTGGGGGGGGTTACCCAGACTTCCGGAATTGCCCTTGTCTTGAACTTTCCGTGCAGCCAGCCTTAAGTTTGGATGAATGTGTTTTGAAAATCTGAAAAAATAAACAATAACCAAGTGGCGTTTATTAATTACTTACAGCATTTATAAAACATAGTAAAGCGCCATTTACAGTAGGAAATAATTTATTGTTATGACTACTCTTCTGGATGACAGATTGTTTCTCTAATGAGATATTTTATGACCTCAAGCTACAGCGAATGGTTTTAACCCTCTCCTCAGGTCGGGAGGGAGAAGAGCAGCGACTGAGCAGATGCCCCCCCCCTGGCCTAAAATGTGATATAATTTTAGGCCAGATGTACTGCCGGGTATTTGTAATATCCAGCTACTGACAATTATTGGGATGCAGTATGTTTGCCAGATATCCGTACCGTTGCATCCCTAATCAAAAGCATTAAAAATGCTGTTTGTGTGTTATTTAGTATAAATCATTTAAAATGTCTTTTGTGCACTATTTGGCAAAAATCATCAAAAATGTTGTTCACACTTTATTTTACACCTTGGGAATTTCAAAAATTGGTTAGTCAATGTTTTCTTTACGGTACATTCTAGACAATCAGAAAATATTTTTAAGTTGCCCTGTGTTTTTGAAAAGACTGCCAATCATGAAGGTAGAATGGTTAGATAATACTAGAAACTCCCTTATCTGCTCTTCCAATGACCCTTCTGTCATAAAAACATTGTTATCCCACATGCTGCTCGTGAATTAATGGTATTAGCATGCCATTATTTTTGGATGAAGGTTACTATTTTGGATACTATTTCTTATGTATGAGGCTACTAAAGCAACTATTTTCAACACTGATAAGCCGTAACAATCCTGCTGTTTTTATGACTTTGGCAAAAACTTATTTTTGCCCAGGCAGTTTTTTCTACTAGTAGCAATTGCCAACCCTGTTGTGTTTATATCTTATGAAAGTGATCACAGAAAAATCTATTTGCTGAAAGTGAAAACAAGATTATGTATGAATTTTAGAAAGCTGGAAGTAGCAGACCCATTACGAATTCTGTAGTAGGCAATAGTATTTGATTGCTGATACAGTAGCTCCTCATTATATCGTGCTTGTTGGGAAATTAGAAAAATGAATGATAATACAGTAGAGGAGGAGTGGTGGTATGATAAATTTTTACTTTACAGTCATCCTTCACAATATCACACTTCAACTTTCGCTGATTCAGTCTATCACGGTTTTTTGACAGACTTTAAAACTAGAAATCTATATATTCAAAGACTTTTTTTTTTAATGTATGCTAATCGATTTCTGTATTATCTATTTAGGTAATTTAAACTGCATTCTGTTCAGGCATATTTCCTGGCAGTCAGCCGTGTGTTTTTCTACGACATGAATTTTTCAAAATTAGTAATTGTGTGTGCGTCTGTAATTAAAGTGATAATAATATTACATTTGTGTATAATTCATTCCTGGAAACCGTAATAATATTAAAGAAAATGTAATTTGATCGTAAACTGGTTTTCTATGTCCTAAGAAAATATTAAATTTATTTTTTTAAAAAACATCTTGGAGGATATTCACTTATTCAGGGTTGCTACCGATCAGAGAGAATGGGGAAAAGTCGGCGAATTTCATTTTTGCAAAAAAAGTCAGGGAAAATCGTAAATTTTAGCCCAAAACCTGGAAATCGCATAATGTGACCTGGAAAATTATCAGAAATCTGTTTGTAATCGATATCAACGTTTAACCTTCCTTTAGGAAGCTGAAAATATTTAAGAAGGTATCCAAAATTGATGTCCTAAACTTAAGAGATAGTCTGGATTTTTATCGCAAAAAAGTCTGGAAAAGTCAGGGAATTTTTTTTCAGAAATTGAGTAGCAACCCTCTAGCAGTAAAGTCTGGAATGAATTAACCATGATAAAATGAGGATCGACTGTAATGAGCATATGCACTTAGACTACCAATTTTATTTTATTATATTTTAAGTACACAATTAAATGTAGAAGTTTAATTATTTACACAGAAGCTCAATTGATTGATGGATTAGTCAATATGTGAGCAATTATCCTTAGGCTCTCTTTTCTCACTCATTTTATTCCATACCATGTGTCTCATAAATCTTGGGGGGGGGGGTTCCCTCATTTGTATAATTCATTATTTGGAATGATGCATTTTTTGTGGCAGAATTTTTGAAGCAAAAGTAGAAACAGAAAAAAAAAATTTGGGAAAATAAGAAAAGTACAATATATTGAGGAGTGATAGGCCAAGGGAATACTGTATAGGTTTGTCACTTGCTTCTTAAAAATTGAAGATTCTTGTATTTTCTGAAATGCACAGTTTATTTTATCTCACAGGTGCCTCATGGAATACTTATTCCAAGTTTAAAGATCTGCCGTATGGTTCAATGAACTTTTTTATAAATGCGCGGACATGTTAGACTTATGAATTCATGTTTCAAGAAGTCCATTATTAAACCTGCATCTCAGAACTAATGCAGTCACAGTGAGAGTTTCTTCTTCCTTTGTCTCAATTTGTTTAAACTATTTTTTGGGTTCTAACTGGTAAGACACATAGACTAATTATTATCTGTTAGACCACTCATGCTATGGTAAAACCCCCTATGCGGGGTGAAGCAAGCACCTAGGTTGAAATTCCACTCATCGCATGACTAAGAAGAAAATTCTTGGCTTCTTTTCGCCTCATTGGGCGAAGCGAGGATGAGGAATGTTGGAAACTAATAGTATTTCAACAAGTAGTGAAATGTTTATTTTAGCTCCTTGAAAAACTCACAAACCAAAGAAATCAGAATAATAGGATTTTTTGTGAATAAAATTTTCATTTGTTTTAAACCTCGCATATTGTAATACTTTAACAACTGACTACAAAAAAAACAAGTTGTACACTTGAACTTTTAAAATAAAAAAATCATTTTTATTAAAATCAATACTTTTATCATGCTATTATTATTATTTTTTAAAAGGCAATGTAGATAATGCATTTTTTTTTTTTTACTGAAAAAAAAATGGTCATCAAAATTTTAAGCAGTTTGTTGTTTAATATCTACTTTGCTACTAATGTTTTCATGAAGTACAGTAAACTACAATTCTGTATATCGACGGTCTTCTTGTAAGACTTACAGAACTTTTACTGAATAAAAAAAAAACTTTTTAAAAATACTAAGTTATCCATTTCTTTAAAATTTTCTCAGTAAATGTTTTTTTTTTTTTCCCCAAAGATCTCTTCTTTCTTGATTGCTTGGAAATCTGAAAAGTAATCAGGTAAATCTTTCAGAACATATTCCAAATACTTTCATTTTGGAAAATAATGCATGTATTAACAAAGCAAGAGTATAAATAAATTAACTCTCAATACATTTTCAACCATCATATATACTTAAATAAACAAAAATAAGTTATTCAGTTGTAAATCTCAATGACAATATTCAGTTTTTAATTTTATGTATAAAAGAAAGTGCTAAATAAATATTACAGGTGTATATGTACAGAAAAGGACAATATATATCTTTCTTCCATACTGTAAAACATTCTACATTTAATTAATAATCATATTGTTTTATTTTCTTTTAAAAAATAGAGTGAAAAACATGAAAATTTGATATAAACAACTTTGCCCACACATCGCCAAATATATCAATTTGCATCAAGATGCATAGTATCTGATTAAACACTGTATTTTAAAACCTTAATAGGTACTTAAAATATATAGATAGCTCCGATAAAGAATAATAAGTAATTAACTTAAGAAAAGGATTAATTTCATGTAAAACATATTGAATGACATCATTTTCAATTGCGACAAATGCCACAGCTAAGAGCTAAGAAGTATTTTTGTGTAGCTATTTTACAATAATAAAGCAAAAAAACTCATAAAAATTTTACTTACCAATGAAATGTAACAGATCCACCTTTGATAAATTTTTCATTGCATCCATATGCACAGCAAGATTTCACCATTTTCAAAAAATTTTCAGGTTCTCCCAGAGGGCCTTTCTCACTCATGCTTTGGATATCAATGGATTCCCGTATAAACTGGATCAGTCGGGTCTACTCATCACGTGACTTGGTGCTTGCTTCACATTGTAACCCTGCATGAGCGGTGTATTTAATCCTTAGTCAGTGGTAAGACGTACAGGGGTTGGACAAAATAATGTGAATACCTGTGAAAAGATTTTTTTTTTTTTTAATTAATAGGCCATTGGCCCTCCCTTTGCATGAATTACCAGGGTGTCGACACATCAGGGAAATCATGGAAAAATCAGGGTACTTTATCGATCTGGAAATATCAGGGAATTTTGTAAAAATATTTAAAAATCAGGGAACTTTCGTTTTTGCCTAGTGAACTAGATCATTTTTAGTTGTCAGTCAGCATCTGACTCACGGCTCCGTTCCGGATCATACGATACTCAACTGATGCAAACATTTTAGGAATCTGAAAACCAGAATATAGATTATATGAGAACATAGAAGTATGAATGAAGGTTTTCAAAAAACAAGGTGCACATGATATAGTTTTCGGATTTCGCACAAACTAGTCTTTATATTCAGATGACTAGATGTCGTCTTTTTTTTTATATATATAGATAGGGCTCATTTTGAAGCCTTTTTACATATTTTTTTTAATTTGAAATGATGCAACGATTAAATAAAATAAATTATTAGGTGGCCAGTTTATTTTGATCAGTCATCCTTACGCTTAAAATTGAACACTATCTTTAAAAAACGAGGAAACTTTCTGCTATATTGTCTTTTAGTGTTCAGCTAAACTTTATGTTTGGATTTATGAATTTGAATTAAATTTTATTAATATTAAGTATTTTTGTGGTTTTCTCATATTTATTTCCCTATATGAAGCATTCACCTGTTGGTGCATGATACACAATGGTGATTTGCATGAAAGATTATGGTATGTATATAATTAGTTCTGGAAATTTGATAAAGATAGTCAGGGAAATCAGGGAACTTTTTTTCTCAATTTCTGTAGCCACCCTGATTACAGATTGTATTCTATGAGGAATTATCAAATACAAGTCACATACATCATTCAGAGGGATATGTTCTCACTTATATTGCAAAAAAGTCCCTAATTCAAGAAGTGTCCTTGTAGGGGAGAATCAACTTGTTTACCAAAACACCCTGCAAAGGTTCAATGGTATTGAGATCAGGAGACTGAGAGGGCTACATTACATGCTGTAATTCATCGTCGTGTTAATAAAACCAGTTTTGGGCAATCCCACAGGTATGGAATGGGGGCATTATAATCTTGGAAGGCTGTTTATTTATCAGGAAACAGTTTGCACTATGGGGTGAAGATGGTCAGCCAGAATACTGGCATAACCCTCTCCTGTAACATGGCCATTCATAACAAGTGGGCCAAGACTGCCCCCCAGATCATCACTGAACCGCCACCATGCTTAACTGTAGACAGTCAACATGATAGGCTTCGGGTGGGTTCTCCAAACATAAACATGTCCATTTGTTGGAAATGATGTGAACAATGATTCATCTGACTATATTACATTCTTTCATTGTTCTTGTGTCCAATTTTTATGCTCTCTAACACCATATTGGTCGTTAATCAATGATTTTGAAATAGCCGCTCTACCATGAATATTTGCCATATGCATTTCATGCCAGATAGTTTTTGATGAAACTGCTTCCTGTAGATGTGAGTTCATCTGGGATGCTGTTGTCTTGTATTTTTTGCCACAATCCGCTTCAAAACCCTTCAGTCTCTATCATTCAGCTTCATCTTTCAACCACTGTTGTGCTTTTTGGATGAAGTTTTTCCGTATGAAGGTTTTCAAATATTCTGACATTGCAGTCTACGCTGTACTTCTCCCAAGGACTAGAAGGAAATATAACGTTATCGTTATCTTGGAACGTTATCGTTACTGAGGCTCCAACAAGATGAGCTCCAAAAATCATGCCTCTTTCAAAATCAGAGAGGTCAGAAATAATGCAATTTTAACATAGAAATATATTTTGCGTCTGACTTCTGAGTCCTTTTTAAAATTTGCCATTATTTGCAATCTGTGTTAAAATACTGTTTATACAAGGTATGAGAAAATTTAAATGATTTTTCTCTTTACCATGGTTTTATCAGACAGTTTCCAGTAGTAAAATGATAGATTAAAAAACATACTATTTAATAAAACATTTTTTTAAAAATGATTTGAGAAGATATTGAAATATAGCTGTCCGAATCATAGAACATAAAACATGTTAATGCAGAATTGTGGCACAAAAGCTAAAATTTCTGCCTTGACATGCTTTAACATTTTGAAATAAAAACTACATTATGAAAAGGTTCTAAGAAAAATGCAAGATTTTAAATAATTAAATATAGGTGTCCAGACATTGATGCAGTGTCTCTTACCATACATTATTTTCAACTTTTTAAACAAAAAAATTTAAATTAAAGAATAGCAACACCTGCTTACCATTAGAGCATGGTCAAAAAAGAAATATAAACAGACATCGTGAGTTTTTGGCATTTGACTGTAAAAGCAAAAGCCTGATTGTGATAAGTATCTTTATTGCATATCATGTCTGTTATCTTAATTAGTTGTACAAAATATATATTTATTCAATTGATTAATAGATAATTCGATTTTTAGTCTAAATTAATGTCTCTTTTCATGGTCTTGTGGAATTATTTTGACTCATGAATTTTTGTTTGAAATGTCATGTCTGTTACTATAATAAGTAACTGCAAATTGTTCAGTCCAATATGAGCCAAACATTATTTCGACAAAAAATAGACTGCAAACCAAATTTTTATTCCTTCAAGTTCAAGCTTAATGAACTCACCCAAACCATATTTTATAAACCATTTTCTGTACTGTAAATCTTGAATTGAGATAAATTAGGTAAGATCAGATTATTTTTTTGGTTTTATTTATAAGAAACATGTTTTGCTTTTGGACCTCTGTAAATATGACTAAGTAAATCTTGATGTGGTCTGCTTCTTAACAGACAAAGTAAATTTTACCCTCTGTGGTGTAATGGGGAAACATTTCACATTCCATGGTTGTATTTATGTATATATTATAAAAATTGAAAATAAAAAGCCATAGAAAGCGAATGTTTCTCCAATCCATCCCTGGGGCAAAAATCCACTTGTCTGCTAGGAAGAATCCACATCATGATTTAGTCATATTTACAGTGTTTAAAAGCAAAACATGCTTCTTATAAAATAAATTCTGAGATTATTATTATGGGTGGTACAAGATCAGTGCTAATTATACCACTATGGAACTTCAAAATAGTTTGGAGTCCTAGTGTGACCTATATGGAGAATGGCTTTAAACCTTGTCGAAACACATCTTAAGAAGAAAGGACAATTTTCTGAGTCACTATTGGTTGGCTATAAAGAGGTTGAAAACTCAAAGGACTTACCTTTCTTGTAGAGCTGCATAATGCCTTAGATTTTCCTTCTTCAAGCCATTTTCCCTTTCCAGACCTTTGGTGTCCACTAAAATAATTTTCAACTTGCGGAGGGTTACTTGGACCTTTGCTCATATGTCTACAAGAAATCTTCCCTTGACTCTGAATTGGAACATACTGCCTTGGCTACTATACATGAACGTTTAACGGATGACTCTTGGTTCCATGTCTATACAGATGGTTCAGCTAAAGAGGCCATTAGAAATGCTGGTGCTGGAGTGTACTCTACGGACTTTACACTATCTAGTGCCATATGGAAAATACTTTAAAAACTTCCGAATGGTGAAATAGCTGGCTATTTCTTTAGCATTACACAAAATTGAGTAGTGTGAGAGGGAAAATGTCGTCTCTTCTTGATTCCAAGACAGTAGTTATGTTCCTGACAATTCTCAATCACTGTTATTGTGAGATTTCCAAGAACTGCATGGAAAAGATTGATAAGCTGTTGAACATAAAGAACTGCATTGCTCTTCAGTGGATCCCAAGCCATTGTGGAATATATGGAAATGAGCAGGCAGATAGATGGCCAAGAATGGATCTCAATTGAAGCAACCTGATCCTCATTTACCTTTGCAACGTAGAAAGAGATATATTTCCTTCTGTATTAAATCCAGTCTGTATAAAGTGAAAGCTTCTGGGAAAAAAATGAAACTCACCATTGAATAAATCCATTAGAATTTCCAGTTCTCTGCCTAGAGTAGTCAGTGTTACCTGCTTCAGACTGGCCATGTTACATGACTATTTACAAAGTTACCTGTATAGACTGGGGCTGACAGATATAGACATTTGCCCCCTTTCCAAGCATGGCATGCCTATGACTGATAACCACCTCAGCAATTGTCCTGCTGTTGTTAATTTTTTTATCTTTTTTATGTTAAAACCTTTGGTATTTATTTTTATCATTTTTTTTTATCTTGGGTTGCTCGTCGACTTATGACCAAGAGGTCAGAGATGGGTATTGGATTAAAAAAGGAATTGAAAATGTTTTTTTTTTTTTTTTCTGGAGGACAATGTGTGCATTTTTCACATCCTTTTATGGAAGGCTTGTTAGACAACATCAGATTTTTCAGGTAGAAGACCAAATGTAATAACTTTTGGAGAATACGTAAGTATGTTCAGTTTATATGCAAAAGATGAAAGCTTAGAAGATCTTTATAAACAATACAGAAGTAGCCTGAAATGATTTTCTGAAGAATGGTAATCTTGGTGCCACGTTTCCATACGCTGTTGTACACAGCCCAATAAATCTAAATTACATATTAACTTTTTTATTGTTTGTTTCATAGTTTTAAGCTTTGTATTAATTTTGTAGTTATTCACTTATACAGTACAAATATACAAACTTATTAAACCTATGTTTTGCCTATGTATTTGAACTATGTTTTGCATAATTCTATAATACGCGTAACCCTTGGTCCCTCCCTGCAGAAGTGTGCTTAATCATAATGCATCATAACATAGGCAGATGTCAGAGAATCGGAAAGAAGTCTTTTATAACTGGATAGCTGTTGAAAAATATATTAACATCTGATTATCTAGCATTTGTTTGATATAATATAAATTATACATACATATAGTGACCTTAAAAAGTAAAAGATAAAATTACTTTCAATAATGATATATGCATGTCATTTGTTTTGCCATAACATAACTGTTTATGAAAATTAATTTTTATTTACTTTCAACAATCATTTAATGTAGCCAAATTCTTCTCATTTTCTCTAATTTTTAATGCTAAGTTTCTGTTACAGGATTTATAAATCTGTCTAAAAAGTATTTCACAAAAGACTCCCTAATTTTTAAATGATTAAATACGTATGGCAGGTATGTTTAAAAAGCAAATCATAAATTTTCAAATGTAATTATTTCAACCATAATCAAATGAAGGCCTATAAATAGCATTTTGAAGCTGAGATACGCCATTACATTAGCTTGAGTAGATAGGGGCTGGGGAACGGAGTTAAGTTGACCTTTCTAGAAATATTTCAGCTCCCTGGTGGCAGTGATGTAGCAAGGGTGGGGCAGAGGGGCTGGTCTGCCCTGGGTGTCACTTTCAAAGGGATGTCACCCGATGGCTTGTATAACAAAAATTCCAAATATATACTGTTTTGTGAGATTTTGAAAAAACAATTGTGAGGTAATGTAAGACCATTATTTTTCTTTGTAATTCTGAAATTTTGCACAGAAACATAACTTTTAAATTAGATGTGCACTAGTAAACACATTTTTTTTTTTTTTTCAATATTATAGGAAGTTGACTTGAAACAATCGGTACGAGAAAAATCGTGAAAAAGGGGGAAGTGACATCACTTATATCCTCCCCAGGTGTCACCCTATGTAGCTATGCCTCTGCCTGTTGGAAAGTTAGGTTTTTCTCTTAAAATAGAAAATAACTATCATGAAAGGAGTCACTCCTCTCTTTAAAATATTTTTTTCCCCTTTTGTACATGTTTAATATGCTGAACACAAGTTTATGTGGTCATATAATCTGTGGGAATGTGTGTTTCGTGAACTTTAACCCCTTGGATACATTTGACGACTATGCGTCATGCACTTGCTTTGCCTAAGTAATGGATGACAACTATGTTGCACCATACACTTGTTTTACTTGTTACACTTGTTACGGGTGACAAGTCACAGTTGTAGGAGGACTTTTCTCCCAGTCAAGGTTGCGAATTTAGCCACTTTAGCTGGCCAGGATATTCGTACTAAACACAATATCCTGGCTACTAAGTACTGAACCTGCTAATTTCTTCAAATAAATCTGTATCCAAGGAATTAAGTTGTAGTATAAGTAAGCTGAAGAGGACAAATTGAAGTTTTTAACATCAATGTAATGATGCAAACCATTCTAATAAAAATGATTTGTTAGTGGTTTGCTGCATAATTTATTGCAGTTTTTGAATCATTTCATGCCCTACTGAATTTAAGAATTTTGATTTGTGGCATGCTGAATTAAGTTAGGTTTTATCAAGTTGTTTAAGATTTTTGAATTATTAGTAAGAATAGGGAACTTATTTGTTATTTCCAATTGAGTCGGTGTCAGAAAAAAAACAAGAAATCCACAAAATATGAATTTCATGTCATGGCTTGGTCTAAGATTGCTGGTTTATTTTAAGTAACATTTTAACCATGCAAACTAGTAGAAAAAATAAAAAAAAAACCCTTCTATTTTCATATTAAATTGCATACACACAGTTTAACTCAGAGTGCACTAAATAATAATAAAAACAAAACCTTCTTTTTTTTTCATGATGAAGCAGTGTTATATCTTCGCATTAGTTTAGACTATTATTCTAAATCAGTATATACTAAAAGCTAAGAATTTACCTAACACTAGACTTTTTTAGAAGAACACTTCTATTATCGTGTCATTTGGAACCATTCAAATTTACTGAAACATAGATTTTTTGTTAAAAATAAAGCAATCACTGGTGCTTGAGCACATTTCAACGTAAAAAAATCTGTTGAGTTATTAAGGAATGTAACACATCATTTAACCCAAGTCACCCACATTGAAAGATGCAATGTTGAATACCCCAGTTCTTGACAAGTGTTGCTTCCTGCTTTGGGTCTGAATGTTTTGCTAGAACCTGGTTTTTGTCAAAATAATGACCTCGCACAAAGCATCCATAAGTTCAAGCTTGATGGCAACACTGGTAACAGAAAAACAATCTTGTCATTGATGTGAGCAGACAAGTTAAACCTGCCTTTTAGATCAAAAATGACTGACCCATTTCTGATAAAATACTTACTATGTCCCTTGCCTAAAATCTTCCTGAACTCCCTTCACAGCATAGAATGGCCTCCATACTTTCATCTTAATCCTAGTGACCACTATCTGTGAAGATACTTCTGTAACAAACCTGCAACTCTGTATGATTGAATGGTTATCTATACTGAAACCTGCTCATTGATTTATAGACACTTATTGCTAATAATTGTTTCACATCTCATTCTACATATGCACTAACTGTCTACATTGCTGGTGAAAATGCTTAATTTGAATTCATTGTGCTATAGTTGTAAGCCTGCTTGCAAAAAAACTGTTGTATCATCCATGACTGAACAATCTATTACTTGTAATTAACAATGTTTTAGGAGCTATAATATTTTTTTATGGCTTTCACTTTAAATATATATCACTTATTTGATTTTTTTTTTTGGGGGGGGGGGAATCCCTCTTTTTGCAGCTAAATTTCAAAATTGGAGAGTCATTTGTGAGATACTCCATATATTCTACATTACTTTAAATGTTTAGTACAGGGTTTCTCAAATTGTGCTCTGCAGATCACTAGTGCTCCCAGCAAAGGCATCAAGTGTTCTGCAACAAAATATATTACTGCCTTAGCTTATAATTAACTGAATTCAGATTTATACAAGATGTTCTGTGAACAGGGGCGTAGCCACGGGGGAGGGGGGTCATAACCCCCCCCCCCATGAGGAATTTTTTGCCATACAAAATGTATAGTCTTCACTCCTTTATCACACACATGTATGCTTATATGTGAGTTGCACTAGTCGTAACCCCCCCCCCCCATGAAAAATTTCTGGCTACGCTCCTGTCTGTGAAATTACCCTAGGTGCTCCTTCAAAATTCAAAGACCCTCTGAGTGATCTATTAGAGAAAAAGTTTGGGAAACTCTGGTTTAGTTTATCTGTATAATTTAATTTTATTTATCTGCTGCCTGAAAATTAAATATGTAAAATTACTCATTTTAAAAAAATCTGTTTTTTTTTTTTTCCTCTCTCATACAAGTCAATATACTAAATATGAAGGTTTTTTTACATATTTAATTTAATACTTTATTCTTTATAAAACAAAAAAAAAGTTATGATTATGATAAGTTGCATATTATTTAATTGGCTGTTTTATCTTTTACCAGGAGGCTCATAATATTATTTGAATATAATGTCTATAATAATCCGGCTTCAAAATCTGCCATTAAGTGCTAGATCAGGAGATATTAGGAAGTTTTTTGGAGGACTTCGCATACCTGATGGTGGTGTTCATATATTAGGAGGTGATGATGGAGATGCATTTATTGCATTCATGTCGGATGAGGATGCTCGTCTTGCCATGCGAAAAGATGGCGCAAGAATTAAAGATAGCCGCATTAAATTATATCTTAGCAGCCGTATGGAAATGCAGCATGAAATCGAAAAAGTAACAAAGAAGAGTTTTAGTGCACCATTTCTTGAAGACCCACCAACAAACACAGGTCCTACAAAAAGAAGATCACCTGAAAAAAGAAGGTCTCCTGAAAAAAGAAGATCACCTGAAAAAAGAAGATCACCTGAAAAAAGAAGATCTCCTGAAAAAAGGTTATCTGAAAAAAGAAGATCTCCTGAAAGAAGGAGAACACCTGAAAAAAGAAGGCGTTCCCGAAGCAGAAGTCCGATAAAGTACAATGATCATAATGCTGATAAGTGTAGTTCATTAAATGAATACCTTAAGTCTGTCCCTCCACTCATGGTAAATTCAAGTGGATCATCACCAACAAGGTACAGATCACGTTCACCTAGAAGGCGGTCAAGATCACCTCGCTCTGAGAAATCACCTTTAGGTAAATCCAGAGCATTTGTTCCGCAAAAGAGATCTACTTCACCTAAGATGTACAGTACTGTTCACTCTTCACATATAGACCGGGAATTGTCTAACTTAAGTTGGCCAAACTCTGAATCTCAATTTCTCTCTCAAATTGAGCACCAAGCTAAACTGGAAAAACGTATAACAGAAGAAATTGAGAAAAATTCTTCTCTTATGAAATCTTTAGAAATGCAAGAAAGTATTCCTTTTAGATTCGAAGAATCTTTCAATGAGAGTAGTTTACCTCATTCTTCCTATAGTAATGACATGCAGTTTTTTAATGATTCTCAATTCCAGCATGGCTTTCCTATTAAGCAAGTGAATCTAGCATCAGATGTAATACCCAGAATCAATGATGGGTTCTTTATAACCCTCTCGGGTATGAACCCAAGCTGGGGTTTCAGAGAAGTGCAGATGATATTGAAAGGATTTTTTGCTCCTCAAAACAACATGAGATTTGAAGTTGATGAAGCTGGATTTAAAACTGGAACAGCATTTATAAAGATATCAAATAAAGATGATTTTGAAAATATTTTAAAAAGGACATCATTTCACTTCAATGGTCACAGAGTTTTAGTGAACGAGTGCCCTAATTATATTGCTGAAAGTTATTTTCCTACTGATATGAACGATAACTATACCCCACAAAATCGTAATTTATGCTACATTCTGAAAGGGTTACCTTTTTCTTGTAAGTACGATGACATTATAAAGTTCTTTCACGGTTATGAAATTGCTGATGTAATAGTATTTTATGGAGATGATGGTCGGGCTACTGGAACTGGTTTTGTTTCATTTACAAACTGGAAAGATTTTGTAGGAGCTATTTCACAGAATGGTAAGAAAATTGGTCACAGATATATAGAAATGCTTCGCTCAACAGACAAGGAAATGGCTGATGCTAAGAAAACACAACCTGGTGGAAATTTTGTTCCATATAGTCAAATATTGTCTGAAAAACAATTGCCCGCAACCAGGAGGCCTTTATGTGCACTACTTACTGGATTACCTTTAAATATTACTACTAAGAAAATTCTGGCGTTCTTTTCAGAGTCTGGCTTGAAACCAGATGCTGTTCATTTAACTCTTAGCAAAAAGAGACTTTCAGATGGAAGAGCTTTTGTAGAGTTCACAAATTTTTTAGATTTTGATCTTGCTCTTAAATTTCATGGAAAACAAATAAATAAAAATACTGTTTGTGTGAAACAAATATTATATGATGAAATGGTGAAAATATTAGATTCACAGAAGGCTAAGCATTATTTTGAAACATCTTCTCCAACTTCTAATTCGACGACTGAACCTGAAAAAGTTCCTTATTTATGGGTACCTCCAGATGATGTGCAAGATGAAGATCTTTGTAATGAAAAAGGTAAGACCGATTTAAACTTTAACAGATTTCATGGAAATTCAAAACATTCCAACATGTCAGGAAAAAAAGCATTTGGTAGTCATTTTCCCCGTGATAATATTTCAAAGAAAAGATTTGATCCTTATAACTCTAATTCGAGAACAGTTCCAGGTATCCCACAGCATGATATTTATCCAAGTACTGAGTTAGGGGTTTCAAAAAATATTCTCAGTTTCATTCCATCTTCTGAACCATTTAGCAGTAGTCAACATTTCCTTGATACAACAGCTAGAAATTCAAGCCATTCAACTAAGAAATATGAAGAAAATATTAAATCAAGTAGATTGTCACCAGAAAATGAAGCTGCTCTTCTTGATTTTCTTAACCGCGACAAGAGAAACTCTCCTGGGAGAAGTAACAGAAGGTCAAAATCACTTGAAAGTAGAGAGAAAATTTTGCATGCAGAAAAAAACTTTGATGAATCAAGACGATCTTACAGAGATGAAATGTCCCGATCAAGAGAGAATTTTAGAAATAGACGTGAAAGACAATCTCGATTGCATGATGATGAAACTTATGACTCTGGTGACAGAAACCCTGCTGAATTGAATCCCTTACACTTCAACAATGACCAAGGACATGAAGAGAGCTGTGTTGTTCAATTGTCAAATGTTGATGTATCAATTGGAACAAAAGACCTTGTGCAATTTCTTAGGGGCTTTGATTTTTATGAAGACACGCTCATTCGTAGATATACTGACAATGGTAAACCGACTTCTGATGTACGTGTTACATTTATTAATATACGAGAGGCTAAAAGAGCAGTTAAAATTTTAAATGGACGTACTCTACGAGAGAATAGAGTCTCTATGTTTATAGTGTAATTAATTTTTTTTTTGTCATCAAGAAACATTTGTTGAATTTTATTTAAAGTGTCTGTCATGCATTGTACACGACAAAGTATTATGGCTCGATTGTTTAGGAAAACTTCAAAAGTTAAATAGTTATGATTAGATTATTTGTAGATGATTCTTCAAAGTGTTTATTTTTTAATATATATCTGCTATACTATTCATAGTTAACTTTCTTTTCTCACTTCCCCACACACATCAGAAAAGTTGTATGCTTTTCTATACCATTCCCACCTACTTAGTTATAAACTTTATCACAAGAACATCAATTATCCATTTCTCAGTTGATTTTCATAGCTATAGACATAAATGTTTTAATAATAAAATATTTGTTTTTTCTTGGAATTTTATTGTTTTAAGCTATCTATGGAAGTGTTTAAATCAACAGCTATATTTTGCAGCAGAAAGTACACCATATGCATGAAAAGCTAACAAAAATTGATGCCTGCTTTTGAAACACCTCCGTACCAGTTATTATATTTGCTGAATACCAAGTATATATGAAAATGAGTGACCATTATCAGCAAAGAAAACAGCAAACTTCATATCTCATTACAACTGTGTTCTGTTGCATTCCTAATTCAAATTACAAGAGATTTTCTCTTTATTGGAATATCATTATCTAAAGTTATAATTTATATTGTCATTTACTTGTGTTGGTTTTAATAATCATACTTCTGCATACAGTGGACAATTACGGAGTTTCTAATTTCCAGCAGGCCCTGTATTAAAAAAACTTACAAATTAAAAAAGAAAGAATATTCAAATAATTTTTTTTAATACTGTTCTATTGTTTCAAGAACAAGTATTCTAGAACATATGTGATTTGAATTCTTCCTGCTATAGTTTCATCTCCAAAAGTAGTTTTGACTTGAATTTTTATTGAGACTAGATGTTGAATTTTTGGGGAACTATTTTTTCATTTTGTTAAGATAGTAATTTTATAAGAACTCAATCTTCTAAAAGTATTTAAAAATAGATAAAAGAAAGTATCCAGGGTACATTGATGAAACAAATTGTTACAGAAATGAAAAATTATTTGAGTCTTAAGATTTGATTGACGTTTATAAGATATAAACAAGAAAACTAAAGGAAATGTACAAAAGCTAGAGTTCGATTTTTATTCTTTTAACATTACTTACCTTTAGAGAATTTCAAAAGAATATCCTGTGGAATAATATGAATAGTGCTTAAATAAAAAAAAAAATTCCCCCAAAAAATTCATATAAAATTTCTTGGACTATTTTTCATGAGATTTATTCAAAATTTTAGTATCTGAACTTCTAAACTCTGATTTTCTTAACACCATACTTATATTATTTGATAAAATCAATAAGCATATCATTCTTACAGTTATTGTGTACAATATCAAAGTGATATTTTAAAACATACATGAAACTTTATCAGTTCAAGTTTTTAAACGTGTGCAGTACTTGTCTGCTTTCTGCTAATAGCCTGATTAAACATGAAGAATATGAAATTATGTCTCAAGTTTTTTGCAAATAGAAAAATTCATTGCAATTTATGTTTCAATTTTTTGACACAAAGAAATGCATTGTGGAAGGAAATAAGCATTACATTAACTAGTACCTATGATGTTAATTCTAAGGAAGTTACTAAGCAAGATGAAATAGAGCTGGAAAAGAGAAAAAATAAGCATCCAGTTTATATGTTCTTCAAATCCTAACCAATGCTTCTACAAGAAGCATTGGTTTTCAAAATAATTTCTTAAATTCACTTGAAGAAGAGGTGGTGAAATATGAAACACTGTTGTCACTGTGCATTGCATTTTTTCTTATGGTCATTACATCTGCTCAATATTTAAAGATGAATCAATATGTTAGCATATGAAGATTTTATTCGACAGAAATATCTAAAGCTTACTTTTTATTCATGGAGTAAACTGACCTAGTCATTGGAGTGTAAAATTTTTCTTCTAATGGCTGCTGGCTGCCATACTTAAAGGATATTTTTATAAACTGGAGATTAGTTTCAGAAAAATTTTGCTAAAAGCTTGAAATTCTGTAATAGGCTTTACTAAAAACTTTCAAACTTTCTTGTGGAGACAGTTGCTTTTAATTCTTATTGAGAAAAAAAAAAAAACATTATCTTTAAGTTAACCAAATACGTTATGTTTAATTTCATGTGTCATGTAACTCTTAAAATGAGAGAACACTGAAAAATGTCGTAACTGTAACTCACAGAACATGTAATTTTTAATAAATGTTTTCTTTTTCCAATTTTTTAATTCTTTTCTCAAAATACAATGCATTGAATGGAAATAATTTAGAAACTTAATAATACTTATTCACATGCTGCGAAAGTATTTGATATCATTGTTGAAAATCGTCTACCCACATAGTACACTATGTCCAAATCAAGTCTAATAGATATCCAAACTGATCTATAACATCCAGGACATTTAAAGGATATTTATATGCAGAGAAATACATATATCTATAGGACATCTAAATCGCTACCTCTGTAAGATATCATCAGAGGGCTTATAGATATCTAATAGTCATCCTAAACCACATACGTATTGGAAATGCATGTGGGACATCCATAAGAAATCCATGAGTAGACATCTTATGCAGCTAATGAAATAGATGTCCCATAGATATTTAATTGCCATCCAAAGTTACAAATCTATTGGATGTGCGTGTATAACATCCATAAGAGATATATTTTTAGAAATCTTATTTTCGTGAAAGATTGGATGGCTACTGAAACAAAAATTTACGCAGTTTGAAGGGATTTTCAGAAAAATCGCAAAATCTAGTAAGCATTTTTTAAAAAATCCAACACCTATAGCTTGTGTTGAGTAATCATCTATCATATCGCCAAATTTCATTTAGTCATTACGTGATATGTGAACAAAAATTTGTGCAGTTTGAAACAATTTTCAGAAAATCTCAAAATCTAATGATTTTTTTTTTTTTAAATCACATATAGTTTAAGTTGAATGACCACCTATCGTCAGGACCGGCCTTGTGTTTGAAGTGGCCCGGTTGCAAACATTTTTTGGGGGCCCCAAACATTATAGATGCTAAAAATGCATTAATTAATAGACCCATTTATAAAGCAAACATTAAGAATGAACTGAAATACCACTAATAACACTTTAATGGTCGTGGTAATTAGGGTTGAAAGCCGGCTCCAAGGTAGCTGGCACCCTGGACAAGCTAATTTTTGGCACCCTTTTTAAATAATATATAATAAATATAATTAATAACTAATAATATATAATTAATAAATCTAACTCGTTTATGACGACTCCTTATTTAAGAAGAACCCACATTGAATGAGAAAATCGAAAATACTTGGCTGGTACAATGTTAAGTTTATAGGAGTATAACTCACTTTTAACGAGTAAAACCTGGTTATATCGAGGAATATTTTTGTGATTTATAAAATTTCTACTGACTTCCACCTCACCAGCTCAGATAATCCTTTCTTAGAAAATATCTTTTAACATTCCAAAGTCAATAAAGACAACGATGATAGCGAAGACTAGAAAGAAACTACAAAGGGAGCTTACCTGACCGTGGGACAGTCTGACGTTGGATAAACCTCCAAAAGAAAAAAAAAAATCCGTTTTCTCTCCTAAGATTGTTTTCATGGCGCCACTAAACATATACTCGTAGCACCCCGGGCAGCTGTCCGAGTTGCTGGTACCTTGAGCCGGCACTGGTTGGCGGTCTAAACCGTATTGAATATGTATGCTAAACCTGTGGGGCTGTTTATCACCCATTTCAGTTAATCTGTATTACTAATACTGAAAAATGTGATAAAATATGAATCTATTCACTCTGGAGATCCACAGACCACCGAGAGTGACATTAATTGTTTCAGAGTAGTTTAGTTAGTAATGAAGACAGTAAAATAAATATTTTGTTGACCAACTACCTATTTAAAATTTGAAAAAAAGCCCACACTAGAAGTGGGGGGGGGATGACTTAAAGTTTAGGTCAAATTAAATAAAATCAATAATTTTATATTTAAGTTAAATTAACCAAAATGTATGTTTCAATATTTTTCTTCACATTAAGTCCATTAATTTAATAAAAGAGGACATTTCATTACTCAGTGCTGCCAATTTAAGGGATTTGTCGTTAAATTTAGCAACTTTTCATTGTATTTAGTGAATAAATTTTTTGGAAAGTGACATTTTTGATGATCTTGCTCTCTAAATTAGAGATTCAGATGAATTTGGCGTATTGTTTCAAACTTTCTAAGATTTTAAAATCTAATCAGTACTACTTTAGAAAAGAAATGATGCGATGAAATGTTTAAGAATATATCGGGGATGAACAGACATATCAGGGACGTAGCCAGAGAATAGGCGATGGAGGCCTCGGCCCCTTCCGAAATTCACACTTTTCTTAATTGGATGTCAATAATCAAGCTTTTTCGTAGAAATGCTATCTTAATTAGAAATGCCTCCTTTTGGGCCTGCCCCGATTTATCTTTTTCTTTATGGTTATGTGCCCGAGACGCACATTTCAATCATCCAATTTTATCTATACTTCTATCCGCGATTATACTGTAAATATTCAGATATAGTATGAGTGCTATTTTAAGTATGAGGGTTCTATTAGAAAATAGAGCAACATCCATTCAAAATCTACACTCATGTCCATAAATTAAGGATAATGAAGTTCAGGCAAAGAAAGAGAAAGAAGCAAAACAAATTTGACTTATTTGTAAAGTCTATTTATTAAACAAAAAGTAAAGAGCAAAAAAAGATGCTATATGTTTGACATAATTAATAAAAATTGCAAGTTTTACTCCCTTGACCAAATTTCAAAAAAGAACCTATTTACAAAAAACAGTATAACATGGTTAGTAGGATGGTTAATACGGAGTATGTCTCCCGGACGATGCAATACAGGCCTGACAACGCCTAGGCATGCTGAGTATCAAATGATCAATCTGATCTTGGGGAATATTACACCACTCATCAAGCAATGCACTCCGAAGTTCCAGTAGACAGGTGGGAGGGGGTTGACGGGCTGCAATTAGTCGGCCAAGCATATCCCACACATGCTCTATTGGATTCAAGTCCGGTGAGTATGCTGGCCAATGCATACGGGTGATATCCTCCGATTGAAGGCATTCGTCTACAATGTTTGCACAGTGAGGACGGGCGTTGTCATCCATAAACACAAATTCAGCGCCCATGGCGCCCCGAAACAAACATACATGTTGTTCCAGAATGACATCCCGATAGATGTGGCCTGTCATCGTTACACTCTGAACATGCAGGTCAGTTCTGGAACCAAGAATAATTCCTCCCCAAACGAGCCATCCTGCAGCACTGTAACGGTGTCTTTCAATGGTGTTCTCTTGGTGGTAACGGGTACCTGGCGCTCTCCAGATGAATGTCCGGCGAGAATCAGACTCCAAACTAAACCTGGACTCGTCGGAAAACATCACACAAGACCACTGTTGCGGTGTCCACAATGCATGCTCTCTACTCCAGGTTAATCGCAGGCGACAGTGAGTTGCAGTAAGTGGAACACATCTGACAGGCCTACGAGCATATAGACCAATGTGCCCTAAGCGTCTGTACACGGTCTGCCTTGAAACTGTCGTACCGGTAGCTGAAGAGAGCTGACGAGACAGGTCTGATGCTGTACTCCGTCTGTTTGTTTTGGCAGTAACTCCCAAATAGCGGTCCTCATTCGGCGTTGTAACTCGGGGGCGACCTGTGCTGTAACGTCTACTCACATTACCATCATCTTGGAATCGTTGCCAAAGCCTGGAGATGACACTCTGGGCGATTCCAAGTTCCTCGGATACTTCCAGCTGGGTACGTCCACATTCCAGTCGTCCGATAATTCTGCCACGTAAAACATCATCCAAATGCCTCCTTTGTGCCATAACTATGCGGTTTTTGCACTGAAAGGCTTTCACAGCACTTGTGAACAATTTTACTTCTTTGCCACCATTCCTTATATACCCCTCTCTTACACTCTCGTCATTGTGACGTACCATCCACGCCATCTGGTGGTTTCTTGTAATTTGCATATTCTTCTTCAAGATGTGTGTGATCATTCCACAGGTGAAATTTTTATTTTAGAGATCAATTTCTGTGTGATTCTGAATTATCCTTAATTTATGGACATGAGTGTATTATTAATTTCAGTTTGTATTTTTTTGGAATTAACCCTTTATTGGTAGGATATTTTTTCGAAATTATTATTTTTTTTTTTTTCATAATTACCAACCCTTACCGAACACATCTAACCACTTTTTGGAAACAGTAAATTTTTAATATATTTTCAGAATGTTAACCAACCCACACGTACATTTGGAAACTAAATATGGTATTCAGTTGTCCACGATCTTTTTCTATATTCTAACATAAAAATCATTGTACATATAAAGTGGTTAATTATATTCCCTAAATGTTATCAACTGTACGTCGCATGGCATGTGCCAACGACTGTGCGGGCACAAAAATGCCGAAAGTGTGAGATGCAACGTCGAAGAAGGGGTTGAGATCGATTAATGTGTTTGAAATATTTTATATTCCTAATTTTCAATAAACACAGATTTAAAAGTACTGTCTTTTTCTACTTCAGAATAGCTGTTTCATCTGACTGCAGAACTTTGCTTACTCTACATACCCATTTATTGCTTAGGGATTAAATCACTTAAATATAAGTTACGGGAACAATCAAAATGCATTTAAAACTTTTATAAATGTGAAACTTTTCACAATTTAAAACTTTTTGACGAAAATTATCTAATTATTTGCAATCTCGGCTATTATAAACAAAATAACGACTTACCTTTTTTCAAATGTAGAAAACGCGATGATAAAATTGGTAAAGCTTAATCCATAATTTAGGCCCGTGAAAGTCAAAATTCAAGAAAAATCTTTCAAAATATATATAACATTTACACAAAAGTTAATAGACTCGTACAAAGTCTAATATAAGCAGACACTTCCAATGGCTCAACTTCGGTTAGTAACTTTGAGAGAAGTAGGAGTAACTGGAAAATAGGATTTGACCAACACATTTGTACAATTGTAAATGGGGGAAAAAAATGCTCCCATGCTTGCAAAGGTACTCAAATGCAGGTTATTTTTTATTCTTTGTGTACTCGTATCTTCAAATTAATGCCAGATGTGTGAAACGTACTTCGTATCAACAATGTTAGTTTAGAGGGGGCCCCCACAGGTATTAATCAATCAGTCCTTGGTTTTGACAACAAAAAGGCCTCTTCCACTGTTCTTTGGGTTTCGAATCTTTTCAAAGAATTCGCTAATGAGCGGTCGTTATGACCAATGGTCCAGATCTGATAATTGTATTTTTCTCTAACTGATGTTTTCGCTCTTTCCACGGTGAAAGGTGCGAAGGTAAGTGACATTTGTCAGAGCTGGGGTGTTCCTGTCAAAGAATACTGTTCGTAGAAAGACACTTTTATAAATGATGTTTAGCTCTGAAAGATGCAGAGTAGTCACACAACACTATCAGTCTACTTTAATTTAAAGAAATCTTTTATATTTTTCACGCTAAGAGAGAGAGACATAATAAAAAAATATAGAACGGATTTGGGGGCCCCTCTGGAACCTGGGCCCAGGTGCCTAGCATCCCCCCTGTGGCCGGCTCTGCCTATCGTGTCACAAAATTTTATTTTATTCGCTTCAATCAGTTGCGCAAATAAAACAAAAGCGTTACTGACAGAGCAGCAGACAGACAAACTATTTAAAGTAAATAAAAAACTTTGTAAAAAACACACATAAGAAGTTATAGGTAAGAAGATACGCACGTTTCGGTCAAAAATTGTTTTGACCTTCATCAGTCCAAGCCCTTCTACGTAAGGAACACAAAGGGCTTGGACTGATGAAGGTCAAAACAATTTTTGACCGAAACGTGCGTATCTTCTTACCTATAACTCCTTATGTGTGTTTTTTACAAAGTTTTTTATTTACTTTATCATTTAACACCAGTAATTTGAGTGTTTTTTACCGTAGACAAACTATTTTTTCAATTATTTTCTATTTCTTCCATTTTTTCATACTGGGGTCCCAAATGCTTAAAATGGATACAAATCGCAAAATTTTGTAATATCAAGTAGTGTATGGCAAATTCTAATTTTATTTATTTGGGTACATAAAAGTTTTCATTCCTAAATTGAAACAAGAATCACTTCAAACTTGAATCATCGAACTCAGAGTTGAATCTGTCTGGTTGTTCGAACACTCTCCTTTCACGCCTTGGATCCATGGTTCGATACCATCTGAAGAAAATAGGTTTCAGTTTAAAAGTAACATGAAGTTCTCGTGTATGATAGATGGCAGCACCAAAATTCACAGAACAGAGGAAGAATACTCAGCTGGTAAAAAAAAGTCGTAGTTATGGTGTCACAATTCACTTTTCTTTGGATATTCTGGATATGATATAGATATCCATTTATGGGCTGTTTGAGAAATCTTGGATATTTTGGACATCCAATTAATATCTGTTACTTGGATATAGATCTGTTTTAGAGATCCATTTTATGTTAAGTGGAGGATCTTAGACTTCTAATAGATATACATATAATATATAAAATTAAACATTTTCAAAATTTCTATTTGCTTGCTTCAAAATTCTTCAGGGCATAGTGACTTTTGTTTTAAACAAAGGATTTGCATCAGGATCTAATTTTAATTTAAACGAAAGTAATATATCTTCCCTATTCCCACGGTCTTCTGGCACCACACCTCGCAAGAATTTCCTTAGGCTAGCAGACCCGGACAGTTTAACAACCAATAACTGCACCTCTTTTAGCACATGTGATACTGTATAAACACGTGATCCGAGGTTATATTGGTTGAAACGCAGCTCGGAGCATAGATTCTGCGTGACTTCACTTGCCATGTAAAACTATGTGAAACCAAATAAAAATATGTCATCGTAATCTGTGGGTGTTTTTCCGTACAACACAGTCCCAGCCCGAGTAAACTGCCCTGCATCTGCGCCCGGCGGTCCACCGACAGCGAGACCCGGTGCTGAGCTTAACCCGAAGATGAAACTACAAATGCCGTCTTTCTGCCCAACACTGCCCGACTACGAAAAAAAAAAAAATCACGACGTTCGTCTACCATTATATACACCCATCATCCAATTCTGATTCCTTATAGATAACCAATGAATATCTTTGTGCTGTGTGGGTAGGTTATTTTTTATCAGTTTAGCTGCAAAAATGCATGTTGTTTCAATATTGTTTGTCAAAAAGCTATGTAATATTTGTGATAATTTCAGTAACAGTAAAGAAACCTTTTTTTTTCGGGGGGGGGGGGGATAAAATTTTAAACATTAAATTCAGAGTTTTGAATTGATAGTATTTAAAACTAACTGTCTATTCTATTCTTAAATTAGATTATATTGATTATAGATTTTTAACACTTTCCAACAAGGTTGAAAAGTGTTTATGATTTCGGTTTGTCTGTCTGTCTGTCCGTCCTTGCTCTAACTCTCGTAAATATGCATAGATTTCTACGAAATTGATATATGTTATTCCTAGGTACTGTACCATGTACCGTATTGAAAATGGTGTATGCAGCATTTATAGTTCTACAGAACAGCTCAAAAAATTTCCAATGCATTATGCTCTATGGGCAGCCGTTGTTTAAAGCGTATTTTAGAAGTATTCGGCTATTTCAAATGAAAAAAAAAATAGATGCATGTTATTATGAATTATAAAACAAAGCTCTCCATCGAAAATAGTGTCTGTAACATTAATAGTTCTACAGCAGCATTCAAAATAATTCCAATGCAGTTTAGACAGGCATCTATTTATAGCACAATGGTATCCTACTATATTAAGTTAGTTAATGTTCTAATGACGATTGCGTGCTCCCTCAAAAGTCGCGAGTTTTGCGATAAATCGCCAAATATGGTGAGATTTATTTTTTCCAAAAATGAACCTTAACTAGGCGATATTATCATTATTTGGCTGGAAATCAAAATATACCTAATGTGATAATATTAAGCTATGAAGATTTTAATGGGAATTTTGAAAATTCCTTATTCGCTCTTGAATCAACTGATTTAGTGTGTTGAGTTGCGTTAAGACAAAGCTACTCAAGGGCTATCTGTCAAGGAGGGGTGTTGCATTGTTCGGAGTTAAGGGTTTATAAAACCGATTACATGCAATAACCGATTTACATGCAACAAAATGGCAAACATTGATTTTTTTAGTCTGTAGAACATCAATTTTAAACTGCTAACCCATAAAAGAATAAATTTCTCACTCTCCATGTTCGTGTGATACCGTTATGTTGTGTAAGAGGAATGCCTATTTATAGTTTCATATTTCCGACAAGATTGAGAGGTGTTTATGATGTTGGTTTTTTTTGTCCATTCTTCTGTCCAGCGGTCTGTGCTCTAACTGTCTTAAATATGCACCGATTAGTGCGAAAATTATTAATGACTATGTCATTTTATCTCACCCCCTTTATTGAAAATTGTCCCAAAAATGCGACATAATTTTACATATATTTAAATACTATTAGTTCACAACAGCTTTAATCTATTGTTACAATATTTCGTAAGCTGTAGATTATGCATAACATGTCCCCAGCAGCACACTTATGCCCCAAGTACGAACTGTGAACGTTCAGTTTAAACGTTTACGGCACGTAAACAAAAAAACGCTCTACTAACGTCTATGTGTCCGGGCAGCCGACGTGTTTAAAACGTAGAAAACCAGCTCAAATTATGTACTTCCAGCACCATTAAATGCTTTAGTAGGACGTTCACACTGGTGTTTAAATTATGTTTTCTCCCCAGACAGCACAGCAAATTTGCATCAATCTTGCAGTAAGCTTGATTTATCAAGTCAATAAACTTGCATTAAGCTTGTTTATTTCAAACGTGTAAGCTTAATGCAAGCTTGAATCAAGTGTGCAAGTTTACACTTGCCCAACTTGCATTAAGCTTGACATAGCAAGCTTGATTCAAACTTACTGCACTCTAAAAATTTCTCCTAAAATAATATTCCTAAATACATGGGGCGCCGGTCGGCGAACTCGCCCCATATATTTTATTTTACCACGCATTTTCCTCTCTACGTTGAAATCTCAAATTATTTTATTCTGTTTCCGTCTAGTGTCGGCGACTTGGATCGATCTCGGGACCTAAGGTGTACGAAGCAAGCGTCCTAACCACCATGCAAATTTGACTCGAGAAGAAATGACTAAAGTTTGAAGTGACTGTTTTGGTTGTCATGCCGTTTTTTGATGAGATTGATCAATATTGCCCATGCCGATCTACATCTTTTATTTTCCATAGGAGAATCAAAATTAAAATAATATTATATGTGATCTATAGACTACTACTAGGGAAATAAGCATAATATAAACTTAAAAGCAGCATACGTTTTAAAACTTTCAATATCACAACACTCATGTTGGGCAATATTGGCCAAATCGAGACAAATGACTGATTTTGAAAAAATTTTGTAGTATATCTGTATTTTATTTTGAAGAATTTCAATATTTGTAAATATAGAATCTTTTTTTTTTTTTTTATTCTATGGTCAAGTGCATGTATGACATGATAAATTATTTGTTATGTGGCTTTCCAAATCAAGTTGTATTCCAGCTTGACAGTCCAAATGACTTAAATTCGGCGGGAAAATATATCCTGACTCATTTTTTTGTAATCTCCATACTTGCTGCTAGCTTAAAATGAATTGAACTGTCAAGCTTGTATTAATACGTCAAATTCAAAGAAATGTCAACAGAAGTCGTAAATTATGAAAAAAAAATACGACCAACAGCAATATCATGAGGAAGGCAAAATGATTTTGTCGCTTGCTTGCCTTGCGCAACTCAACACCGGGATGTTGCCAAACAGGTGTCTGTAAAACTGTATTAGACGCCAAGTGAACGACTCATTCCAACGTTTCAGGAATAATAAATTCAATGCGCCTAGTAGAACGTGTTATTAAACATTGCTTTTAAACTTAGTACCACTAGTATTTTAGTATAACGATTTATGAGCACTGCTTTTGAACGGTTTCACCAGCACTTCTGATGCATGTGAAGTAGGACGGGTTATCAGGCATAACTTTTGAACGGTATCAACAGCACGTCTGTTATACGTCGAATAAAATGTATTATTAGGCATAGCTTTTGAACGGTAATACCTGCACGTCGAATAGAGCGAGTCATTAGGTATTGCTTTAGAACGGTATCATTAAAACCCCTGTTGCACGTCCAATAAGACGTTATTTATTCACAGTTTTTGGCAAAAGATAGCTTAGTACAATTTTAGAACGTTATATTGAACGTAAAGCATTACCTGAACGCTTTTCTTACTATTCTGAACATTACTAGATGTTCATAGAACATTCTTGTGCTGCCTGGGGTACGCACACGGAGTTTTTACATATTAATGATTATGTTATTTTATCTCTCACCCCCTTTATTGAAAATTGTCCCAAAAGTGCAACATAAAAGTATTCAACATAATTTTACATATATATTTAAATACTATTAGTTCACAACAGCTTTAATCTATTGTTACAGTAAAGTATTGTTACAGTTAATTTAGTAAGCTGTAGAATATGCATCTCATGTAGTTTTCTATAAATAGCTTACAATTAATATCGTTTTAATATGGCAATAATGAAACTAAAAAAATGGTGCGAATTCAGTCGGTAAAAAATGTATGTACATAAAGCACATATTTCTTGCACGGCATTAAGTGTTAAAAATTTTTTTAAACAAAATAATTATTAAAGATATCAAACAAATTTTGCTGGTTTTATAATTTAATTTTGTTACTCTTAGAAACATTTTTCTACTATTAATTACAAATCCATTTTCCTTGATACTTCTAATTTTCTTTTTAATTTATATTCATTGCACTGTTACTTACTTATAATTTAAAAATGTAATTCATTATTTTAAAATCAATCTTATTAAAGTAAAGTACACTTACACATTGAATTTTGTAAATCAGGAAGATAAATTACAGAAGACTCCCAGAAATCTGCACAGCATGAGGGAAGGTTTTGTGCGGATTTCAGGAGATAAAGTAGAGAAGAGTATTTTTACTAAAAAATCTAAATTTCGTAAAATAACACTTATTTAAGAATTAATAAACTAAAAATTTTTGAAAAATATGATGCAACAAATGAAATTTTCACCTAAATTATTTATTTGCAAACATTAGTGTTAATGTTGTTTGTTTAGGATGCTCATATCAGAGTTTTTTCTTTTACATTGTATAACACCATAACTTACTGATCAGTAGCATGTTTTTGTTGTACCAGGAATTTTCAGTTATTTCCCCCCCAATTCTAACCCCTCATCAAAGAGAATTTTATCAGTTTCTGTATCGGAATCTTCTTTATTTGTTGAACCTTAAGAAGTGCTTACCTTCTGAACACTGAATGATTTCTTTGTCTTTTGTCAGATCATCACATTGAGGATGCAATCACTACTTCTGCATACAGTGATTCACACTTAAATGTTTTCTTGGCGTACAGGAGTAACTTCATTGCCCTGTCCTTTGCAGAATTTCTGCTGAATCCAGACCACTCATAGCCATCAGTTTCAGTATTGATGAATAGAGATGGCCTTGAATTGTGCCATATTAACTACTCTGTCACCAAAATTCCCACCTATTATTCTTTTATAAGGTACAGAAAATCAGCAATTTGCTAACCAAAAAAATTATTCACCATGACTAATGTCGCATTCTCTGTTAAATTTCAATCTTAGTTCCACGTTTCACTGTTTACACTTGTATATGTGTGCGAATTTTTGAGAGTCAACTGTAATAAAATTTATATTCATTTTATAGTAAAATATCTGAAAGGAAAAATCATACAAACAAAAAAAAAAAATGATTTCTCACTGAGAGGGCTAATTTCGCTAATAACTATTAGGGTGTATCGAAAAAAACCTTTTTTTCAAAATTCGTTTGCCCTTAGTGCTATTTTTTGGCCAAATTGGCGCAATAAGAAGTGTACCAAATTTCAACTCGATCGGTTAATATCTTCAGGTGCCGCTTTTGACTTAAAGTTTGAAAAAAAAATTAAAATATATTTTTTTCGAAAATTTCTTGTCCCTGACTCAATGATAGGTGAAAAAATTTTTAGCTCGATCGATCAATATGTTCAGTTGCGGAAATGAGCTTAAAGTTTGAAAAAAAAGGGGAATTTCTGTAAAAATTAAAGAAACGTCTTTTACTCTTGGCCATGAAATTTTCCTGTTGCATCATGTCTGAATGACGTAAATTACGCTTAGTAATAATAATAATTATCATAATATAATATGGACATTGAATTCTATATTACTAGAATAATTTTATAAATGCATAGCAATATATCTTAAAAACTGCATCACCGCGTTCTTATAAAGAAAGTATCTCATGGATGAAAAAACAGCCTACATTAGTACAGAATCTGATCTGTGAATCTATTACCGGAAAGAAGAATGTTTATTGGAAGCTTAGACGTAATGGAGACTAAACGTCGAGAGAAACAGATTCATCGTAAAGAAAAGAGATGCATACGTAAATAAGACTGTTTCAATTTCTTCATCTGAAGTGCTTATAAGTGAAAGTGAAACCGAGATACATTCTGATTCAGACAAAGAGTTCAATCCTTCTGAAAAACTAGAAAAATTGAAAGAAAAAATTAAGCTTGTTAACTTTGCCAGTGCAGTTTACAGGACTCAGATTTCTAATCGGAAAGCAGCTCTTTTAGCTTCATCTCTTTTAGAAGACGTAGGTCTTATTACAGCTGATAACAAAGAGAAATTGATTGGTCCAAATAAAGTTGTTAGAGAGAAAAGAAAGTCAGGCAAAACCGTCGTAAAGGAGGCTGCATCAGGACTCTGGTCCCGTAAGGTGAAAGGACTTTATTTTGACGGAAGACAAGATGAAACATTGATCATTCAGAAAAAGAACGATAACTGTTATCGTACTCTTGTGAAGGAGGAGCATGTTGTTGTTGTTGTAGCTGAACCAGGATCAACATACATGAGTCATCTGACTCCCAAATCTGGAAGAGGAAACAGCATTGCCGAAGTTATCAGAGATTTTCTTTTAGAAGAAAAAATTGATACTTCAAAAGTCGTAGTAATAGGCTGTGATGATACGGAAATTAATACAGGACGAAAGAACGGAGCAATGGCTCAGCTAGAGATCTATCTTAAAAAGCCACTTCAAAGATTTGTTTGTCTTTTGCACACAAACGAATTTCCCTTGCGGCACAACATAAACGGAATTGACGGAAAAAGCACAGGACCTTCTACGTGCGCAGGACCAATTGGAATGGCGTTAAAAAACTGCGAGGATATGCCAGTACAACGATTTCAGCCTGTGCCAGTGACTTGGACTGAAGATATAGTGAACGACAATCTATCATCCGATCAAAGCTATCTTCTATGTATCTGTAAGGCAGTTTCGACCGGTGATTGGGATGCTAGATTGGCAGAAAATCATCTTGGTAAGTTACATCACGCTAGATGGTCAACAGCTGCAAATAGAATATTACGTCTATACATTTCCACAAGTGATCCTACAAAAACAATTCAAGCATTCGTCCAATACATTATGAATGTTGAATGTATATGCTCCTATTTGGTTTAATATCAAGAAAAATCCATCGTGCGTTGAAGGCGGTCGACATTTGTGGAAACTTTTGTCTGATTCCCGCTGCATGGATATCAAATGCAGAAAAATAATTGATCCTGTCTTAGAGAGAAATTAATGGCTTGCCCACCCTGAAAATCTTCTCTCAATGATTTCTGACAACAGCGCAGACACAAGGGTACTTGGTTGGAAACGAATTCTAAAAGCTAAAACCTCTTCATTTTCTAATGCCATTCGGGAATTCATTGTGCCGGATATTAATGTAGATGCTGGCAACTACGTCGACATGATTGACTGGTGCAAATGCAAGTTAACTGAACCGCCACTTATACAACATTTACACCTAAAAGAAATGCAGGATAATATAAAATCAGCCTCTTATCCGAAAGATGATATTGCATGTTTTCCCGCTCACACACAAGCAGTCGAAAGATATGTGAAACTTGTGACGGATGCGGCAGCGTCCGTGTGTGGCAAAGAGGAGCGCCACAAGTTTATATTAACAACATTAAAAATTCGCAGGCATATTTCAAAGTATTCCTCTAAGGCAGAGTACAAAACTACTCCTAAATGTCAACCAAAAACTTGTTTAGATAGAACACATAAAATCAAAATGTGAATGGTCGGGAGGGTGAGCGGAACTCGAAATGCAGCCACCTCTACGTGGTGAGTTCGGAGCTATTTAAAGAAAAAATTAAAAATATTTCAAAATATAGACAAAGAGCTGCAAAACATACGTCTTATGTTATTAACGTTATTGAGACTTGATGTACATACAAAATATTTCTATTAAAGATATGAAGTGTCGCTACAGAGTGCCAGCGAAATTGCCATTTTTTTCCATTTTTAAGCTCATAACGGCAACTGAACATATTGATCGATCGAGCTGAAATTTTTTTCACTTATTATTGAGTCAATTTAGGTAAACTTTATTCAGAGGGACAAGAAATTTTCGAAAAATTTATATTTAAATTTTTTTTCCAAAAAGTTGCTTTTTTTCATTTTTTTTCACACTAAGTCAAAAGCGGCACCTGAAGATATTAACCGATCGAGTTGAAATTTGGCACACTTCTTATTGAGCCAATTTGGCCAAAAAATAGCACTAAGGACAAACGAATTTCGAAAAAAAGGTTTTTTCGATACACCCTAATAAGTATGGCATTGATGAAATCTGTCCTGTTCTATTGAAGAACACCTTTCTAGGGCTACACAGTGGCTGGCTCTAAGACTGTGCTAAGTAAGCTACTCTGAAGAGAAGCCAACTACGCTTTAACATAGCTTTGTATCAAATATGTGAACTCCATCCACGGAGAAAGATACCAAACTTCAGGCCAGCAATTAACTTGCCCGTGTATTCTTGAAATAGGGGGCAAACATATCTAGCATTCATTTAAGAGACTTTTTAATTGATAATTTTTAAGTAATATAAAGTTTGTGCGTTTTTTTTAATAAAAACAAATGTTTAAAATAAATATGCTGTATTATAGAAAAAAATTGAATTAGGAAGTGAGGCCAGGCCCCAGAGACGGCCCGAGGGGCGTGCGGGGCCCCAGGCGAGGTGCAGGAGCGGGGCCTTAGGCGATCGCCTACATTCGCACCCCCCTTGGGCCGGCCCCTCTGGCCTCTAACGACGAGCTGCCACTGATTAAAACGCACTTAAAAGCAGCAAGTCCTGGGCTGTACTCAGTAAGCTAGGGTCTGTAATGTTGCTTTCCTGCATAAATATGCAATCGAGGTTCGTGATTGATTGGATTTTTCTAGAAACGGAATCTCATAGAATTTACTGGAAATTCTGAGAAACTATATAAAAAAGGCATCACGTCCGAGCAGTTCAGATCAAGTTCTATTCTTGCTGTGAATACCTTGGTTGTGAGCCTAAGTGCTATGCCCCTTTGTAATGCGGCATTATAAGCTACGCATTCTGGCTTGAGAGGCCTACTTTTTAATGCTGTTTGTTAATTCTTCATTGTTGTATACTAAGTAGTTCCACTTGAGAATTTCCACGAAGTTGTAAGACAATGGAAGGACTTTATTGTATGTGAAATACAGCATCTGAGAGCTCATCTATGATAAGTTGACTGTTATAAATCAAGTTACTGACTGTTAATTCCTGTGAATTGTGAATGGCAGCATCGGCGGATCCAGAGGGTAGGGGGAACGTGCCCCCTCCCCAGACGAGACCCTAAGTTTACACTATAGTTTATTGACTTGTTTTGTAAATTCAAGTGGTTTTATGAGAAAATGCAACAATAAATGTCTTGTGCCTCCTCCAGAATTATTTCTGGATCTGTCACTGTATAGCAGATTGTTCATTAAAGTTCTAGAATTTAAAAAAAAATTGTATTTTGTTCTGACAAGTGGATTGATTACTAGAACTTTCCATATAAACTGAACTTTTACGCTACGAACCCGAAAACTAGCAGAAATTTCTGCAACAGTATTTTGAAATGCTGTCCGGTTGATTCAACACTTCACTGAAGCAGCAACTGGGATCTACACCTCCAAACCATTATGAAATGCTCTCTCTTTCACACCAGTGGCCATAATATGTATGCCAAATGCAGCCATCTATACCTCTAGGACTAGCATACCTTGAAAACTGCATTGCCATCTGTAGAATACAAGCTTTTCACCAACCAAGGATATTTTATCATCAGGGCAGTGCCGGATTAAGACAGCGCGGGGCCCGTAGCAAATGTTACCGCGGGGCCCCCTGCTCAGTGACGCACCCATATATATATATTAGGGGGAGGAGTTCACACTCACGTTAAAGTAGTAGAGCTAAATTAAATGAGATAAATAAAATAAATAGTGTTAATTATATTATAATTTATGTTTAGTGCTAATTAATTAGTTAATGGTATGTTTAATGCTAATTAGATGTAAACAAAACTAAAAGGTCCCACTTGTTAAATTCGCCAGAAGTTTATTCCAGCCCTTCCTCCACTTTGGGTGAGCTAATCTCTAAGTTTTGTGCGATAATAAAATAAAACACAACTTTTAGGAATTTTCTTGATTCAAAACGAGCAAATTTGAGTTAACATTAGACAAATCAATTTCTCCAAGTAAGTTGGTGTGCGGAAAAAATGTCCGTCAAAATAAAATGGGGGGGGGGAGGCTAAAAAGATAGTGAGACTGACGATGTTTAAAGTTATTTATTCGTACAACTCAGGTTTTATTTATGAATGTTAATGTTCATAGATATATATTTGGAATTTCTAACACTTCCGACCTTTCCCATATGCAAACATATTATAAAAATCTGATGTGTCCAACACATGACTTCCTTGCACGTCTATTAATTCAAAAATGTTTTTTACGCACTTCCTCTAAACTTATTTGTTTGAAAGAGATAAAATATCAATAATAGAAAGGTATAGCGATTTCTAGCCAAATATTTCGATAT
The DNA here is from genome assembly GCA_038373885.1 of Cheiracanthium punctorium. NCBI lineage: Eukaryota > Metazoa > Arthropoda > Arachnida > Araneae > Cheiracanthiidae > Cheiracanthium > Cheiracanthium punctorium. The sequence continues at coordinate 344,886 of JAWZYV010012924.1, forward strand.
CGCCAAGTTGAGTTCAATTTGAAAGATTTCCTTCCGACACTTTATTTGGCGATATTTCACCAAAAGCCGACAAACTTGAGATAGTTGCGAGATTTTAGGGATAGCCAAAGTAGTCATTGACCACCACTGACTTTCAATGAATTGAATGCATCCATACACCTTAATGTATTTAAAGTCATTTGGCTCAACCTGTAAATAAATTCCTAGTCGATTGCTGCAAAAAAGATATTGAAAACAGTTAGATATTATAATATAGTTCTAAATACAAAAGTTCAAAATTCTACGGGTTAAAGTTTTAGAGTTATACAAAATACGAAATAATTTTTGGCGCCAAATTTGGCGATATTTCGGCGAAACTCGTCAATGTCGACGACATTTGGCGAGATTTTAAGCATGGACCAACAATGACAGATTATCGCCAAATTTGGCGATATTTCGCCAAAACTCGCCAAGAACGATGACAAATGGCGATACTTTGGGCATGGACCAAATGACTGACTATCGCCAAATTTGGCGACATTTCGGCAAAACTCGCCAAGGTCGAGGACAGACGGCGAGATTTTGGGCATGTACCAAACAATGACTGACTACAATTGTATTATATTGAAGATTTCCATAGACATTAAAGTACTGAAATTCTTTTTGGTGGTCCTGTAAAGAAACTCCAGTAGATTGGAACCAAAAATCGAGATGCACAACTAGATGTTACAACAATCTTACATATGAAATTTCATAATAGTTTTTGAGATTTGAGAGTTAAATATGCACACACGTACACCAAAAGTCGCCAAGCTTGGCGACTTTTGGCATAGTTCTTGAGGGAGGCACGTGACCGTGGTCGGACCATTACCTAACTTATGTGGTAGGACGGTATTGTGCTTGAAATGGATGAATGCCCCTAAAATTGCCATTGACCGTAATGTATTGGAAATCTTTTGAGTGTTCCTGTAGCAGAACTGTAAATGATAAAGACACATTTTTTAATGGAGAAATTCATTTTCTAACTCTTTACAGCATATATCACTCCTGAGTCGTTTGAAATAGCCCAAAACCTCTAAAAAACGCTTTGATGAATGTCGGCCCATAGAGCGTAATGTATTTCGAATCTTTTAGGCGGTTCTGTAGATAAACTGTCCAGTCGAATGGAACCGAAAGGGGAGGTGCACAACTAGATGTTACAACAATCCTAAATATAAAGTTTCAACATTCTACGCCTAATAGTTTTTGAGATATGCGAGTTTAATGAATTTCGGCCCATTGAGCGTAATGTATTTCGAATGTTTTGGGCGGTCCTGTAGATAAACTATCCAGTCGAATGGAACCAATAGGGGAGGTGCACAACAAGATGTTACAACTATCCAAAATTTGAAGTTTCGACATTCTACGCCTAATAGTTTTTGAGTTAGGCGAGTTTAATGAATTTCGGCCCATAGAGCGTAATGTATTTCGAATCTTTTGGGCGGTCCTGTACATAAACTATACATTCGATTGCGACCAAAAGGGGAGGTGCACAACTAGATCATAGAACAATCCTAAATATCAAATCTCAACATTCTACGACCAATAGTTTTTGAGATATGCGAGTTACATACATACGTACGTACGTACAGACGGCATGGAAAACTGACCACAATAGACTCGCCGCTGGTCAAAATGAGTTGCAGACGCGTTAATATGATCGTGCATGCTAGCCTACGATGAGATGCATCGAAAAAATTCTTAAAATTAAATTTAGAGGTAGTCAAAATCGGTTTTTTTGTCGAAATTTGGCCCCCAAAATTTTTCGGGATCACATTACTTCCTTATACTACGTACAAGGAAGTAACTAGACAAGTTTACACACATAAAATAATAATTGTTTCTCTAAAATTTTTAGAACCTTCGAAATCAATATGTATTTTAAACTGTGCCTTTAAACACTATTTTTTCCCCTATAAAAATACATGCTTGTAAAATTATTCCATTATCTGGACGGTCTTTGCTAATAATATGTTACATATTTTTAACTTCTGTTAAGTTATTTAATGAGTTAATTCATAAGAAATCGAACTGGGGATAGATAGATCTAGCACAATAATACCTCCGCCATTCAAAATATACGGCATGAGCGGAAGGCATTTAAACTGCACATGCTTGTACAGGGGGACTGTTACTTCCACATACCGCTTGGAACACTTCTAAAGGTCATTTCGTTAGCATTCTACAAGCATATGTGCATTACTTTTCAACTTATCCTCGTTAAAATGATATAAAATAATTTGTTCAAAAAAATCTTTATAAGAGGATTGTATCTTTTCTAAATAGAATAATCTATATAATAATTAATAAAACATTCCGATACAACATTCATTATCGTATTACGTTCAAATGTTTTTGCAAGATATAATAATCTTAAATGCGACCAGTAATTTGTGAGTTTCTTTGTGGATCAAGAGTATCCGAAAATTCTCTTTGTTTTAGTTTGCCTGGGGTTATGGCTTCTCGGATACCCCGACCATCTTGTCGTTGTGCGAAGATCCTCTCGGTTCTAATTATTTTATTTGAACGAACGTACTGGCATTCGCGCTCTTGACCTGTGGTTTCGACCGGCCAAAAATCAATTATTTTATATTTAACGTGGTTAATTTCCGAGATTAATAAGATAATTTATCGTAATAGTGGATTCTCCAATTATAAAAAAATGACTTACATTCTATATATTATTATTGTTTCAAAAAATAATTCGCCTTTGTTTAAATATTGTAAAATGTAAAATAAATAATTAAGTATAAACAAAGCAAGCCAACTACCAAAAGCCTTATAAGATGGCTTACGCCCTAGTACACCTTCGAATTTCGCCAAAGCCACCCGCCTTTACTCTAAAACAAAAGAACTTTGGGGCTGCCCAACATCCGTTTAAAATACCATCCTCATATTTACTACAAAACAAAATAACTTTATGTCCAATATTTAAATAAAAATTATTGTTTCGTGGGGGAATATCTTTATTATGGAGTGCGTTTTTCCTACAATCTTAATCCTATGGTTCTCAGCTGTCGGGGAAATGCAGAAGGTCAACTCGCGTTCCAGAGAACATCTTCAGAAATAGCCACAAATATTTCCGTTCTATTGAGTCATTTTGAAAAGTTTGATTACAACTTCATTAAAAAATTCATTCGACTTGTTACTGAAAAGTCTCTGAAATGATCGGGACAGATAGACTACAGCCTAATGAATAATCCGGCCCACTGACGGATTAATACAATTTTGTGGGTGGAGGCTTGGATGGAAGATTCACATACATGTAGGAAGCTGAAAGCTGATTACAGTCAAATAAATAAACAAACTAATAAAAAAAAAATACTTTTTAATCATCAAACAAGCCCTTTTGGCTAAACAGCTCTTATGCTATACACACACTCAAAATCTATGGAACAACCCAATCTTTATATTTTCACGTAGTTAATAAATTTTGCGCGTGTAACTTTTTGCTATGCATTTTAAGATCATGAAATGTCTTGTTTTAAATAAAACCAGTGAGTTAATTGGAGTCAGTGATGTGGTATTGCTACCACTGCCGTGAAAAATAGTTTAGCAAAGTTAAAATTTAGATTACAAGTTAAGCAAAATTAAGATTCGTTCATGCGTTGTGACAGCCATAGTTAGTTAAATAACCCACGGTTCTCAGCCTTGCCTGATGTGCGTGTAGGAGATGTGGTAAAATAAACACAGAGACATTGCATTAGATCACCAAAATACAAATTTTATTCAACAACAAAGGGGTAAACATCTAGCAGCCTCACAACATTAGTATATCAAGAAATAAAAGTAAGTAAAACACTGCGCAGGGGTATTACAGCGCGTGGTAGAAATGCACAAAAACAATGATCTTAGAGTGCTTTAGTTTCCCATTAATAGCCCTTGGTAAAGGAAAAGAAAAAAAAGGTAATCTCTTCTATACTATTAAAATCTGTGCGCGTCTGTGTGTGTGTGTGTGTGTAGCATCATCTCCTCCGAAACCGCTGGGAGTTGAGTTTCGAACGAGGTATCCACGAATTCGGAGAATTTCGAGAAAGAACCTCCGCTAATTTAAATTTCGAAATTCGAATTAGTTTAGGAGATATTGATAAAAAACCCCATCAAAAACGCTAATTTTTGCTCTCCGCAATTCTGCGATTGTAACCCCTGTAGGGAAAATGTGAGAAAAAAGCATCGAGGTTGCCATGTTTGGCTATTTTATTAAATTATTTAGATTCCTGCAGTAAAAATACAAGAATAATGATCTTTCTTCTGTTTAGATTATTTACAAAGTTT